>CM018046.1:47351625-47951625 GCA_008638375.1 Nyssa sinensis
CTGTGATTTTCTAAACCAGTTGGCACACATGTTTATGAGTGTAGGGTACTTATCATAAAAAGAAAAAATTATGAGTGTAGGGCAGCATGCTCAAAAACATAATGCACACAGTGCAAACAAGAATGAAGGTCATCAATTACCAGCTCACACACCAGTTGCCACTACAACACATCAAAAATCAAGAGCCGACCTATGTGAATACACACTTGCAAATCAACTCCACAAAGACTTGCAACTGGTGTGAACACACTTGGGATTTGTTGTATGAATCTTGTTTTGTCATTCCCATCCAGAGCCATTTGAGTTGAATTACAAGCTACCATGCCTTCCCTTGGTATCTAAACCCCCAATAATTTTGGTTTCCTCCTTCCCCTAACAGTACCCTTAATGTGGATTATATCATTCTTCCTCACTAGTGTAGTCATTGGTCTTAGTCACACATGTCCAAATGATCTTGATTAGTTTTCTCTCATTTTATCTCCAATTGACGTCCTCATGTGCACAAAAAATATAACATGAGCATAATCCAATATCTACATAAGAATGTGATGTTATATGTTAACGAGGTAGACTTTAATGAAAATGTCCTATGTGAAAACAGGAGGAACTCAGGAAAAGAGTTTATTACTGAAAACAAAAAGAGCTCCCCAAGAAGATCTGCAGCAGTTTGGACAGCTTTCTCCTCATTCAGGGGGCGAATTGCAACATCAGTTGCACGACCATAAATGCGTCTTTGAATGGTTGTAGTGAAGCGATGATTTGCCTGAAACAGTATCAGAAGAATAACATTCTGGAAGTGAACAGATCCATCTTCTGTAAAACGAAAAAAATAAATTACAAGACTATTTCATTTTACTTTATATTTTTACAGAAATTTTGCACTATTCTGGAGACTACAGTTTCTTTTAAGGAGAACAACCTTAACATTTGTGCTCAATGGTGCTAATACTATCTACAGAAGGATTGTTGCCACAGCAACTTGAAAAATTTAATCTGTGAAAGGACAAATACGTCCGCTACAGTCAAAAGGTCAAAAAGGAATCCTCCCTGTTCTCTCTGTATTACCCACACCCTCTCATCGAAGCATCAATCTCTCCTCCCAATTCTACTTTCCTTATTAGATCATTGATGTAGCCTCTGGATCAGACATGGTTTCTCTTCGTTAATTTTTTTAGTTTTTGCAGAAGCAACTTTTCCATTTTTTGGCAACAGCACCGCCTTTGTTTTTTTATGATTCGTAATGCTTAGGAGTGAAAAATAAAATAAAACTGAGCACTTGGCAACTATCAAGGAACATGAGAAAACAAAAAACTGACTGAAGTATGACCATATGAGAAAGGTGGCATAGGAGTCAAGTAAAATGCACACCGACACCAATGCTCCTTCAGCCGACAATATTTAAGAGCATGAGAATAATTTTGTACTTTGATATTTTAGATTAAAATGCTAAATCTTACTTTTCAAATCGCTAATGATCATGTTTTAGATTGTGCAATCCCAATTTGCAATTCGTTGGGGGGATGAACGAATTATGATAACCATAGTAATAATATTCATATTCATATATATATATATATATAAAAAAACTTCAACGAATCGAAGCGATTGTAAAAAAAAATTCCAACAATGTGTATGTATTTTCTATTTTCTTGTTTGTTGTAGGATTTTTTTTTTTTTTTTGTTTTTTGGAGTTTTTGATATTTTAGATTGAAATTCTAAATTTTGTATTTCAAATTGTGAATGATTCACGTTTTGGATCATGCAATCTAATTTGCAATTCATTAGGAGGGAGTGAATTGCGGTCACTATGGTATGGAACAAATATAATGTTGTAAAGATGAAATGCATGATCCAATGGTAACTAGGTAAGAATAAGTGGACTTCCAATAGTACTGAAAAATGAAACCGAACAATTGATTTCAACTTAGGACAAGCATCATATAAACGACACAATTACCAAATTCAACATGAACATTGTATACAATGATAATGATTTGAAGTTCAAACATGGACAGATATGAAAGATGAGGAGGAGCGACACCTGGGCGATGTTGATGATCAACTGACGGAACTTTGGGTTCAAACCAGCGTCTTTCTTGAGCCCGTTAGCGATGGGTTTGCTGAAAGTTTTCAGAGCAAGGGTTCCTAGCTTCAAAACAGGTAGTATCATCTCTAAAACTCCTTTTCTCTCTCTTTAAAACAAAGTGTATTTTGGTGTGATGGCGATCACAAACCATCTGTTTGATATCAGGACGCTTAGAATGAAATGAGCACGCGCGGCGAGAAAGAGACCAGCGGAGTCGACCGTTGTTGGACATACTGGACTTCGGACATTGGCGCATCTTGTTAAGTGTTCTCTGGACGGAACTGCTTAAGCGGTAAGCAAGGTACGAGGGCAAAATCATAATTTTAATCATTACAGTTGATAATTAATAATTTTTTTAAAAACCAATTTTCATGATAAATAATTAATTAACACTTTTTTAAAATTATTTTAGAGAATTAATTATTAGAATAAAAAAATATACATGCATATGTATATTTATTATACAAAAAATTAGAGTTACTACTAAGTTTTTAATAACAAAATAGATATTAGAAATTTTCTTATAATTTAAATTAACGGTAATATATATTCCTTATAAAAATAGTTCATCAATCATGAAAGTATGTATGCATGTTTTAAGTTTATGCTAAAAATCATATACCTATAAGAAAAATTTTTATTAATTAAAATTATAGTAAAGCTTAATAATTAGTAATTTGATTAATTAATACTTTTTGAATCTCCTTAAATTATTAGTTATTGAGGGGTCAATTATATGTACTTATGAGTCAGAGTTGGACTCCTTAATTTCAAGACTTGGTGTAATTGTGACTTGAATTAATAATATTAATTAAACATATTGGATAAGTCGAGAAGTGTCAAAGTGATGAGAGAGAGTTAGTAAAAATTAAACACCATTAATTCTAACAATTAACTTAGACTTAAAGAAAAAGCTAAGTTACAATTAACTTAGACTTAAAGAAAAAGCATAGTAACTTAGGTCCATGTGATCCAATGAAGTCCAGAATATATGGACTAAAGGGACCGGACTCAAGTCGTGTCCAGCATGAAATGGGCTTATCACAAGACATGAATCAACATGTAGTCTTCTTCTTATGGATGGAACAATCCAAAATGATAGCACCATTGGTGTAAAGATTGGATAAAAAAGAGAAAGCAATTTGTGCATTAATTAGTGCTTGTTTGAATGAGTTGTGAAAAAAATGTGATTTGAGGTAAGTAACGGTTTAAATTAAGTAGTTGTGAAAAAGTATAGTTTGAACTAAGTTATTGAATATTTGGATGAATAAATTTGATAAGTTTTTAAATGATATTATAGTGTTTAGATGAATTTTTAATAAATGATGCATGAGTATGAATTATCTTTTTTTTTTTTTTGTATATTTAATAATATATTATATTTTTATAATTAGATTATGTTTATAAATAACAAATATATATATTAATAAAATAATTATTTATTTATTTTTATATTAAATATATATTACCAATAAACTATAATATTATTTATTTTAATATTAGATTTATTTATTTATTTTTATATTAAATATACATTACCAATAAAATATAATATTATTTTTTTAAATATTATATTTGGCTTAAGGGGTGTCGATGAACCCAAAAAATACAAAATAAAATTAGTTGCACGACACGGATGAGAGATGTCTTTATATATATTATTTAAGTAATGCTATACTTATCTTAAAATTTTACAAAAAATATTTTACATGCTATTGTGACAATATTGTATTGGATTTACATCACATGTAAATCTACTACAACACTGGATGTGATATAAATCTAATACAATACTGTCACATCAGCGTGTAAAATATTTTTGGGAAATATAGATGGTGAGGATAGTTTTATCCATATTACCTTAGTGATGTCACACTTTCTAGCTAAAGAGTTTCGTTATATACGTAGGTATGTCAATTTATAACAAGGCACAAGTAACAAGACCCGAAGTTAATAGATTTGGATTGAGGTTAAATGAGTTTAGGTCATAAACGGGTTGACACAATTATTAAACAGGTCAAGTTAGGGTTGACACGCTAAGTTGACATGATTAATACGGATAAACACAAATAATTAAAAATATGTTATATATTTATATGTAATAATTAATAATTTGTATAAGTATAGAAAAAAATTAATATTATTTTATATTATAAGTATTAATATAAAAATTTAAAAGTATTATATTTTAATTTAATAAAAATTATAAGAAAAAGTACAATAAAAGAAGGATAACATTTTAACAAGTATGTTTATTAAACGAATTATACATGTTGAACGTGTCAAAACCCGTTATACGTGTTAATTTTAATCCAATTATTTATTAAATGGATTAAACGTATCGTGTCGTGTAACTCGTGTTAACACGACCTATTTATTAAATGAATTATACGGGTCGTGTCATGTTAATCTGTTTATTATATGTAATGTGACAGGGTCGAGAATTTTGACACGATTAGTTTATTGTGTCGTGTTTGGGTTGACCCATATAATCGAATACCCATACTTTAACACAACACGAACATGACACGACAAGACACTCTTAAATATACGGTTGTTATATATGTACGGCTGAGGGATCTACATATATATATATATATATATATATATTTATGTGGGATATGGGGGAAATTTAAGAGATTTTGAGGTATAAATTAGTAATTAACTCTGATGGCATGACCATAATAACATAAAAAAATAATGGTAATGTTATAACATTACCAAATTAGGCCCCTTCCGTTTTTCAAAAGCTGCGCCCAACAATTTATTCGTTCTGCCTGTTTTGGGCTCAACAGCGATTTGCGTATGCTAAGCACGATTTGAGCTTTAAAATACCTAGAAAGGGCGAAGGGCCCATTGATCCAAACACAGCCTTAGGACCAAAGTGAGTCCCTGATGTTGTCCTCAAATGCTAGTATTGATTTTGGAATTTAACTAAATGCCCACAATCTATCAATGACTTAACTGTCACATAGTCTCGTATCGAATAAATACTAGATGTCCTGAGACTTATAAGACGAGTATGTTATTTCTCTTTAATTGAATAGTTTTTTGAATTGGAAACCTAATCTGTGACAACTAATATCTGGTATTATTGTAGGTCCGATTCCTTATTTAGTTGGTATTATAGTAAGCCCCATTCCTTATTTGATATAATGCCAAGCACTCGAACCAAGGTGTTTGCGTCACTTGAAGGAATGGTGTGACCCTAATGAGGGAGTCATATGTTCAGATAAGGAAGAATGTCACGAAATTTTACTCACATTAGATAGGTACTTCTTCTTAATAGACTATTCTTTTAGGTCCGAGAGTCGACTTATCAGGATAAAAGAAATTATGTTAGAAGAAAATTGTTTCTAACTAAAGCACCATCCATTTTGATTTTGACATGTCCATGAGAAGGTCCAACCAATGAGGCCAGAAAGACCCATTCGAGTCATGATACATGATTTGTTACAATCAATTCAGAAAATATTCTTATTATTTCAAGTGGCAGAGATAGGTAGTAAACACAGACAATCTGCATAAAAAAACTTTTGTGTATGGACAAGGGATTTGGATAGGGATTTGAGGGGCAAATAAAGATTGGAGAATTTTTATTTGGGTATATTATCCTTGACTTACCATACGATGTTAACGACAAAGCTAAAATACCAAATCTAACCCTCAGTTTTTAAATTATATTTTGTAAGAAAACGTGTAGAAACTTGTGAAATGATGAGTAATATCTTAGAAATATGAAATATTTTATACTATGACAGATGTGACACAAACCAACGTTGTCCTTCATCTCTTTCTTCATTTGCAAATCCTAAGTAAACAAACCTTGTCTCTCATCTCTTTCTTCATCTGCAAATCTTAAGTAAACATGATGCTTACACCTTTTTTGCAAATCCTAAGTAAACATGATGTTCACACCGGTATTTTAGAAAATGTCAAAAAACTTGGATTTATATGTATGTGTGTATATACATCTTCCAGTTGTTCATTAAAGAGATATTTTACTTCTAACAATCACAATATTATGATTCAAAAATTTAAACTTAAATTGTTAGTAATAAGACTTGTATTATTTTATATATTAATTATACTAGTTTCATCTAACCGATGTGAGACAGAATTATTACATAAATACTATGACAAAACCTGTCATTCCATCACAAAATTTAGACAAAACCAGTCATTTCATCACAAAATTTAAACAACGTATAATTACTTAAAAGACTTTGCCAGCTAAGTTGATTAGTAACATTCTAATAGCCTACGTGTTTGATAATTCAACACTGACGATGTAATTGATCTTAATGTTATGCTATATATATATATTTATCAACTTAATTATATATCTATTAAACTATTGCTTGGAACATATCTTTTGATCTAACTTAATGCAATCAATGTTATATACATTATGTATGTCCACTTGATTGCGATTAAACTATTCTCCAAAAGATCATAGACTTGATAAACATAGCTGTCATGTCTATATAACTTTAGTCTTTTAGTTTAAAATATTGAAAATTCCACATCAATGTGAATCATGTGCTGACAAAAAATTACAAGCAGAATGGGTCACCGTGACCACTTGCTAATTTATTTATTTTATTTTATGATGAAGACCTCTGAACTACCTTTATTTTTTTGGGAAAGTGTAACTGTCAAAGTTTTTTTATTTTATTTATATAAAAAAATGAAAAATTAAACTCATGTAAATTCTACAAAAATTGGTGCTGTGCACCACTCGAACGTGATCATTTATTCTTAACATCTTATATGCTGAGTTAAATTCGAAAAAGTTTCAATTTTAATAGATATATTTGTAGTTTGATTCTAATATTTAATATATATATATATATATAGAGAGAGAGAGAGAGAGAGAGAGAGAGAGAGAGGGAGGCAGATGGATTTGAATCCAAATAAATTAAAATCTTATGTTAATACTAATTCTAAATTTTCAATTCAAACCTAAATGCAACTTAAGAAATTTAATTATAATTAGATTAAAATAGTGTTCATGACGTTTGATTCAAATTGATAAGATATTAATATTATATGATAATAATTCAGTAATTTTTTAAAGATATGGTATACAATTTATGTTTATATATTGAAAAAACGGGATTTCTTATATATATATATTTCTCTCTGATACTTGCAGACTGTAGTGCCCCCACGTTATTTCCTCTGCACCTCCAAACCCATATCTTGGTGTTCCCAATGAGTCAGTTTGATAAACCCATCACTTGGCAAGTTTTTTTCCCTTTCTTAATTTTTTTGGGTGATCTATCAATTATAGTCGGTTCATTTATAATTAATATTCAATAAAGATATAATTTTTTTTATAATTACTATTTAATAAAAACGTAATCCTTTATTTTCAAAGTTTTACCAAGTCAACTAACGGTGAGATTGCCCATTGCTAATATTTAGCTACATTTCCTTATTTGAAAAATCTTCTTTCTCACATATTTTATCTCTGCCTATGCTGGCTACAAATATAGATCAATGTTTTGAGAGTTTTACACACAAAAGAAGAAGTAGGAATCTTAAGATGGACATGGCCAATGATGAGCTCAACAGGGTGTTACTTCACTCTCAAGCTCACATATGGAATCATATATTCAACTTCATAAATTCTATGTCACTTAAATGCGCAATTCAACTTGACATACCAGATATCATCAACAACCATGGCCGACCCATGACCCTCTCCCAGCTGGTTGCAGCGCTCCCAATCAACCAGTCCAAAGCCCGTTGTGTCTACCGCCTCATGCGCATTCTAGTTCAGTCTGGCTTCTTTGTCAAGCAGAAGGTTTCAGAAGAAGCAGAAGAAGAAGGGTATTTGCTCACGCCGGCTGCTCGGCTCCTCCTTAAGGACGAGCCCTTGAGCGTGACACCCTTCTTGCTAGCCATGCTCGATCCAATTTTGAACAAAACCATGGCATCATGTTAGCGACTGGTTCCAAAATGACGATCCCACGCCGTTTGATACGGCTCACGGGAGGACATTTTGGGACTATGGAGGCCATGAACCAAAGCTTAACCATTTCTTTAACGAAGCCATGGCCAGTGATGCGAGGTTAGTCACAAGCTGTGGTTATTAAAGACTGCAAGGGAGCTTTCAAGGGGTTGAATTCATTGGTTGATGTTGGGGGTGGAACTGGAACTGTTGCCAAGTCCATTGCCGATGCGTTCCCGCACTTGAACTGTACTGTATTTGATCTACCACATGTAGTTGCCGGCTTGGAAGGGAGTAAGAACTTGAACTATGTTGCTGGAAACATGTTTGAGGCCATTCCTCCGGCTGATGCAATTCTACTAAAGGTATATATTACTTGTCCACATTGCATGTGTTTACTTTGTTATTTACATCTAGCTTGGACAAGGAAAGGAGATACAACTTTAATTATGGGGAAATGAGATGATAGGAGAAGACAGCATAATTTTTTAACAAAATCTTTAATCATATCGGAGTAGAGAGATGAATGTAATAAAATATAATATGTAAAACTGAAATTCACCGACAAAATAAATAATCAATTACTAACTTAATAATATTTTTCTCTTCTCCTCTCACTTTAAGAAGAAGAGTAAATTGAGTTTTTAAGTTCCTCTTCTTCCTATCTCTCTTCTTTTATATTTAAACCAAGTATAAAATTAGTTCTCAAATTTTCATCTTTGCTTCCAATTTTTTTTTAATCCAAACACAGTTTAGAGAGAGAGAGTTGCTCCCCGGTTCAAAATCAACCATAATTTTCTTTTTTAAATATTTGAATGATAAATTATACAATATCTTCACTTCATGATGATTTATACAAATTCTGAGCCACGTATAAATAAGTGAAAAATGTTGTGCAACAAATTTGTAAAATAAATTTATCATTTCTAGACACAAATAAATGATCTTACGTGTATAGTGGACCTATATCTCAGGTCTCCCGTTTTACAAGAAGATATCATATGGAGTATATAAATATAGAAGATAATATATATATATATATATATATATATATGATATCTTGATGTATAGATAAATAATAAAGTATTGTTAATTAGCTCCCATTCTATTGAGATTTTCTACTATATTCGGTGTCGGCAAAGAATTTCTAACTTTACAACATTGTATGAAACAAGCCTAATTTTAAGTGTTGGAAAGTTTTTACTAATGATTATTTAAAATCAAATGACAATTTATTTCAGTGGATATTGCATGACTGGAGTGACGAAGAGAGCGTGAAGATACTGAAGAAATGCAAAGAGGCAATTCCAAGCAGGGACAAGGGAGGAAAGGTGATGATCATAGACATGACGGTGGAGAACCAAAAAGGAGGATGATGAATCAATAGGAAACCCAACTCTTCTTCGATATGCTGATGATGATTTTGGTAACTGGCAGAGAGAGAACTGAGAAAGAATGGAAGAAACTCTTCTTGGAGGCTGGTTTCATTGACTATAAGATAACTCCTATACTGGGTTTGAGGATCTCTCATTGAGGTTTATCCTTGATAGAGAAAAACTCTTTTGTCTCTGTTTAATTGGTCGTACGATCGAGGGGACTGATTAATGCATGCAAGCATACTATCACTGTATTTGATTAACTTGTGTGGAAGTCCATAATAAAGAATAGAATAAGCCTTGTAATATTCTGATATCCAATAACAAAAATGTTATGCGTAACTGATATTTTAAATAATTATTATTTTTTATTTTAGAACACAAGTAATAATTTCACACACTGCATTTATTATAATATATCTCACTTTCTTGTGTTTAGAAATGAAAATATTTATTTGAAAATATTCAATAATTATTTATTTTTTCTTTTAAAAAAATAATGTTTTATTTCGCTGTATTGAAAGTAATGTTTCTGTAGAAACTTATGTCAACAATAATTTTTTTAGAATTTACGGATTCTTATAAACTTTAAACTCTCTAGTTCGACTGTAGTTTAAAAGATATATATATATATATATATATATATATATATATATATATTGTATAAAAAAGAAATCCTTTGAATTTGTGGAGTACAGCCAAAGCGATCCTTTTGTTTAACCAAAAGGGCTATTAAAAAGTTGTGGAGTGCAACCAAAGCTTTGTGACCGAGTGAGTGGCTTCGCATATGATCTTCTTATAAGAGGTCATGATTAATTTTTAACTATATTACAAGTGAATATATAAAGAGCAGGGGTTATTAGGATTCAAGACACGATTTCAAGCCCTAAATGTAGTTCTCGGTATGGGTTAGGAAGATTCAAATTCCATCAATTGCAGAGTAAATTAGCTACAAGAATGTTCGAAGCCTGTGGAAAATGATTAAAAGAGTTAAGAGGGAAAAGTCATGAATTTCTTCTTGAGATGGCTACAATTTTTTTTTTCTTTTTGCCAACAAAGGGATGAGATTTTCTTCAACAAAAAAAAAAAAAAAAAATAGTTAGAAACATGCAAAAGAGAATTAGATCTACCCAAAAAAGTTGAAACTCCTGCTGGGGAATTTTCATTTGATTTCATATATAATTATTTTATAACATATTGCACAGAATTAAAATAGTTATCATAATAACAAGATTCTTCAATATGAATGAGATAATTAAATTAAACAAAATTAGATAAAATATAAAAGTTGAAAATATATCTGTGAGTTGATATATCACATGTGAACAAGACTTGGCAACTCTCTAACTTTGTTTGGATTATTGTACTTTCTCTAAAAAATATAACCCAATATCTAAAAAATATAACCCAATAAGCTCATAATAGGTGCCATGTTTTCAACATTTGGCATCTTGCATTTCTAGAAAATATCACATGAGAACAAGACTTGGCAACTCTCTAACTTTGTTTGGATTATTGTACTTTCACTAAAAAAATATAACCCAATAAGCTCTTAGTAAGTGCCTTCTGCAGGGCATGCCCTCAACATTTGGCTTCTTGCATTTTTAGAAAACATCACATGTGAACAAGACTCGGCAACTCTCTAACTTTGTTTGGATTACTGTACTTTCTCTAAAAAAAAATATAACCCAATAAACTCATAGTAAGTGCCTTCTGCAGAGCACACTCTCAACATTTGACCTCTTTGTGTTTCTAAAAAACAATCCATGTGAACATGGATTATTAATGCTTTCTCTCAAAAATAAATCAAGGCTTCACAACTCTTGGCTTGGGCCTACAAGAGGTCTCTATTTTTAAAATTTAGAAAGAGACCCTTAGAGTAGTACCACTAGCTATATGTAACCTAGGGTTGTTTAAAATTTTTCAAACTAAATCAAGTTAGAATCACTCTTATTAAGTTATTTAAGTTTTTAAGAAAATCAATTATTTTTTGGTCTGAATTTATTCAAGACTTAGGTATTTTTTAAAACTAAATATAAATCAATATATTATTAAAAGGTACTTATTAAAAATAAAAAATTTTAAACCAGTTCATTTATATTTTATAGAATCGGTTCTAATTTTTCTCAAAAGACCCTTTTATTATTGAGTAGTCTAATTATTTGTATAATATAACTCTCAACTCATGAACTTTATAAATTATCATAACACGAGTCATTAACATTCCAATAATTCTAATAAATTTTATTTATTTACACTACAAGACAAAACATTTATTCTGACTCAAGATGTGGTCGAAAATAATCTATTTAGCGTCGGAAATATAAATTTTCGACCAATAATAGACGTTGCGCACAACGGTCGGTATTAAAATGATTAGAAAAAGATTACTGACAAAAATTTTGGAGAGTCGGAAATATTAACATATTTCCGACGCATGTAGGCGTCAGTAAAAGACTATTTCCAACCATAAACAGCGTCGGTAAAAGAGTATTTCCGACCATAAACAGCGTCAGGAAGAATATTTCCGACCATAAATATCGTCGGTAACATATTATTTCCGATTATGTCATAAATCGGTGTAAATATTGACCATGAAATATGTAATTTTAGGCAATTTTAGCCTCTTGTTTTGATAACAGTAATGATTCCATGGTGAAACAAGAAAAATTTTCTTCTTTGTTTCACTACAATTTCAATATCCTTGGAAGCTTTATAATCATCTTTCACAAGTTCAAGTTCATCTTCATCTTTAGCATTGACGACTTACATAGGAATTTCTTCATTCTCTACCAATAAAAAATTTGTAGAATCTATTTGTTCTACTAGATTTATATTTTGATCAATTGATTATGAACTGTTTCCTCCTTTATTTTTTTCATCTCCTTGTAATGGTCTTTAAGACATGGAATAATTGGATCTTTATTTTTTATGAAAAGAGAGTCTTCTGTAAGGATGAACACATCTTTTAATGGTGTAATATTTATAACATTATCACTCAAAGTAGGCTCAACAATTTGAGATTTTATTTGTACTTCTTTTTTGGTACTTTTCCAAGTTGGCTTATATTTATCTTCTAAGATTTGTAAATAATTTATTGGCAAAAATCTATTCATAAGTATTTTCATCACTCTTGGTCATGAACAAATGCATATTTTTCTTTGCAACTATTTATAACTTTGTAAATCAAGCTACCATCTTTCCGCGAATCTAATGAATTTATTTTCTACTAAAAAATATTTGTTTTATTCTGAAAGTCTCAATCATTAAGACAATCATCCAAATTATAAACTCAATCATAAAAGTTTTCAAAATAAAAATCACCATAAAAATCTAGAAGTCTTTCGTAATTGCGAATAGCTTTGTTTTCAAGCTGACATCGGACAAATCTACCGGCACGATTCCTGTTAACTAGAAGATCTCTAGGAGCATTGAGATTGAGTCATATGAGCGTCTGTTGCATATTATCGAGCTGATCATTGTTGTCCATGGTCGCCAACTGTAGCCCATACAACCTCCATTCTACGATGAACGTCAATGGAATTTTTAATTCCGTCTACATGATTTGCCATTGAGCCAGGCAAATCTTCACTTTGATATTAAATGATGTGAAACAAAAACGTGGAAGGAGAAGAGAATCGAATATGAACACATCGAATTCCTTATAGAACAAGTTACAAAGTAACATGAGGACTCCTTAGCCAAACAAGAGAAATAATTCTCCAAAATTCGTAATTGAATTAATGTTGATAAAAAGCTTCATAATAATGACATATTATATCATATTTATAGTGTTAAAATACAACTACTTTGACTAAAAGCTAAAACTTCTATTTTTATACTAATCTACTACAATAAAGACTAGAAATTCGAACAAAAAATTACTAATTCCTATATTTTATATACTAATCTTAATAAAATTAGGAAACTAGAAAACTATGAATAAATTAAAACAAAAAACTAAATAATTCTAATACAATTCTAAAATAAATTTACTTATTTTTAGGATACCTAATCTGTCCTACATCAGATTCAAATCTTTTATAATCATAGAAAACATTATATATATGAATTGATAAATCATTTTATTTTAAACAAGGGATAATATATAATTTTTACATGAGAATGATTTAAAACCATTTGTTTTGAAGTTAAAAGTGACTGTTTTTGACTAATTGAGAAAATTATTAGTAAAATTGTTTAGATAACAATTAATTATTTGTTTAACATCAAGCATTAATAATCTCATCTTAATAATTAAGATCACGAATTAGTGAGAAAGTGGGGAATATTAAAATAGTTGTCATCAATTCTATCATGAACGAAACAAACATTATTATGGAGATTGGGCCCTCCAAGGAATTAATCTAAAGATCAAGAATGACTTAGGGTCATTCTTTTTTCATTTTCTGTTTTCTCTCTCGTCTTCTTCAAAGTCGTTTTGCAAATGTTTGCTTTAGTATACAAGTACATTGCATTAAATTATTCTGACTTTAAAATAATTTATTAGTATAAGAAGACTTGAAAGATTCAATGATTTAATGGTGCTCGAATATAATTTGATTATGAAATCACATGTAATGAATTAGTAAAAGTACTATAAAATTTGCGATTAATTAGTATTAAAAAAGTGGGTTCAGTATAAAGTGAAAGACTTTGTTAACCAGGTTAATAGTTTTACCAGTGATGGGAATGAAATTATTCTGCCCTTAAATTCCTGAAATTTATATAGAATTTCAAAAGAACAAATATACCAGATTTTTAGATTTTTCCAAAAAGAACAAAGAGCAACAATTTTCACAGGAACAATGATTTAGAACCATTTGTAGGGAAGCTATAATGTTATGATTTGACTAATTGATAAAACTATTTTTAAAATTGTTTAGAACATAACTAATAATTTGTATAAATCTAGCAGAAATCATTGCATCATAACAATTAACATATTCTACCCTGTGTAGCTTTTTAAAGAGACGTAGGTTGCGTTTGGATAGTGATTCAGATATGATTTTTTGAAAAATATTTCTAAAATGTGTTTTAGAATTTTATAATTGATTTTTAAAAAACTGCAAAAATGCGTTTAGTTATGCTAATCAAAATTTAGTTTCTGAGTTAAAAACTGTGAAAATGCGTTTGGATGTAGTAATCTTAAAACAAATTTAGAGTTGAAAAATATAAAAACGCAATTGGATATGATTAAATTTTTTTTTTATAATTTTTATCAAGAGTTTTGTCTTTCTATAAGCAAATTTTAGGTTTATATAAACAAATTTTAGGTAGAAGAATAAGATAAAACAGTATATATTGTAACAATATATATTAGGCCAACCCCACACACTACAGAATGGTTTGTTTTTTGAATTGAATGTTTGATTATGTATGATTTGAAGGTGGCTCACCGAGTCAGAAAAGGTAGAACGACACTTATGTGTGTTTTTGGCCACTATTTTTCTGACACTTCTTGTGTGGCAGTATATTTTTTATTTTTTCTCTGGACATCTTTTTTGAAGTTTGGGTTAGAGCCCTCTTTTTGGCCAATTTTCCTTGGCTTTTGCCAATGATAGTGTGGGCAGTTCTTTGTGTTAGCAATTATACTCTTTACACCTAATTTTCATTGATATTTGTTGAGTTGTATATCTTATATTTTATTTTTATTAATAATATTTATATTTTTTTTACTGATAAAAAAAAGTAATTTAAAAATCTTTTTGTAGTGCCAATAATAAACTAACCTGATAAACTTTTTTCTAATGCCAATGAACTTTTTTTCTGGATGGACTCTTTGAAAGGACAAATGGGACCACACTTTGGCGAGAAGGAGCAGTGAAAACTTATATGATTAGACTATTAAATCATCAGAAAAGTTAGTGGCATTCAAACGTCTCTTTCTAAAATCTGAAAGTAGGGGGCTCCTGCAGGCTTAATTTGTAAAGTCTTATTCATATTTTCTACTTTTATATTTGATCTAATTTTGTTTAATTTATCTCATTCATTTTTTTTTTTTTTTTATGTAAAACAAGTGGCGGAAGTTAAAGGTCTCTTTTTAAAATCTGAAAGTAGCTAGGGGTCTCTTGTGGAAGTTAAAGGTCTCTTTCTAAAGTCTGCAAGTAGGGGTCTCTTGTAGGCTTAAAGATAGAGAGTCGTAAAGTCTTATTCATATTTTCTACTTTTATATTTGATCTAATTTTTTTTAATTTACCTCATTTATTTTTTTATGTAAAACAAGTGACGGAAGTTAAAGGTCTCTTTCTAAAATCTGAAGGTAGGGGTCTTTTGTAGGCTTAAAGATAGAGAGAGTTGTAAAGTGTTATTCATATTTTCTACTTTTATATTTGATCTATTTTTTTTTAATTTATCTCATTTATTTTTTCTGATGTAAAGCAAGTGACAGAAGTAAAAGGTCTCTTTCTAAAATCTGAAAGTAGGGGTCTCTTGTAGGCTTAAAGATAAAGAGTCGTAAAGTCTTATTCATATTTTCTACTTTTATATTTGATCTAATTTTTTTTAATTTATCTCATTTATTTTTTTTATGTAAAACAAGTGACGGAAGTTAAAGGTCTCTTTCTAAAATTTGAAAGTAGGGGTCTCTTGTAGGCTTAAAGATAGAGAGTTGTAAAGTCTTATTCATATTTTCTACTTTTATATTTGATCTAATTTTGTTTAATTTATCTCATTTTTTTTTTTTTTTATGTAAAACAAGTTGCAGAAGTTTTTGAAGTACAATGGGAGCATTCTAAGTCTCATTCTAAGAAAAAGTACTAGAAGATGCAGGCACTTACGTTTTTAGGAACGAAGATCCCATCTTGATCTAAAACGGCGAGACGGATAATACTCGTGTCTTTACCATGACCGAAGCTGTCACGGGACTAAACGACTTCGTTTAGTCCTTCAATTTTACTTTTTTGTCATTTATAGTAATTTTATTTTCTCAATTACTTTGTTTAGGAAAGTTCGAATTAACTTCTGTTTGCGGCTATAATTTCCTACAATGATAAGGTTTTTATTTTTCTAAAAGGTCCCAATTTTTATTAATTTTTAATTTTTCCTCATTTTTGCAATTATTATAATTTCTTAATTATAATAGGATTAGTATAAAGAATTAGTAGATTCTTATTCATATTAGTAATAGTCTTAGCCTATATATATATGATGTAATTCAGTCTTTATTATTTAGATTATTAATAATATATTTCTGTTTAGAAATTTTAGATTTATTCTCTTTGGATGAGGAGTTTCCTATGTTTCTTGTTTTATAAAGAATTCAACGTGTTTAATTCTCTTTCACATTCCACACTGCATTAATTTTGATGAGTCTTTTTATTTTGATAACTATTTTAATTCAGTGAAATATGTTTTTGTTAATTTATATGTTATAAAATATTTTTATACGAAAGCAAATGAAAATTCCCCAATGGGGCCACGGTTTCTCTTTTAAGGTTAGATCTAAATTCTTTTGCATGACCGGTTGGGTTTGTAATTGTTTTTCATTTTTGAATAAAATCTTCTCCTTTTTCCTTTTGAAAAAAGAAAAAATAATCTAAAAAAAAAAACTATATCTAATTCAGAAAAAATTCCAAACTTTGTACTCTGACCCTTTTAATTGTTTTCCAGCAGCTAGGCTTGAACCAACTTCATGCATTTCTGTAGCTTTACTCCACAATTGATGGAATTTGAATTTTACTATAATCTATGTCGATGACAAAATTGAGACTTGAAACCGCGTCATGTTATAAAATAATTCATGTTACGATTTTAATAAAAATAAAATAAATAAATAAAATTTATTAGAATTATTGGAATGTTAATGACTCGTGTTATGATAATTTATAAAGTTCATGAGTTGAGGAGTTATATTATACAAATAACTAGACTATTCAATAATATAAGGATCTATTTGGAAAATGTTAAAACCAGTTTTATAAAATATAGATAAACTAGTTTTAAATTTTTTATTTTTGGTAAATACCTTTTAATAATATATTGGTTTATATTTGGTCTTAAAAAAAACTTAAAACTTGAATAAATTCATACCAAAGAATAGTTAGTTTTCTTAAAAATCGAATAACTTAATAAAAATGATTCTAACATGATCTAATTTGAAGAATTTTAAACAACGCCTAGGTTACGTATAGCCTGTGGCACTACTCGAAGGGTCTCTTTCAAAATTCTAAAAATAGAGACCTCTTGTAGCCCAAGCAAAGAGTTGTGAAGCCTTATTTTATTTTTGAGAGAAAGTACAATAATCCATGTTCACATGTGATGTTTTATAGAAACACAAAGAAGTCATATGTTGAGAGTGTGCTCTGCGGAAGGCACTTACTTTGAGTTTATTGGGTTATATTTTTTAGAGAAAGTTCAGTAATCCAAACAAAGTTAGAGAGTTGCCGAGTCTTGTTCACATGGGATGTTTTCTAAAAATGCAAGAAGCCAAATGTTGAGAGCATGCCCTGCAGAAGGCACTTCTTATGAGCTTATTGGGTTATATTTTTTTTAGAGAAAGTACAATAATCCAAACAAAGTTAGGGAGTCGCCAAGTCTTGTTCACATGTGATATTTTCTAGAAATGCAAGAAGCCAAATGTTGAAAACGTGCCACCTATTATGAGCTTATTGGGTCATATTTTTTAAAGAAAGTACAATAATTCAAACAAAGGTAGAAAGTTCCCAAGCCTTATTCTTTTTTTTTTTTGATCAGCACACATGAGATGTTTTCTAGAAACACAAGAAGCCAAATGTTGAGAGCATGCCATACAGAAGTTAGTTACTATAAGTTTATTAGGTTATATTTTGAAGTGGTACAGACACTAAAGACAACACCAAACGTATCTCTCATCAACTCACAGATATATTTTCAACTTCTATATTTTATTTAATTTTGTTTAATTTAATTATCTCATTCATATTGAAGAATCTTGTTATTTTGTTAACTATTTGAATTCTGTGCACTATGTTATTGTTAATTTATATGTTATAAAATAATCATATATGAAATCAAATGAAAATTCCCCAACAGGAGTTTCAACTTTTTTGGTTAGATCTAATTCTCTTTTGCATGACCGGTTCGGTTTCTAACTATTTTTCTTTTCTTTTTTGTTGAAGAAAATCTCATCCCTTTTGTTGGCAAAAAGAAAAAAAAAATTTGTGGCCATCGCAAGAAGAAATTCATGACTTTTTCCTCTTCACTCTTTTAATCATTTTCCACAGGCTTGAACATTCTTGTAGCCAATTTACTCTGCAATTGATGGAATTTGAATCTTCCTAACCCATGCCGAGAACTACATTTAGGGCTTGAAATCGTGTCTTGAATTCTAATAACCCCTGCTCTTTATATATTCACTTGTAATAGAGTTAAAAATTAATCATGACCTCTTATAAGAAGATTGCGAAGCCACTCACTCGGTCACAAAGCTTTGGTTGCATTCCACAACTTCTTAATAGCCCTTTTGATTAAACAAAAGGTTCGCTTTGGCTGCACTCCACAAATTCAAAGGATTTATTTTTTTATACAAAACATATATATATATAATATACTACAAAGTGACAGATTAGTCTTCATGTGACATGTGTGACTACAGATCAGTTAAAGTTCAGCTATCTAGAACAAACTCAAGCACTTAGCCTTCAGAACTCACAGGCCTGAGCACAAGGTCTTCAGAGCATCCCTCAGGGTTCAGAGCTCATCACCGCCTTAAACATCCTACCGAGCTAAAGATAAGGAAACAGTATTCAATAAGAAACTGCCACTCACGGATATCTCTCAAGCGCAGTATCTAATATGGTAACTACCATTCTCCAATGATCAAATCCCTACTTCCATGACTCCAAACCCTAATCAACTTAGGAAAGTCATAGCCTATAAATAAAACTCTAAGGTACACTATTATTTTTATCTTTCCTAAACTCCTGCAAACTTTCCATTTTGTAAAATAAAGCAAATTTTATCCTCTTAAGTCAGTTCACCAAAGTCCCCATTCCTCATTTTATCCTCAAACAAGTTGTCGACAACCAAAACCTACCACAAGAGCATCCGTTGGTAGCATTATTTTAAGTTGTCGCTACATCACCTTTTGGTTTTGCAAAGTGGTTGCCTTATGTTAGCTCTTTAGTTAATATTTCTGATGGTTGTAGTAGTGGTTAGAATTCTCCGTTGTTTTTTGTCTGGAGTTTGTGTGCTGCTTTTGCATGAGCTCTCATATACTCTGTGTGCTCGGATTGCCTCCTTTTGCTCTTTTAAGTAATTTTTATCATTTAATGGAAATGAAAAAATTATTTTAATTGGATGGTGCCGAGCACATTTACCTCTCCTTCCTTGTCCCTCTAATTAAGTTTGTTGGACAATTTATGGCTCATATAGAGACAACTACTATTGCTTCTGTAGTGGGTCAATTTAGTTGATCAACCATATCATACTATTGACTCCTTACCTACTTCCAGTCATTCTTTTTTTTTTTTTTGATCAGCAAAGAGAATTTATTGATATAATCAAAACATGTATGAGAAGTACAAGAAAAATTACATCAACAAAACAAAAACCAAAACAGAGCAGAGGAGGAGGAAACATATCTCCACCCAGAAGAGAAGAGCAGGCAATGATAGAATACATAACTCTTTGAACACACACACATATATGGCCATGATGAGGAGAGTAGGGCTGGAATCAACTGAAACCCCAATACCAACAGCTCCAAACAACAACACATCAGAAGAAGCAGGCCAATCCAATGAGGCCCACTGAAAGACGGCATCAACCTTGGAGGTGAATAAAAAGCAAAATTGAATGAATCAACAACACCCACCTCCTCTCACTACAAAAGAACAACTTCAAGCTTCCCTTCTGCGCCAAGATAATCTTCAACAAGACGCAGCTATTTTCTTCAACTTCTACTCAAGCCAAACAACGCCCAATTTCCACAGCAATCAATGACAAATGCAGCAACAGCCAAGGCAATAACCACTAACCCAAATTTTCAAATCAGCATTAGCAGAATTCCAAATTTAACAGAAAAAACTCTCCCCTTCAAATGCAGCCAGAACACACCTAACCTTCATATATCACCAAATATCATGCAGTAGTAAAATCCAAAAGCAGAGAAGACAAAAACTCAAACCAATGAAGGCCCACTGAAAGATGGCAACATCCTTAGAGAAGAAAAAATGGCAATTTGAATGAAGCAACAATAATACATCAATGAGCCCCTCAGGCACCATGTCAAGCAGTGGTCTTGTAAACAAAACCCAGAGGAAGCAACAAGAGGGCAGAGAGCAGGACATGACAGCAGAAGGCCCCCTTAAAGATTACTGAGGCATCTTCAATAACAAGGAAACACCACCCTAACAACCAAAAAGATCTCCCACCAACACAAGGCATACTCAACAAGGGGCTGAAAAACAGCTGCTTCAGAATTGAAACTAGAAAGAATGGCTTCAGAATTGAAATAATCACTGCCAAATATTTAAAGGTGTAGATGCAATTAGGGAGATCCATTCAAATTGGACTACTGGATGAAAAAATGATCAGGGCTTTGGATCTACTCTGCTCTAAGCTGGACATCATTTGAAGAATGGATCAGCGGCAGCTAATAATGTTATGAAGGTTAAAGATCAGGTCGTTAATGGAGTATGGACAGCCCCCTTTTTTTGATTTTATCCAAAAGGCAAGTCTGGATTTGATCAGATCTCTAATATGAGACCAGCTAGGCTTAACCTTGTTGAAAATACAATCGTTTCCTAACTTCCAGATAGACTACATGATGGTGAAGGGGATTGTTTCCCAGATCAGCTTGTGATCCTTCTTGAAGTTGAAGCTTTGCCACCAATCAAGTGTTGCTTTGATGGAGTTAGGCAATGCCCATTGAATATTCCACCAACTGATACAATTTGACCAGATTTGCCAAACTTCGAGACAAGATAAGAGGAGATGATCTGTGGTTTCAACTTCCAACCCGCAGAAGGGGCACAAGCAATCATCGACAGATTTGAGAATTCCCAGCTTGAGAAGAAATTTAGCGGTTTTGGAGCGATTATTCCAGGCCAACCAGCCGAAGAACTAGACTTTTGGAGGAGCTGCATTATACCAAATAAGGTTTGCAATCCGCACATTTGGGGCGAGAGAGCACTCGAAGCAAGAGTATATGGATTTAACTGAGAAGAGCCCGGAGGAGTTAATCTTCCAGACCAAAGTATCTGGTTTAGCGCTCAACATCAGAGGTACACCACGCAGGGTGGATTGGAATTTTGACAACTCTTCTTCCTCCCAGGCCATTAGGCTACGACGAAGCAGGAGATTCCAATCTCCATTTTCCCCTTTTGGAGCTGCGAAGCTAGCGAGATTACCCTCCTTGGATCTTGATAAATTGAAGAGCCTAGGAAATAAAGATTTTAGAGAAGAATTCCCAGCCCATAAATCGTGCCAGAAGGATGTATTATGCCCGTTACCCACCACAGTGCTCACATTGGATACAAAGTATTCAAAGAGATTTGGGCATTTTTATTTTAGGAGGAGGATGTCCAGCCAAAGTCTAGATAGGCTGTGCCTGCACTCTATTTTTGGGAGCCAAGTGCCACCAAAATAATGGTATTTAGATGAAAGAATTCTTTTCCAAAGAGAGTTTTTTTCGATGCCAAATCTCCACCACCACTTGAGAAGAAGGCATTCATTCATAAGTTTCAGATTTTTTAGACCCAAGCCGTCGGAATGCTTACTTGAGATGCATTTCTCCCACTTGATTAAATGTATTTTTATTTTTCCGTCGCTGTCACCCCACAAGAATCTTGATTGGATCTTGTCAATCAAATTTGCAACTGATGCAGGCATTTTAAATAAAGAGAGGAAGTACAGGGGGAGACTCTAGAGAACCGATTTGATTAGAGTTATTCTACCACCAAAAGAGAGGTACCTTCTTTTCCAAGAGGCTAGCTTCACTTTGAATTTATCAATAACAGGGGCCCAGGTCTTCTTTAATCTGGGGCTAGCACCTAGAGGAAGCCCGAGATACTTCAAAGGCAAGGATTTGACATTGCATTTGAGTATCTCAGCTATATCCATGATAAGAGCAGCAGAGACACCCACACCACAAGCATAACTCTTATGCAAGTTGATTTTTAGGCCGGAGAGAACTTCAAAGCACCTCAAAATTCTTTTGATGATCACAATTTCAGCCTTCTTAGCATTACAAAAGACTATCGTGTCATCTGCGAATTGGAGATGGCTGACGGTTGCCCCATTTACCCCAAGAGAAACTCCTGAAATAAAGCCTAGAGCTCTAGCTCATTTGAATAGGATGTTTAGCCCTTCAACGACAATGTTAAAGAGAAAAGGTGATAAGGGATCGCCTTGCCTTAAGCTTTTTTCAGAGCTGAATTCGGAAGAGGGGGATCCATTTACCAGAACGGAGATTTTCGGAGTTAGGATACATTCCTTTATCCATTTCACCCATTTTGAGCCAAAACCAAATTGCTCCATCAAGTGTAACAGGAAATTCCAATTTACACTATCAAAGGCTTTCTCGAAGTCTAGCTTGAGAAGGATCCCCTTCTTTTTATTCTTTTTCCACCAGTCCACCACTTCGTTTGCAATAAGGACCCCGTCCAATATGAATCTACCTTCTAGAAAGGCTGATTGGCTTTCATCAATAATTGACGGGAGCCCCTTTTTTAATCTTGAGCATAAGACTTTAGCAAAAATTTTGTAGATGCAGCTGACTAGGCTAATAGGCCTATAATCCCCCAAGACTGACGCTTTGCTCTTCTTTGGGATCAGAACTATGAAAGAAGAATTAATGCCCGAGACTAGATTAACATTTTCATGAAACTCTTTCAGGAATTGCAGCACATCTGCCTTAATCACGTGCCAGCATTTCTTGATCCAATGAAAGTTGAAGCCATCCGGGCCGGGAGCTTTATTGGAATCGCAGCTGTCAATTGCCTTGCAAATTTCGAGCTTAGAGAAATCAGCTTCAAGAGAAGAAGAAAGGTTATGGTCAAGAGTTTTGTCGAAGGGGCCAGCTAGCAGGGGTCTTACTTTCCAATTATCAGAGAAGATTGAATGAAAGTGCTTGCTTATCTCCGATTTTAACGACTAAGGTTCTGTAATGTCTATTCCGTTGACTGAGATGGAGTTGATGGTGTTTTTGCTCTGCCTGCCTTTAGCCAAGAGATGGAAGAATCTCGTGTTCTTGTCGCCATTAGCAAGCCAGTTTGCTCTAGATTTTTGGAGCCATAGGGATTCAAGCATCCTTCCGAGCTTCCAAACATCACATTTGAGAGCCTTGTATTGGAGAGATTCATCATGATCCAGTGTTCTGGATTCTGCAATGACGTCCAAAGAGTGGAGATCCTCTTCGGCTTTTTTAAGGTTTGAGGAGATATTTCCAAACTCGTTTGAGTTCCAAGACTTTAGGGTAGCTCTAAGACTTTGCATCTTTTTCAAGAGTTTGAAACCAGCCCATCCATTGAATTGGCACTCATTCCAGAGTTTTTCAACCATCGGGAGAAAATGGGGATGAGCTGTCCATGCATTGATAAATTTGAATGGCCGAGGGCCCCAATCCCTTAGATCCTCCATCAGAAGAATAGGGCTGTGATCTGATAGTGATCTTGGGAGGCCCCAGACTTTGAAATTGAACTTTTCAATCCATTCTGGGTGCAATAGAAAGCGGTCTAGCCTACTCCATTTGTCTTTTTCATGAGATTTGCACCATGTGAATTGCCTACCTAGTAGTGGCAGATCTAATAATTCCATTTGGTCTATGAAATTGTTAAAATCCTTTATTCCTTTATCTCTCCTCGAGCACCCTTTTCTTTTAGTAATGAGTCTAATTTCATTGAAATCGCTGCCCGCACACCATGGAGAGGCGAATTACTGCTTCAGGTTAGACAAAACATCCCAGAATTACTTTCGAGTCCTTGCCTCATTTGAAGCATGGATATTAATAATGCAGCATGGAAAGTTCGGGAGAAGAGTGCCTGATATGAGAATGAAGTGTTGGTTGCAGCAGCAGTCTGAGATGGAAAAAGCTTCTGAATTCCAGATACAAAGGAGACCTCCTGATTTACCCATCGAATTTACTTCCATGTAATCGAAGTTAGCCCAAGGCCATACTGATTGGACGAAAGGCTTATCTATGCAAGATTTTTTCGTCTTTTGAAGCAGTAGAAAGTCTACCTTCCTTTCCAAGATTAATTTTCTTAGCTTTTTTTTTTTTTTTTTTTTGCAGGTCGACCCAACCCTTTGATATTCCAAGATAAAATAATCATAAAAAAGGTGGACATTCAGGACACCCGTAGAAAAACTTTACAGTGGTTTTGCTCGAGTTGCCTGAGCCGAACCACGTCTTTCTTTCTCTTCAAGTTCCACGATTCTGTTGATGAGTTCCTGCTCCGTACCGCTGAACACTAGACCGAGGGCTTTGCCTAGATCTTTTATGGCTTGAGCTTCTGCCAGATGGTTATGAGGCGCTGAGAGAGAAGTGGCTGTTGATCGGAGGACTACACTCTTCTTCTTATTGGGTCTGATTTTTGCCAGAGACCGAAAGGATCCAATTGGGTTGAAGAATCCGATGTCAGAGTTTGGGCGAGAATTGGATCGATCGAATTTTTTCTGCTTGGTGGGGGCTGGCTTCTTTTTAGATTGAGAGAGTGAGAGATGTTTGAAGGGGAGGGTTGCAGGGCATGATTGCGTGTGGTCTAAATTTTGGGGTTGCTTGAGGGAGTTCCATGTAGCAGAGCTAGAGGCCAATAATGGGGCCTTTGAAGGTTCAGTGACCTTTGTTGCATCTTGGCCCAGACAGATTTCGAGATGAATCTCTGGATATTTACTTAGTGAGCCGCTTATGCTTCTCATTGGTTCAGGGATCCCATTTTCATCTGAAATGGGATTCTGGGTTGATTTTGAAGTTTGTTTCCCATTCTCGTTGAAATAGAAATTTTGTGAAGTGGTGGATGTATTACTAACCTCGCCACTTGGCATGTAGGCATCTCCATTCCCCTCATGCTGTAACGTTTCGTCCACCATAGAGGTGGCAGTAAGGTTGTCCACGCTGTCTTGGGAAGCCACTAGGTCTGCATCACCCATGTTGGTATTCACATCTTCATCATCAGTGGATTTTGGTGGGGATGGATTCGGAGATGAAGCTGCTGGCCGGAGAGTGGTAGTGTTGTCTTTGGAGAGTGGTTGGATGATATAGGGTTTCACTGCCTGTTCTTCAATGACTCTTATGGGGCAAGACTTCCCTTTGCAGGTAAGAGTAACGGTTTTGTTAATAGGATCGAAGCAGCTGGTTATGATCTGAATTTTTCCACTACCAAATGATCCAAGTTTGCCCGTTGCGCTGTCTAGAGTGATGATGTTTCCCCACAGTTTTCCAATTTTGAAGAAGTTGTCTGCATTCCATAGGTTCAGTGGAACCCCATAACAGCTGATCCATACAAGGCGTGATGGTTGTAGGTGGAGGTTTTTTTGCCATTCATTCACTGAAGCAAACCAATTGGATAACCAACATTTACCGTCTTGAAGCATGGATCGCATATGGTCAATGGAGGAGAAGGTTAAGACCACATCATTTCCTCCACAGTCCCGAATTTCAATATCATTTATGCCTTCAATGCCAAAAGCTTCATAAAGAGATTCCATGGATCTGGGGGTGTGAAGTTTGGCAAAGGCACTTCTTGCAAGCCAGCCGTTGCCAGATTCTTGAACTTCAACTTCAATGGGGGTTTGAGGCAGATTGTACTCACTTTTTCCTTTTAGAGCCTCAGCATAAGATTTTGGGAGGTTTTTGTGCATGGGTGGGTAGACTCTGTTGGTGGTGTCCGCTGGATTGTAATTCTTGAATTTGGATGAAGCCTTTTGTTTTTCAAAATCGGCTTTCTTTGTGGTGATGGTTTTGTCGTTGAGCCATAAGCCATTGGCTTTCTGAATGGCAATTCCTACCGCTACAGAGCAGCTGTATTTTATGAAACCAAATCGAGAGCAAGTTTTCACTCTCCGTTTCTTCAGGATGTAGACATCCTTGACAATGCCGAAATTTGAGAACAATCGGTAGAGGCCTCTTGGTTCCATAGATTCCGGCAGGTTATCGACGAAAACGGTGAACAGACTGCTCGAGGCACCAACGCTGTTAGAGTTGAATCTCTTCTTCCTGTAAATTACGGGGTTCCAACCACTACCGTTTGCTCTGTTTGCTCTGCTTTCTATCCCACCTTCCGTTCGCCCCTTGTAGACAACCAGTTTCATTCCTGCTTTATGGATTAGGTTTGGAAATGGGGGGTGAGGTGCAGATTGCGTAGCTGGGTTAGTCGTGAAGGTAGAGGGCCGTCCCTTGTTTTGGCACGGGATGGAGGAGGCGGATCATGTTATGCGGCTGCGAAGGGGGATGCGCTACTAGAGGGGAAGAATCAGATTGTCGGTGAGATGGGTGATGGGTTTAGGGGTGAGAGCTGGGAGAGGGTTGAGATCAGAGAGCTATGGTTGGGGGAGGGTTGAGATCTGTTAGTGATGGAGGTGTTGTACGGATTTAGGACGGAGGTGGGGGGTGGGTTGAGATCGGAGGTCGGGGAGATGGGTTGAGATCGGAGGATGGGGGAGGGTTGAGATCGGAGGTCGGGGGGATGGGTTGAGATCGGAGAGTGGGGGTCGGGGGTGGAGCCGGTTTAGAGTCGGTTATGGATGAGATCGGAGAGCGAGGGCCGGAGGTGGAGTCGGTTTGGAGTCGGTTATGGTGGTGTTGGTCGGAAAGAGAAGAGAGGGATCGGTTGTGGCGGTGATGGTGTTCCGGTGAAGGACGGCCGGAGAGGCCATGGCGGTGGAGGGTGAGGGGCGGTGATGGCGGAAGGGCAGGGCGCTGGTGGCGGTGGTTTGGTAAAGTTGAATAAAGATGATAACCTGAGAGAGCCAATGAACACTGTAAGAAGAATAAAAGAAAAAGCAACTTAACCTACTACTTCCAGTCATTCTTCATTCATTGATATATGAGCTTCTTACCACATGACCTTGTTTAGCAACATGGTTATCGTCCTGCAGTTCATTCAGGATGCTAAAACGTCAAGATAGGTAGTGGACCTGAGTCATCTGTGTTTATAGAGTGTTCGATTTCACTTAACCCATCCGTTTTCATGACTTCCATTTCAATCCATTGATGTTCAAAACTGTCAGTTTAGATGTTCCATAAAACTGTCATTGGCATCACCAAGGCCTAGAATGTGATCATGATTTTTTTTTTCTTTTTTTTTTTTGGGAATATCTGACCGAAAAAATAAAAAGAATATATTTTCTTATCAAAAGAAAAAAGTTGTGATCCCTCCTACCCCAAATTTAAAATATTTCATAAAATGGTGACCATTTAATTGAAATCAAAATTAAAATTAAAATTTTTAATGTTTTTGGTTTTCCTTCTCATTTTTCAAACATGAGGTATTGGCCATTAAACATTTGGCTTGACACCCACAATAGAACGGTGTTCGTAAGAAGAATTATCATCTTTCACAGTTTGCGTGACCATCAGTGGTTCTAATGGATATTCCAGAAATTTGGTAAGGGTGATACCAAGTTTGCGGCATATACCTCATTCATACAATGCCTTTGACAGTGCAAGTTTAGGGCTTCACTTTTCCCTTGTCTGCTCCTCATAATTCATCCTCCCTTTATAATTCAATTCTGCTTGTTTCTTCATGGTCATGGCTATGCTTATAGTAACATGATTTGAAAGAATTGAAACTTTTTTATTTAGTTATCCACATGAATAGTGATATACCACAATGTGACAAACCAATCACCACTTAACACGTGTAACTACGAGCTTGGCCATTCAGCTCATGCTCGGCCATTCAGCTCATACTCGGTTAGTCGGAGCAGAACCATAAAAGCCGAACACATATCTTTAAAGCAGGTCTACTTCTCTGCAAAGCTTACAAGGCTGAACATAAGCCTTCAGTCCAATGCATCAATAATCAGACCTCATCACCGCCTTAATATACGCCGAACAGAGAATAAGGAAACCGTCTCTTACAAGGAAACTGCCACATATGGTTATCTCTATGTTGATACAATATCCTACAAGGCAACTACTATCTCCGATGATCAATCTCTATTTTCATGGCTCCGAATTCTAATCAACTTAGGAATGCCACTGCCTATAAATCAAGCCCTAGAGGTACACTTTATTTTCATGCTCATTATTTGGCTTTCATTACAGTCTTTCAATTCAGTTTATTGACTTAAGCATCGAAGCGGCTACTGCCGGAGCCAACCCGGTGGTCCTCTAATCTTCTTTTTGAGTATTTTACAAGGAGCCGAGCTTGGAGCATACGTGGGCCAAAAAGTGCAGCATCAAATAGAAATAGAGACAAGTGTTATTCTCTTGTGAATAGAGAAAAATTTGTTTTTATAGATGTGACAATGTTTAGGGGCCATTGCTTGGTGTAGCAGTTAAATGCTTGGGCTGTCGAGCAAAGATTGTAGGTTTGAGTTTGAGAGCAGTCAATTTCTTAAAAAATAATACCAAAGGATAGATCTGTCTCTGGTCTACCCCTCCCAACACATTGTGTATGGGGGACTGACACTAGGTAATGTCCTATTTTTTAAGTTGTGACAATATTCGAGTCCTGGCCAGTGCCATTTTCTTCATTGGTTGTCTGACCTCTCACCTCGAAATGAATAAATGTATTGAGTTTCTCTTCTAATTTCACACCTTGATTCAGCAAAGGTAAGAATAATACATGGCTAAATGAGATGAGAAGTTGCAAGTTTATGATTGAAAAAAGAAATTACAGGCTGCCATTCTCTTTCATGCTCTTTCCTCATACAGTCACTCTTGAATCTGGATTCAATCAATTCTCTTTCATGCTCTTTCCTCATACAGTCACTCTTGAATCTGGATTCAATCAAAGCTCTTCCTATCTCCTATCTCTGGAGTTCATGACCCATGATTACAATTTCTTTATTGCTGTTTGTTAGGGAGTTTTTCATAAAGTCAACAGCCCATCTCTAGGTTTGCATGGTCAGTTTTACCTACCTATTGGGCACTCTTGATCCAGTTGTTTGTTGTGCTTGTACATCAGAATTTGAGGATATGAATTTAGACCAAAATGGAAAGACACCATGTGAGAAGATGAGGTTATTCGAGAAAATGTACACATAAATTAATTTATTTCCTACGAGGGAAAAATTGATTGGGTGCAAGTGGGTGTTCACAGAGAAAGCAGCATGTGAAGCAGAAGGTAAAAAGGTGATGTTGGAGGTCAAACACTTCATAAACTCACAGTATTGGTTGGTCAGAGACCTTTGCTTTGGTGCTTAAAATTACTTTCATCCAAGTTCTCCTCTAGCTGATAATCTTGATCCGGCCATTAGAATACTTTATTATGAAGAGTGCATTTTATATGGGAGAGTGCAGGAAAAGTTTATATTGGTGGTATTATTGGATTTTAGTTCCCTTCTGCTGAAGAAAATGTTTTCAAGGCAAGGAAACCTTTCCGTGGCTTAGGACGTGATTTGAGGGATTCAACACTGCAATGTTTGAGTGTGGCCATAAACAAAATTAAATTGCCCACACATTTCATCAAACATTAACAATTTGTAACCTTTGTGAATGGCATCCTGATGAAAATTTTTGTGGGAGAGTTACAAACTTACAAAAGTTCATTTGATTTGAGAGTTTCAGATATAAACTTGGCAAACTATAGCTGTTCTTGGGTTTGAGTTTGTTAGGGATGTTAGTCCCCGGCTGTTGGAAGGAAATATGAATGCTGGGCTGCAAACCCCTTAGACATGTATTAAACAGAATCATTTGCTGGGTGTAGATGGTGAGAAGTGTTTTAGTTGAAGTTGGAGACACCATAGGATTACAAAGAAGCTCATATATTTCTTTTATGTCCATCTAAATCAATGTTCTATGCATTGCGCAGTGGCCGGGGGTGGGTGAAGTCTCCTCTTTTCTTTTTTTGGTTGTGTATGGATTATGCCTTCCTCAATGAAGGATCTTCTCAATAGTTGGAGAGGAGGTTGCGTGTGGAAGGTGCAGAGGATGACCTTGCTTCGTCTGTTTTGGTGTTTATCGAGGAAGAGGAATAGATGGATTTTTGTAGGGAAGAAGTGTCATTTTGTAGATAATTTTTTGAAAACGTTATACTTTTGGGTACGTAGTCGAGACATACCCTATGGATGCACGTCTCCCTTCAGGAAGTGATTGTCTAACACAGCCAATTATCTAGAAGAAACGTGGTCTCATTGGGATAATATATGGTATTAATAGGGTCCATTTGTGGTGGATTCTGCTTTATATTATATTCATCACATTCCAAGTATTCTTAAGGAAAAATTATTTATGCTGCGAACCTAATCTCCTTCCCATTAATATAACATTCATCGCATTGATGAGTGGAACAACTATGGTTTAAGTGCTTGTCACATGTGAAGTCAAAGATGTTGAGGCAAGTTTTAAACTGCCGGTGGGAGGTCAGTACTTTTCCAAGTCAATATTCTTGTTAAGAGTGTTAGTTTCAGCGTTAATGATGTCTCTATGAGTCCTGTGTTTATCACATACACTTTGTGACCCATCTGTTGTTATCTTGTGCATATATATATATATATATATATATATATATTGTGAGAACTGATCACCAATGTGCTGCTACAATTCAAGTGTCTGGGCAAAAAATTATCACGCAGGAAGAACTTTTCATGTCAGTTGACTTGAGCTACAAAATGCTTTGGGGCCGCCGAGTGGAACACTTCGTTCCTACGTGTCATTGCAAAAATTTTCTGCCAACATTGAGTCTAATTATCTGTTGCTTATGCGTCTAGTCTGCCACTCTGCGTGCTTTTTTTTTTTTTTTGGTTGTCCCATCTGCTCTGCATTTTATCTGTATATGAAAACTTTTAACTGGTAATAGATTTTTTCGGCTTTGGGTCACTGATAGATTGCCATAATAATTTGTTGGTAAAAGCAGTTAAGGCATAATACACAATTGAGAACATAATCTCTTCTGTATATTGTGTGGAGTTGGCTCTTTTGCTTGAAGTAATTCTTACTGAAATCTGAATGCATTTATGTCCATGACCAAATACTTGTTTTTCAGATTTATTATGAAGTTGAGCTCCTTTCCAAGGACAGAGATTGAACTTCTTGATGCAAACGGATTCTCACTTGAACTCCTGCAATCCTTAATCTCAGAATTACCATTAGTTTCAAAAAGTTTGGTAGAATCTTCAATTCATGGAAATGGGAAGCTGATCAAGTGGCATTTTTGGGTCCCAATAACCCCAGGCAACAAAATATCTCAACTGGTTTTGTTATAGAAGAGAGGCTGCTTGAAGATCGGATTTGGTTTACAGTAGAAAAGGTACCAATGGGATGTCCAATCTACTTGTATGAATTCTTCAGTCGTTTATTTGGTGCAACTATTTTAAGGGGGAGTATTCAACTAATTGTTGCCTCTTTCGTTTGTGTACCTGATTATTCTGTGTTACTTCCATTATTTTGCATTTACTATTATACGAAGACTTGGTTTCAATCCTTTGTTCACTATATTCACTTTGGATTATGTTACTGATTGAGTGCAAGTGAAAATTACAGAGGAATCATTCTGATGTGTTCTGCATGGTATTGAAATGAGTTATCATGAGACTTTTTGTTTCGGGTGGGAGGCTGCAAGATTTGATCTCAGACCTCTCAAATTTTATCAGAAAGTTTCATCCACTTGGTTGATCTTTCAGGGTTAGGTCTAAGATTTTTCTATGCACACAGCGTAAGCTTGAATGCTCCTCCCCTTTCTATTTTAAGCAACAAAAAAAAAGGAAAATTGTTTGTTTAGTACTCTTTCACCAACATGTATCCAAATTGGGATTTTATTTTTGGTGAAATTTCTAAAGTTCTGTTTTTTTTCCCATCTGGTTGAATAATAGAATTTAAGTGGAAGGTCGTGATGGCGAGTTGTTGCACTAGTCTCTCCGAAGTTTAGGTGATCACATGAGTTGGTCCAAATGGTTCTGCCGTAAGATGGAACTCCGTTACCCAAAAAAAATAAATTGGCAGAATCATTTAAAATAAAAAAAAAAAGTGATTCAAAACCATTTGTATGAAAGTTACAATGTTATTGATATTTTAAACATTGTTTAATTATTTGTATAACATCAAGCATAAATAATTGCCTTTTGGATAAAATCAAAAAAAAGGGGCTCTCCATACTCCATTAACGACCTGATCTTTAACCTTCAGAACATTATTAGCTGCCGATGAACCATTCTTCAGATGAAGTCCAGCTTGGAGCAGAGCAGATCCAAATCCCTGATCATTTTTTCATCTGGCAGTCCCTTGTATGGATCTCCTTGATTGCATCTCCACCTCTAATATTTGGCAGTGATTATTTCAATTCTGAATCCTCTCTTCCAGTTTCAATTCTGTAGCAGCTGTTTTCCAGCCCCTTGTTGAGTTTGCCTTGCGTTGGTGGGGGTTCTTTTTGGTTGTTAGGGTGGTGCTTCCTTGTTATTGAAGTTGCCTCTGTAATCTTCAAGGGGGCCTTCTGCTGTCATGTCCTGCTCTCTGCCCTCTTGTTGCTTCCTCTGGATTTTGCTTACAAGACCACTGCTTGTTATGGTGCCTGAGGGGCTCATTGATGTATTATTGTTGCTTCATTCAAATTGCCATTTTTTCTTCTCTAAGGATGTTGCCGTCTTTCAGTGGGCCTTCATTGGTTTGAGTTTTGTCTTCTTTGCTTTTGGATATTGCTACTGCATGTTATTTGGTGTTATTTGAGGGTTAGGTGTGTTCTGGCTGCATTTGAAGGGGAGAGTTTTTTTTCTCTGTTAAATCTGGAATTTTGCTAATGCTGATTTGAAAATTTGGGTTAGTGGTTATTGCCTTGGCTGTTGCTGCATTTGTCATTGATTGCTGTGGAAATTGGGCATTGTTTGGCTTAAGTAGAAGATGAAGATATTAGCTGCGGCTCGTTGAAGATTATCTTGGCGCAGCAGGGAAGCTTGTAGTTGATCTTTTGTAGTGAGTGGAGGTGGGTGTTGTTGATTCATTCAATTTGGCTTTTATTCTCCTCCAAGGTTGATGCCGTCTTTCAGTAGGCCTCATTGGATTGGCCTGCTTCTTCTTCTGATGTGTTGTGCTTGGAGCTATTGGTGTTGGGGTTTGTTTCTAGCCCTGTTCAAGGAGCTATGTATTCTGCTCTTCTGTGGAGATATGTTCCCTCCTCTCCTCTGTTTTGGTTTTGGTTTTGTTTTATTGATGTAATCTTTCTTGTACTTCTCATACATGTTTTGATTATATCAATAAATTCTTTTTGCTGATAAAAAAAAAAAAAAAAATTGCACCTAAACAGTTAAACATCACAAATTAGTGAGAAAGTTGGGAGAGCATTAAAATAGTAGTCATCACTTCTATCCTGAACGAAATTAACATTATTTTGTACATTGAATTAATCTTAGAAATGATTTAGGCTATTTATTATTATTTTTGTTTTGTCTGTTTCAAAATCGTTTTGCACATGTTTTCATTAGTAGATTGATTATTCTTACTTTGAATAATTTGCTACTCTAAGAAGATTTTTGAGCATAGCTCGATTATGTTATTAAAGTAATCAATTAGTCACATAAAATGAACTAGTAAAAGTACTATTGAAGTGTACGATTGTATGGCATGTATTCAATGTCACATTGTAGAAAAAATATATACCAGTTTGAGAGGATCCTGTGATCTATTTAGACTCTTTTCTCTCTCCTTCAAAAAATTAATTACACATCACCCCGTTTTGCACATTGTTGTCATTGGCCGAAGTAAAGATTAGATAAATTCTTCTTACTTGGAATAGTTTACTATTTTAAGAGGATTTGAAAGATTCAATGACTTAATACTGCTTGCTATTAGAATAATCAAAGATAATGTTTTTCATTGTTTGGTTCCATAGAAAATGAAAGACTTTATCAATAAAGGAAATAGCTTTACCAGGATTAGTTGGAGGGTAGCTTGATGGCAATTTGATAAAGGCCTATTTACTCTCCATGTACAAAACCAAGATGATTTCTTTTTCTCTAAACCTGTGTTAGGTTGCAGCACCAGTTTTAACTTGTCTCAATTTTACTGCTCGTTTCAATGAGGGGTAAAAAAAATATGGTTTAAAAAAAAATAATTTAAATTAAGTTGTGAATGTTTAGATAAATATATTTAAAATTAGTTTAAATGATATGTAATGTTTGAATGAGTTGTTAAAAATATTAAATGTATTATATAAATAGAAAATAATTATTTTCGAAATTAAAATTAAAAAAAAAAAGTCTTTTACCGGCACTTTTTCAAAAATGGCATTTGAATTTTGAAACAACCAAGGACCCAAATAGATATTTTGAATACATTCAAACAAATATTTAAATATGAAATAATTTTAATTTAAACTTCAAAACGTATATTTTAAAATCGTCATGCCCATCCAAACATGACTTGTTTAACAAGTCTACGAGTACGACTGCCAAAATAATTTGGGGAGGTAGCCGCAAGAATTTGTTAGGGAAGAGGTCGGTGTATGAACGTAAATACAGTGTTAATTAGAAGTAGTTTAGCACAACCTAAAGAAACAGTCAAATTGACATTATCAACATCATGGTGTAATGATGCACACTCTCTCTCTCTCTCTCTCTCTCTCTCTCTCTCTCTCAGAACACACACACACAATAAAAAAGATCAGTACTATAAATATTTAATAGTAGGAGACTCCACATCCAAACCTTTATAACGAACACTCAAACTAGTTCATCAAATATTACAAACATGCCTTAAATGCACTTATTTTTGCTTAACATGCCTTAAATGCACTTATTTATGCTTAACATGCCTAAAATGCATGCACTTGTACAACACTGCTAAGAGCTTGTCAAGGATAAACCTGAATGAGAGACCTTAAACCCAATATGGGGGTTATCTTGCAGTCAGTGAAACCAGCATCTAAGAACAGTTTCTTCCATTCTTCCTCAGTTCTCTCTCTGCCAGGGAGTAAAATCATCACCAACACATCGAAGAAGAGTTGGGTTTCAATTGACTTATCATCTTTTTTGTTCTCTATCATCATGTCTATGATAATCAGTTTACCCCCCTTGTCCTTGCTTGAAATTATTGCCTCCTTGCATCGCTTCAATAGCTTCACGCTATCTTCATCGCTCCAGTCATGCAGTATCCACTGGTTGTCATTAATTTTTTGATCAACCAAGAAAAGAGAAGTTAATTGATGTAATAAGAATGTACATAACGGATTACATCAAAAAAGGGGAATGCAAAAGACATCAATATCCACTCGTCGTCATTAATTTGCAGTCCAATTAAAATTTCCCCATCTATAAAAGGGTTTTTTTTTTGACAATTGTAAAGAGTTTCCTTCTTGTCTAACTAATTACATTGCCATCTCTTATCAAACATTTCAGTCATATGTTCTCAAGGGTTACACTAATTTTATGTTTTTTTGTCACAATTTGTTTATTTATTTATTTTTTTTTGGCAAAATGTCACTTGAGAGGAAGTACTATGAGACAAAATGTTGGATCATCAGGAAGGTTAGTGTAATTAGTTAAATAATTAACAAATATATCATTTATAATTGTCAGAAATAATAAAAAAATTGATTAGTACTCAAACCACATTATGAGAGTTCAGTGTCCTGTGGCTTGAGCTCCCTGTTAATTAACATGAAATTGATTAATATAATATATAAAGTTTCCATGATTAGAAAATTCAAGCTGTCATGTTCTATTTAAATTTTTTAATTCTATTAATTTACAAGTTTATTAAACAGATGAATATAATATAAAGACATGAAATTGATGAAAAAAATATAAAGTTCCCATGATTTAAAAATTCAAGCTATCATGTTATACTTAATTTTTTAATTCCATTATCTAGAAGTCTACTTGAGAAATAGAATCACTTGAGAATTTGACTTCTAAACAAAAAAAAAGAAAAAGAAAAATTATTTATATGATCTGCAAGTCCCCTCAACCATCTCCATATAAGCATGCATGCACCGAATGAAACAGTAAATCAGTAACGTTAAGATTAAAACATACTTATATATACCTTGAGTAAAATTGCATCTGCATGAGGAATTGCCTCAAACATGTCTCCTCCAAGAAAGTTCAAGTTATTGCTCCCTTGCAAGTTAGAAACCACATGTGAGAGATCAAACACTGTGCACTTCAACTGTGGAAAGGCCTCAACAATGACCTTCGCCATAGTTCCAGTGCCACCCCCAACATCTACCAATGTATTCAACCCTTCAAACACTTCTTTACACTCTGTAGTCAACACATTGGCCACCAATCGAGCATCGCTAGCCATGCCCTCGTTAAAGAAATTATTCAGTATTGGTTCATGGCCAGCTTGATCCCAAAGAGTCTTCCCATTAGCAGTATGGAAAGGGGTGGGATCATCATTTTGAAACCAGGTGCTCACAAAGTGCCATGGCGTTACCAAAATTGGATCAAGCATGGCAAGTAAGAATGGTGATGCACTCAAAGGGTTGTCTTTTAAGAGAAGCCGGGAAGCAGGTGTGAGTGAATACTCAACTTCTTGCTCATTTTCATGAGCTTTTTGTTGAACAAAGAAACCAGAATGAACTAGGATGCGCATAAGGCGGTAGATACAAGAGGCTTTTTTTGGGTTGATTGGGAGAGATGCGAGCAGCTTAGAAAGGGTCATGGGTTGGCCATGGTTGTGGATGATATCTGGTATGCCAAGTTGAATTGCACACTTAAGCGATGCAGAGTTTATGAAGTTGAATGTTTGGTTCCATATATGAGCTTGAGCTTCAAGGAGCTCACTAGCTCTCGCCTCTACATTAACCAGAGCCATCTTCAATCTCTTTTCAAACTTCCTCTTACTTTTCAACTAAAACCTTACAACATTTAACTCTATATACAGAGGAGTAGAATGTTTGCACTGTTGGAAAAACGGGTCTAGAGCTAGTTCTTTTAGCCAACTTTTATCTAAAATAAAAGTAGGCTTTACATATTATTTGAGAGGGTGTATATGAAAATATGTTTTTCTTTTCGTGAGGGATTAATAACATATAGTATATGATTACTTAAAATCATTAAAAAGTAAATGATAAATTAATCTTATATATTATCATTTAAAACATGATAACAAGAGTTTGTAAAAAACTTGTATCCCATATATTAGTTGAACACAAAATTTTAAATAAGTATATATATACTTACCCTGAAGGTCCAAGGAGTACTTCACTTTTGTAGAGAGGAGATGACCTCATCATCCATGTGTGCCGCTTTGAATTGAGCCTTTGTAAATATTTTTGGAAAAAATGTATTTAAAATTTTCAACCATTACCAATTCAAACTGTTGCATGTCTATTAGTGAATTATTGCACCAATTCAAACAAGTATGTCTGTTCGTCATAAACAAATTATATTTTTTTGGGATTGAAAAATTTATTTTATATATTTTAAATTTTTTTTTTATACCTTTTAGATAGAAAAAATGTATCATAAATTTTTTGAATTGAAAAAATTTATTTTAAGAACTTTTCATATTTTTTCTAATTTTTAATACAAAAGTTAGATTTAAAATAATTAATTAATAATTCATGACTTCTCTCAAGGGAGACCATGAATTTTACTTTGACTAGTCCTTCCACTAAGGATGGTGTGTAGTTTATTTATTTTCTCTAATTTTGAATTAAACTTTATTTTTATACAAATTACAGTTGAGTTAAAATATAACAAATCGTCAATAAGTACCATACATTTTCTAAATTTGCATTCAAAGTTTCTATTGTAAATAACATGTGATATTTTTGACAATACAAATTTAAAAAGTGTAATTTTATCATTTAATAATAAAATTATATATATTTTTTTAAGATAAAATATACCGACCTTCTATGAGATTTTCAAATAAAGATTAATTAAAATATTTATTGACTAATAAATATAAGTTATTTATTTTCCATATAAAATAAAAAAATCCTTTAAAAAAAAAAGAAAAAATGGTCAAAATTTAAAAAATTGTTACACCATTGATGTTTAGATCTAATTTTTTTTTTTTTTTCATTTTATTCAATTGTGACCATTTTTGCAAAAAGTAGAAGAAAATGTTTCTCTAATTTTTACGATGTCTGTTCAATTTAGTCCATAGAGATATTTTTTTTATTTAAATGGACATCTGTCACTAATAAGTGACTGAATTTTAATTACTCTTAAAAAAATAAATCTTACACTTATTAAACACTTATTTACTCTCTAATCGAGTTACCCCTAATTTTCACCCATATGATGTTATGCCATCCCTTACTGTCATATCACTTTGGATAACACTTTTTGGTATGTATTATTGATTAAGAAAAGTCAAAATCAAAGTTATTTGTTTTTTTTTTAAAATACATAGACTCTGAATTAAGGAAAAATTTATTCTCAGTAGCAATTATAATTTGTCCCATATAAAATAATTATTTATTTTTAATTAAATATAAAAATAAAATAAAATAGTAAATAAATATGCAAGACAAATTATAAGAGATTTTTTCTACTTAATTTGAAGTTAAAGTATTATGTTATCTGAAAATTATATTACGTGGAAAGAGATTATTAGGAGATTTAGTTTAATTTTAATTTTCATTATCACAAAAGCGATGTTCCAAGATTATGAAACTCACCTTGTTTTAACTCGTCATGCCATTTTGTTAAATCTAATGACGTGATTAGAGGATAAATATTAGTTTGCGATTCAAGTAGACTCCAAGATTTATGGTAGAGAAGTTTTTGAATTGGGTTATATTTTGTGAGTTGATTGAATTACATGAATTATAATATTTTATCACTTCTATTAAAATAAAAAAAAATTATTATTATGCCGTCCATTTAGATTAAATAGAGCTATGGCTTGTATTTTTTACCAGTATATATGAAAATTAGATTTTATTTGAAATATGAAATTTCATACTCTTCACAATACATAATAAATTGATAAGTCAATTTTTTTTTTCTTTCTAAAAAGAGCTATGAGCAACAATTTTCACAGAGACAATGATTTAAAACCATTTGTAGGAAAGCTATAAAGTTATGGTTTGAATAATTGATAAAAGTATTTTAAGATTTGTTTAGATCATAATTAATAATTTGTATAACATCAAGAATAAATAGTGCATCTTAACAATTTACATCACAAATAATTTTTCCAGAAAATATCACAACTATTGACAAATTGAGGAGCATTAAATTAATTTCCATTTTCTTCAGAGTACCTTAGATGCATGTTACATATTTATTATTTAATTATGCAATAGAAAATTATTTTTAATTTAATTATTTCAAAGTATATGAATTGAGGAAACTTGCACGAGAAGTATACTTGATTCTTTTCTCTCTTTTGTCTTCTTCAAAAGGTAATTAAACAACATCGGCTCATGTTACATGATTTAATAGTGCTTGAACATAATTTGATTATGTTACTAGAATAATCAATTAGACACATTTAATGTAGAAAATTATTTTTAATTTAATTATTTTAAAGTATATGAATTGAGGAAACTTGCAGGAGAAGTATACTTTAGATCCATTTAGGGTAATTTTTTTTCTCTTTTGTCTTCTTCAAAAAGTAATTAAACAACATCGGCTCGTGTTTCATATTTTAAAATTTACATCAATTCTTTTTACTTTGAATAATTTAATACGTTAAGAAAATTTGAAAGATTCGATGATTTAATAGTGCTTGAACATAATTTGATTATGTTATTAAAATAATCAATTAGTCACAATTAATGTAGTAATAGTACTAAAACGTTAACAATTCGGAGTTAATTATTATTAATTTTCTGTGTTGCTTTTGACCCAAGAGGAAATGGTGGGGACAAATAAAGAAAAAGAAAACAAATTATAGATGACAATGTTATTAATTGTTTGGTTTCATAGAAAATGAAAGACTCTATCAATAAAGAAATTAACTTTACCATTAATTGGAGGGTAGCTTGATGGCATTTCGATAAAGGCCACAACCCACAAAACGCATGATTTATTCATTTATTATTATTTTTTTCGGAACGTGTTAGGTTGCTTTGTTGAGCAGTTTCTTGATTATTACTGCCAAAATAATTTTTAAAGGTAGCGATAAGGCTTTTGCGAGACTTATTGTTTTAAGTGGATGACCCCAAAGTTCGAGTTGGGCGTCTGTCAAGTCTTGCCAAAGAGTCTTACTCACTTAATTTATCCCTTGAGATTGGTTCCAAAGAGTCTATTGTTGGGGGGGAAAAATGTTGGTTCAATATTTTAACCAGCATATATTCATAGGCTCTTCACAATTACTCAAACACTTAGGGGGATTTTGTGGAACGAAAATGTGAAAAGAGAACTGAACACGTTGAGTTTTTTATAACATGAGGACCCTTACTTAAAAAAGAAAAATAATTTTTTAAAATTCGTAATTGAATTAATATTGATAAAAAATTTCATGATTATAACTTATTACATCATATTTGTAGTGTTAAAATACTACTACTTTGACTAAAAACTAAAACTCTTATTTTTATACTAATCCTATTACATAAAGACTAGTAATTCGAATAAGAAACTACTAATTCTTATATTTTCTATATTAATCTTAATCAAATTAGGAAACTAGATAAATTATGAAAAAATTAAAATAAAAAACTAAACAATCCTAACACAACTCTAAAATAAATTTGTTTATTTTTAGGGTACCAAATTTATCTTTTATCAATCTCTCCCACTTGAAAAGAACTCGTTCCCGAGTTGACTGGATGTATGCGACCACGAACTCTTTCATAACCTGAGAATAATAATTGAATCTTTTGAAAAACAATTAAATATTCAAAGGCTTCTTCTACTGCATTTTTCATGAAATATGTAATTTTAGGCCCTTGTTTTGATAACAATAATGATCCCATAGTGAAACAAGAAAATTTTTTTCTTTGTTCCACCTGCAATTTCAATATCCTTGGAAGCTTTATAATCATCTTTCACAAGTTCAAGTTCATCCTCATCTTTAGCATTGACGACTTCTATATGAATTTCTTCATTCTCTACTAATAAAGAATTTGTAGAATCTATTTGTTCTATTAGATTTATACTTTGATCAATTGATTATGAACTATTTCCTCTATTTTCTTCCATCTCCTTGTGATGGTCTTTAAGACATGGAATTATTGTATCTTCGTTTTTTATGAAAAGAAAGCCTTCTGTAAGGATGAACATGTCTTTTGTAAGGATTGACACATCTTTCAATGGTGTAATATCTATAACATTATCACTCAAAGTAGGCTCAATAATTTTAGATTTTACTTGTACTTCTTTTTTGGTACTTTTCAAAGTTCGCCTGTATTTATCGTATAAGATTTGTAAATAATTTATTGGTAAAAATTTATTCATAAGTATTTTCATCATTCTTGGTCATGAACAAATGCATATTTTTCTTTGCAACTATCTATGACTTTGTAAATCAAGCCACAATCTTTCTGCGAATCCAATGAATTTATTTTCTATTCAAAAATATTTATTTTCTTCTGAAAGTCTCAAATCTTTAAGACAATCATCCAAATTATAAACTCAATCATAAAAGTCTTCAAAATATAAATTACCATCAAAATCTAGAAATTTTTCGTAATTGTGAATAGCTTTGTCTTCAGGCTGGCCTCGGACAAATCCACTGGCACGATTCCTGTTAACTGGAAGATCTTTAGGAGCATTAAGATTAAGTCATATGAGCGTTTGTTGTATAGTATCGAGCTGATCATTGATCTATGTTAATTGTTGTCCATGGTCGCCAATTGCAGCCCATGCAACCTCCATCCTACAACGAACGTCAATGGAATTTTTAATTCCGTCTATATGATTTGCTATTGAGCTAGGCAAATATTCAGTCTGATATTAAATAATGAGAAATGAAAAGGAGAGGAGAATCAAATATGAACACATCGAATTCCTTATAGAATAAGTTACAAAGTAACAAGAGTACTCCTCAGCCAAACAAGAGAAATAATTCTTCCAAATTCGTAATTGAATTAATATTGATAAAAAATTTCATAATAATGACTTATTATATCATATTTATAGTGCTAAAATACTACTTCTTTGACTAAAAATCAAAACTTCTATTTTTATACTAATTCTACTATAATAAAGACTAGAAATTCGAATAGAAAACTACTAATTCTTATATTTTCTATACTAATCTTAATAAAATTAGGAAACTAGAAAAATTATGAATAAATTAAAACAGAAAACTAAATAATTCTAATACAACTCTAAAATAAATTTACTTATTTTTAGGATACCAAATCTGTCTTACATCATATTCAAATCTTCTATAATCTTATGTTTAGAAATCATTATATATATGAATTGATAAATCATTTTATTTTAAACAAGGGATAATAATTTTTACATGAGAATGATTTAAAACCATTTGTTTTGAAGTTAAATAATGTTACTGTTTTTGACTAATTGAGAAAATTAGTAGATAAATTGTTTAGATAACAATTAATTATTTGTTTAACATCAAGCATTAATGATCGCATCTTAATAATTAAGATCACGAATTAGTGAGAAAGTGGGGAATATTAAAATAGTTGTCATCAATTCTATCATGAACGAAACTAACATTATTATGGAGATTGGGCCCTCCAAGGAATTAATCTAAAGATTAAGAATGACTTAGGGTCATCCTTTTTTCATTTTCATTTTTCTCTCTTATCTTCTTCAAAGTCGTTTTGCACATGTTTGCTTTAGTAGATAAGTACATTGCATTAAATTATTCTGACTTTAAATAATTTATTAGTATAAGAAGACTTGAAAGATTCAATGATTTAATGGTGCTCGAATATAATTTGATTATGAAATCACATGTAATGAATTAGTAAAAGTACTATAAAATTTGCGATTAATTAGTATTAAAAAAGTGGGTTCAGTAGAAAATGAAAGACTTTGCTTTTTTTTTTTTATCAACAAAGAAGGCTTTTATTGATGGAAAGAGTACAAGGAGTACATAAGAGCATCAATAAAAGAGAGAAGGGGAGAGGGGGAACAAACCAAGCAAACTGATCCTGAAGCTATGGGTAGCCATAGAACAACGCAAACTGAATAACTACCAATCCACTGCTTTAAACTTATGAAAAGCTAGCAGCTTCCAAGACAAAAAGAAAAAAAAAACATTAAGATGCAGACCAAAGAGCACTCAAATTCTCGCTGGACATAACAGAAGATGGCATACTGCTAGGATGACACGGAGGCCTCCTCACTCCACAAGCAACACCTCAGATACACCTCTTAGGACCACGTTGATGAAGAGACCAAACCAGAGACCAAATAAACACAAGAAGAAACCCAAAGAATTTTTCCACAAAACCAGATCCCCATAAAGAAAACAGCTACCGCAGACCACAAGAGCCATTGAGCCATTAAAAAGATCCCAACAACCACAACATCAAATACTCAAATAGCCATGGCCCAAATTTAACTTGCATTAGGATGAGGCATCAAATACTGCAATTAGCATTAGCTTGATCCGGAAGTTTTCATATCTCATAAACCACTATACTATATTTCCAGCTGCTGCAAAATGAGCACTCAAATAACACTTGACGGCAGAAAAATTCTCACACAATCGACTAGGAAAACAAGAGAATTTTTCCAGAGTGCAGAGAAGATGAGCCAAAGCCCGCAACAAGGACTATAGCATGTAAAACGGACACGGCTCTATTGGGAAAAATAAACTCAAATAAAATGGTATAAGGCCTAAATCAGACTTCTTGATGGAATTTACACAAAACGGGCAACCACTTTCAGCACATTCACTGACCACTTCCGAAAGACATTTTCCAACCACCTAATTAATCTGCGAGAAACTTGCTACAGGAAGATCTGCTAAGGCTAGATTTAACAGAAAATAACTCTCTCCGACGAATGAAGCCAAAAACACGCCCAACAAACAGCAACAAATCAGCGAGAAGAAAAAGCCAGGCAAACCATCCAAGCAGAGAACCTATTGGCAGCCCCAACAGCAACAGACAGCAAAATGGACCTATTCAACAAAAGTAGCAGATCAAAATAATCAGATGTATGAACCCAACCCAGAGACACTTCTGGGAGCTGACACCACTGCCTTGAAAGGAACCTCAGAGCCTCTACATGAACTCAACGATCTTCAGAACCAGAGACATCAACCCACAAACTCAAGCAACAACCAAGCAAACCATCCAATCAATGAACTTATTGGCAACCCAAACTGCACACACGAAACCCAGAACCTAAGACTGCAAATATTTTTTTATTTTTTTTTTCTTCTACATTTTTTTTTTTTTTGAACAACAAAGAAGGCCTCTTTTTTTTTTTTTGATCGGCAAGAGAAGAAACAACATTAATAAGGAGAAAACTCCTATGGGAGCATTACAAGAACTTAGAGCACCGAACCACCCAACCTTAATAGAGTAGTTGAGAAGGCACCAACAACAACAAAAAGGAAGGAAACTAAGCAAAAACAAAAGAAGAAAAAAAGCACAAAACAGAGAAGGACGAAACAAAACTTCACCCCAAAAAAACAGCAGCTTGGGAAACGAAATGGGAAGACACCTGCTGGAGCTGAAGGATTCAAAAAGCAGAAATCTGCTAAATCAGATGGACAAATGGAAGCAACCTCCTGACACATCTTTTTGGGGCCACAAACAAGAACTTCAGCACTTAAAAAACCACTCAGAGCAGCACCCCAAGCAGATCCTGAAATCCAGAATTGAAAGAAAACTCCCCTTCGAATACAGCTAGGAAAATACAAGGACCTGCTCTAAACCAGGCTGAACTTTATCTAGAGAATGAGACAGCAGCTACTAATTATATTCTGAAGGTTGAAGATCAAATCGTTGATGGAGTATGAAGAGCCCCCTTTTTTCGATTTTTTCCAGAAGGCAAGTCTAGATTTAATCAAATCTCGAACAAGGATCCAGCGTGGTTTAACCTTATTGAAGATACATTCATTCCTTAGCTTCTAGATAGACCACATGATAGTGAAGGGGATTGTCTCCCAGATCAGTTTGTATTCCTTCGTGAAGTTAAAGCTTTGCCACTAATCAAGGGTAGCTTTGATAGAGATAGGTGATACCTATTGAAGATCCCACCAGCTGATGCAATCCGACCAGATTTTCCAAACTTCGAGACAAAATAACAGAAGGTGATTTGTGGTTTCTACTTCCAGCCCGCAGAAGGGGCATAGACATTCATCAATGGAGGTGAGGATACCTAACTTGAGAAGATAATCAGCAGTTTTGGTACGGTTGTTCCAGGCCAACTAGCCGAAGAATTGGACTTTTGGAGGGGCTGCATTATACCAAATGATATTTGGAATCTGCGAGCTTGGGGATTTAGAGCAATCAAAGCATGAGTATAAGGATTTAATTGAGAAGAGACCAGAGGAGTTGATCTTCCAGACCACGATGTCTTGATTAGCATTCAGCATTAGGGGAACTTCACGCAGGATAGATTGGATTTTAGATAGCTCTTCTTCCTCCCAAGCCCTTAAGGATCGCCGGAGCATTAGGTTTCATTCTCCATTCTCACCTTTTAGAGCTACGAAGCTAGCTAGATTACTCTCATTTGATCTTGATAGATTAAACAGCCTAGGGAATGAAGCTTTTAGAGAAGAGGTCCCAGCCCATATGTCATGCCAAAAGGATGTATTAGGATCGTTGCCAACCGCCACAAAGAAGTCGAAAAGATCTGGGTTTCTTTCTTTTAGGAGGAGGATGTCCAGCCAAAGTCTGGATAATTTGTGCCTGGACTCTATTTTGGGAAGCCAATCTCCACCAAAGTAATGGTATTTGGCTAATAGGATTTTTTTCCAAAGAGAATTCTTTTCAATGCCGAATCTCCACCACCACTTGAGAAGAAGACATTCATTCATAAACTTCAGGTTTTTAAGGCCCAAACCGCCGGATTGCTTGCTAGAAGTGCATTTCTCCCACTTGATTAAGTGAACTTTTCTTTTTAAGTCGCTGCCACCCCACAAGAATCTTGATTGGATCTTATCAATCGAGTTCGCAACCGATGCAGGCATTTTAAATAAAGATAGGAAATATAGGGGGAGACTCTGAAGGACTGATTTGATTAGAGTTATTCTACCACCAAAAGAAAGGAACCTTCTTTTCCAAGATGCCAATTTCACTTTGAATTTATCAATAACAGGGGCCCAAGTCTTCTTTAGCCTGGGGCTAGCACCTAGAGAAAGGCCAAGATACTTCAAAGGCAGAGATTTGATATTGCACTTTAGGATATCAGCTATGTCCTTTAGGAGATCAGCCGAGACACCTATCCCGCAAGCGTCACTCTTGTGGAAGTTGATTTTTAGGCCCGATAGTACTTCAAAGCATTTCAGTATTCTTTTGATGTTCACAATTTCAGACTTCTCAGCATTGCAGAAGACTAGCGTGTCATCTGCAAATTGGAGGTGGCTAACGGATGCCCCATTAGCCCCAATAGAAACTCCTGAAATAAAGCCTAGAGCTTTGGCTCATTTGAATAAGATTTTTAGGCCTTCAACGACAATGTTGAAAATGAGAGGCGATAAAGGATCACCTTGCCTTAAACCTTTTTCCAAACCGAATTCAGAAGACGGGGATCCATTTACTAGAACTGAGATTTTCAGAGTTGAGATGCATTCCTTTATCCATTTCACCCATGTTGAGCCAAAACCAAGATTTCCCATCAAGTTTAGAAGGAAGTTCCAGTTTACACTATCAAAGGCTTTCTCGAAGTCTAGCTTGAGGAGAATGCCCTTCTTATTACTTTTTTTCCATCAATCCACCACTTCATTTGCAATAAGAACCCCATCTAATATGTCTCGACCTTCGAGGAAGGCTGATTGGCTTTCGTCAATAATGGATGGAAGCACATTCCTTAATCTTGAGCTTAGAGCTTTAGCAAGAATTTTATAAATGCAGCCGACCAAGCTAATAGGCCTAAAATCCCCTAAGACGGATGCTTTGCTCTTCTTTGGAATCAAAACAATAAAGGAGGAGTTAATGCCTGAGACCAATTTAGCATTTTCGTGAAACTCTCTTAGGAATTGTATTACATCTGACTTAATCACTTTCCAACATTTCTTGATCCAGTGAAAATTAAAGCCGTCCGGGCCGGGAGCTTTATTGCTGTCACAGCTGTCAACTGCCTTCCAGATTTTGAGATTAGAGAACTCAACTTCAAGAGAAGAAAAGAGCTTATGGTCAAGAGTTTTATCAAAAAGGCCAGCTAACATAGGTCTTACTTTCCAACTATCGGAAAAAATGGACTGAAAGACTTTGTTAATCAGGTTAATAGTTTTACCAGTGATGGGAATGAAATTATTCTGCCCTTAAATTCTTGAAATTTATACAGAATTTCATAAGAACAAATATACCAGATTTTTAGATATTTTCTAAAAAGAACAAAGAGCAACAATTTTCACAGGAACAATGATTTAGAACCATTTGTAGGGAAGCTATAATGTTATGATTTGACTAATTGATAAAACTATTTTTAAAATTGTTTACAACATAACTAATAATTTGTATAACATCTAGCAGAAATCATTGCATCATAACATCACCAAAAAAAGGAGGGGGGGCAAAAAATTAGTTGCCATCACTTCTATCATGAATGAAATTAACATTATTTTGGATATTGGGTCCTTAGATCAAGGAATTAATATTAAGAATGATTTAGGCTAATTTTTTTTTTCCCCTTTTGTCTTCTTTAAAAAATAATTACACAACATCAGCTCGTTTTACACATTATAATAGTACAAGTGGAAATAGACATGATTACATTAATTGGTCTTACTTTGAAAAATTTATTGATGATTTAATAGTGCTTGAAATTGATTATGTTATTAGAGTAATCAATTAGTCATATTAAAAGTATTGTATGTATGCTAGGTTAGGGTTGCAGAATAGGGTTATATTATTGTATATGTTATAGCATATTCTACCATGCGTAGCTTTCTAAAGAGACGTAAACTTTAGTGTATTGTCACTGGAGATATATAGAAGCACCCAAAGAGGACATACAATTAATGACGCAAGTTCATAAAAGGAAAATAGAATATGTTATAGCATGCATATACAATAATGTAACTCTATTCTGCAACCTCTAACCCTAACTTAGCATATTTGCATCTAACACAATTTAGTCAGACACGTCGGCCTCGCCCAGCCACGTCGCTAGGGTAAGTCAGGACCGGTCTGACTAAACTGGTTCAGTCACTATTTTTCCAACAGTCGATTTACTGTCTTGTTGATCGATTTTTAGCTATTTTAGACCAATTTCTACCATTTTTTGGGCGTCTAGTTTTGATTTTGATTTTGAGGCCAATTTTGTAATATAGTGCCTCCAATATCTATTTTTCACATATATTCACTATTTTTCAAAGGTTTATTTGCACTAATCATGGCCAAATCTGAAGCGGCTCAACCTATACTCTCTATTTTAGATGGAACAAATTATAATCTTTAGGGCACATGCCATGCATAACTTTCTAAAGGTACATAGGCTTTTGCATATTGTCATTGGCACCCAAAGAGCACATACAAGGCAAGTTCAGAAATGGAAAATAGAATATGCCATAGCATATACAATAATGTAACCTTATTCTGCAACCCTAACGGTAACCCGAACCTAGCATATATACATCTAACATTGATAAAGGCCATAACCCACAAGCCTCTTTACTCCATTACAAAATTGAGGACATTGTTTTTTAGAACATCTATTAGTTTGCAACACCAATTTCAAGTTGTCTCAATTTTAGTTTGTCTAACAGTTCCATGAGTATGACTGCCAAAATAATTTTGGAAGGTAGCCGCATGCAAGAATTTATTGTGGAAGATGTAATAGTATGAACGTAAATATAGTGTTAGAAGCAATGTTATTTGAAATGTGGTTCACTATGATATGTAAAATTGGAACGAGACTTGTTATAAAAAGTGTTACGCTTAGATAGTAGGTTCCTTAGATTGTTTCTTTAGAATGAAATACGTTTATTTGCAACGTGAAATACTTTTGTTCTTATTTGTAACAATATTAAATTTTTTTGATAAATATTTGTAATAATATTCTTAGGCTGGAACTATTCCTACTTCAAGATGCTATATTTTGATCATTTACACTCCTCTTTAATGTATCTATAGGTGGAGTGCATATAACACATGTGGGAGCGGGAAATGCTACCCCCATTCATATATATATATATATATATATCATGTATTTTTTTTTATTTGTTACATGATTTTTTGGAGACTTTTAATATTTTATAGTGAAATGTTAAATTTTGTATTGAAAATCATGATTGATCCATGAGGTGTAGTCCAATACGTAAATTGTTGGAGGGAGCGAATTGTCATAACTGTAGTTAGAAGTGCTTTAGCACAATCGAAAATGAACAATCAAATTGTTATTATCATGCTAAAGCATTCATCAGTTTGATATCAATATTGAAGTGGTATTAGGCCCTTTTCATATTGTTAATATAAAGGACCCATGTTGGGCCTTTGCTCCTGGTTTTATTCCAAACGAAAAGGAATGTTTAGGGGATCTTGACTCCTTTGGGGATAAAAGTTTCATATCAATGGGGAGGGAAGATCTTGATGCGAGCACCCCATCTTTTACTAATTAATTGAGATCTAATACAAATAGGTGTACGAAGAAGACCAAAATGAGGAGGAAGAAAGCAATCTCAAAAAACAATGATGTCGGGATGGTTAGAAGGTCGAATCCAGTGGAGGGTGGTGAGAAGATTGTATTCAGAAGGGGCGTTGTCTGGTGAGAAAAAGAATTAGAATGTCATCTTTAGAGTAGCTGTTGCGTCTATTTTGCTTTCACTATCTTCAGTTTCGGAGGCTGGTAGAAGAAAAAGAGTTTTGTCTGAAGTCTAAGCAGTGTGGGCTGTTGGCAAAGGTCTGAGTCTTGATTACGGCAGCAATGATGAAGAGATTTTTAGTAGATTAATTGAGGTGGGCGAAGAAGATGATAGACGGTTTGCTCAAGAGTTGGGGCATAATCTACCGGAAGTTCCTAATTCCTTGGGTGATTGGGTGGGCGATTCTCTTCTTTCTTTGAAGTTTCTTTTTTGGAATGCTAGTCATTTGTTTGGGTTTGTTGGAAATTAGGGGTAGGTTTTTATTGTTGGAAATTGGGAGGCGTCCCTTCGTTGTCTCACTTTTTAAGTGAGAGTTTTGGATGCCTATCTTGAAGGGTTATTGATCTTGGGCTGTTTTTTGGTAGCTTGTATTTGCGGTTGTTTATGCCATGTTGTTAGGATGGCTGGTTTCCTACGTGTTTTGGTTGTGTTTTGGCTCCTTGTTTTTTTTTTTGGATCAATGAACAAGAGCTGTATTATTGATGAAACTAGAATGTACAAGGCGTACATATAAAAAAAACATCAATAAAAAAGGAATGCAAAATGCATCATGACTTCTAAGCTTCATCCTAACAAAGTTGGTACCAAGCAAGGAGCTAATCGCCTAACACTACCAATGCTGAGTAGCCTGAATAGATTATAAAAAACCCTGACTCAAAGAACTCCCAATACACTTTGCTGTTGAAATAAGAATTGTTGTTTAGAATACTTTTTCATACATTTATCCAGCATGACCCATGCATGAAGCCTTGCCAATCATTTTCTTTCTCTTCTCTTGTTTTTTGGCTGTTTGCTTGTTGTGGCTTTGCTTCTTGCCTCATGCCAGCTTGGTTGGGTTAAAGTTAGTTAGCTTTGTTGCTTCTTGCTCTCGGCCGCTTATTGGTTTGGTGTATTCAGGTGTATCTCTTTTACTTCCTTGTTTATAATAATAAGATTTATTCTTCTTTGTTGAGAAAAAAATAAAATAAATTGTGGCATTCTCTCTCTCTCTCTCTACACATACACTGTCACTAATAAATTAATAATAATAATAATAATAATAATAATAACAAAAAAGATCAATGTAACAATTTAATAGTAAACGTCTCCACATTTAGATTTCAAACCGTATTACAAAACATTCAAACAAGTACAGTACCAACATAAAATATTGCAAAACACTGCTAAAATGCTTTTTCAAGGATGAGTATTATTTTATGAACCAAATTCTTATGCCTAACTAGATCTATGCGCAAATGAAGAGAGAGTCATCAATTGGTATCACATAAGTTATTATTTAAAAAATAATCTCATCAATCAATGACTTCTTCTCATTTTGGGCATGGATTTGAACATAGAATTTGGACGACAAAACATTATGTTCAAGGATAAACCTCAATGAGAGTCCTTAAACCCATTATGGGGGTTATCTTATAGTCACTGAAACCAGCATCCAAGAAGAGCTCCTTCCATTCTTTCTCGCTTCTTTCTCTGCCAGTGGCTAAAACCATCATCAACATATCGAAGAAGAGTTGGGTTTCAATCGACTCATCGTCATCTATTTTGTTCTCCATCATATCATCTCTATGATAATCACCTTACCCCCTCTTGTCCTTGCTTGGAATTGCCTCCCTGCATCGCTTCAATATCTTCACGCTTTCTTCATCATTCCAGTCATGTAGTATCCACTGTTTGTCATTGGCAATCCAATTAAAAGTTTGTAAGGAACCGTCACACTACATCTAATAATAACGTGAATTGATTGTGTTACTAAGATAATTACTCTAGATTCATATAAACATATATACAGTGAAAAATCCATAACATAAAAATTACAATTCCCTATATACCTTGAGTAAAATTGCATCTGCATGAGGAATTGCCTCAAACATGTCCCCTCCAAGAAAGTTCAAGTTTTTGCTCCCTTGCAAGTTAGAAACCACATGTGGGAGATCAAACACTGTGCACTTCAAGTGTGGGAACGCGTCAGCAACTGCCTTTCGCCACAGTTCCAGTGCCACCCCCAACATCGACCAGTGAATTCAATCCTTCAAATACTCCTTTACACTCTTGAGTCAACACCCCGGCGATCAACCGGGCATCGCTAGCCATGGCCTCATTAAAGAAATTATTTAGCATGGGTTCATGGCCAGCTTTTTCCCAAAATGTCTCCCCAGTAGAAGTATGAAAAGCGGTGGGATCCTCATTTTGAAACCAGGTGCTCACAAAGTGCCACGGCGTTACCAAAATTGGATCAAGCATGGCAAGTAAGAATGGTGATGCACTCATAGGGTTGTCTTTTAAGAGAAGCCGGGAAGCAGGTGTGAGTGAATACTCAACTTCTTGCTCATTTTCATGAGCTTTTTGTTGAACAAAGAAGCCAGAATGAACTAAGATGCGCATAAGGCGGTAGATACAAGAGGATTTTGTTGGGTTAATTGGGAGAGCTGCGAGCAGCTTAGAAAGGGTCATGGGTTGGCCATGGTTGTGGATGATATCTGGTATGCCAAGTTCAATTGCACACTTGAGTGATGCAGAGTTTATGAAGTTGAATGTTTGGTTCCATATATGAGCTTGAGCCTGAAGTAGCTCGGTAGCTTTTTCCTCTCCATTAGCCAGAGCCATCTTGAATCTGTTTTCAAGCTTCCTTACTCTTCACCGAAAACCTCACAACCTACGATTATTCTTAAATACACAGACCTAATTGTACGGAGATAGAATACAACTTCAAATTGTTTACTTAAATGTGGTTGCTAATTACCTTTATAATGTGCCCATAAATAAAATGTGTTTGATTAATCCCCACTTTTTATATGTTTGCTGTTTACTTCATGACCTGAAAAGCTACTGTTATTCTCCTCAATACTTTACCTAATTAAAAAAGTATTACCAGAGTGATTAGACTAAAGTGTTTGATTAATGCAACTTTTTATATATTTATCCCCATGAGATAATATGTTCAATAAGATAATAAAAAAAATCTGATTATTTTTTGTGTTTATATATAAAAAAAACAGGACTTTTGCTGCACATGCACGAGAGATCATCACAAATTCTTGACTAGTTGTGTTACAATATTATCACCACATGTAAATAAGTTAATTAAATTTTAAAATTATTATTTATGATGCTTGAAAATACTAAAATTATTTATGATGCTACTTATTTATGTTGCACAAATTACGTTACATTTTTATCACTTATAAGTAATTTTTACGACACATTTTCTTTGTTTTAACAACATTATGTACTATTACAATTGCTTCACTTTTGTGAAATGTTCTTGTCTTGGGGTAATTGACTACTAACAATACTTATGATCCTAAACATGTCCCAAACTTTTGTTTGAGCACTTGTCTTTTGTCCAAATTCAATTTCGATTCATCTTTTAAACAAGTCGATCTCAAGTTGAAAATTAGACCAATTAATTAAACGTGTCTGAGTCTAAGTCACAAAAAGGCTTGGCTCCACCCTAAGATTTCTGTCATCAATTCTCATTCTTAAACCTCAAGTCTCGGCACTCACCCTTCACAACCAATGACGGTGTGACACCTCTGCGATGGCTCCGCCTCCCTCATCATCACAAAAATATTACTACTATTTTTTAATACCACCGACAGTCCTTTATGAGTACCATTGCTCCCAGAGTCACTTAACCGGGGTGTCCACCACGTTAACCCGGGGCAATGCTCCTGAATTTTTTTATATTTTGATTTTTTCTATCTCATATTAAAATTGGAGGCGCAGACTTTATAGATAAAATAAAAAACTAGAGACAGATGATATGGAATAATTTAACATGCCCCTTACAGCACATTGCCCGTAGAGGAAGACCAAGTGATGCTACTTATTTATGATGCTACTTATTTATGTTGCAAATTACGTTACATTTTTATCACTTATAACTAATTTTTACAACGCATTTTCTTTGTTTTAACAACATTATGTACTATTACAATTGCTTCGCTATTGTGAAATGTTTTTGTCTTGGGGTAATTGACTACTAACAATACTTATGATCCTCAACATGTCCCAAACTTCTGTTTGAGCACTTGTCTTTTGTCCAAATTCAATTTCAATTCATCTTTTAAACAAGTCAATCTCAAGTTGAAAATTAGACCAATTTATTAAACGTGTCTGAGTCTAAGTCACAAAAAGGCTTGGCTCCACCCTAAGATTTCTGTCATCAATTCTCATTCTTAAACCTCAAGTCTCGGCACTCACCCTTCACAACCAATGACGGTGTGACACCTCTGCGATGGCTCCGCCTCCCTCATCATCACAAAAATATTACTACTATTTTTTAATACCACCGACAGTCCTTTATGAGTACCATTGCTCCCAGAGTCACTTAAGCGGGGTGTCCACCACGTTAACCCGGGCCAATGCTCCTGAATTTTTTTATATTTTGATTTTTCTATCTCATATTAAAATTGGAGGCGCAGACTTTATAGATAAAATAGAAAACTAGAGACAGATGATATGGAATAATTTAACATGCCCCTTACAGCACATTGCCCGTAGAGGGAGGCCAAGTGAGCGCGCTCCGACTCTTCTAGCCTAAAATTAGGCTCTGATTTGGCTCTGATATCCATATTGAAATTGGAAGCGCAAGTCCATTCAGCTCCTTAAAACTCAGGTGTTAAGGAGAGGGAGAGATGACCCTTATATATAGACCAGAAGAGTTAGAGACGAGCGATGTGGGACAATCCAACACGCCCTCTGGACTACATTGCTCGCAGGAGGGAAACCAGGTGAGCAGCCCCGACTCCTCTAGCTCAAGGTTGGATCTCTGACCTGAACTCTGATACCATTTTGAAATTGGGAAGCGCAGCCTATTCATCTCCTTAAAATCCAGGTGTTAAGGAGAGGGAGAAAGAATCCTTATATATAGACCAGAGGAGTTAGATACAGGCGATGTGGGACAATCCAACACCCATTCCTCAATTTTTGTTTTTAGATTTTCACAAAATATCTTCTCAAATTTATTTTTTGCATTCTTGTTCTCTTATGTCCAACATCTCTGAATTTGTCACTTACGATATCATAAATTTTTTTGCTATCTTCACCACCTTCAAGCAAGAACCCACTCTCTCTCTCTCTCACTCATAGTAGAACCCCTTCTCATCACTTTTCAAACAATTGAAGCTCATCTCAATCTCTCACGATTCCATCACTCAAGTGAGAATTTTTTTATTTTTTTTTAAATTTTCTTCCTCATCTATCTACTATCCAGAGTCCATTTTTATTTAATTTTTTTGTTAGAATTTTTGGGAGAAAATCATTTGCACGGACCTTTCTCTCGTGTTTTTCATGGCTTGACTTGTGATTGACCACATACTAGGAAATTGTTTGTTTTCTCTTTCTCGTGTTTTTCATCACTTGACTTGTGACTGACCACATACTAGGAAATTGTTTGTTTTTTGAATTGGGCATTTGATTATGTGTGATTTGAAGGTGGCTCGTCGTGTCCGAAAAGTCTCTCTCTCTCTTTCTCTCTCTCTCTCTCTCTCGTGTTTTTCATGGCTTAACTTGTGACTGATCACACATTACGGAACAATTTATTTTTTAAATTGGACGTTCGATTATGTGTGATTTGAAGGTGGCTCGTCATTTCCAAAAGGCACTCTCTCTCTCTCGTGTTTTTCATGGCTTAACTTGTGACTGATCACACATTACGGAACAAGTTATTTTTTAAATTGGATGTTTGATTATGTGTGATTTGAAGGTGGCTTGTCGTTTCCAAAAGGCACTCTTTCTCTCTCTCTCTCGTGTTTTTCATGGCTTAACTTGTGACTGATCACAGATTACGGAACAATTTATTTTTTAAATTGGACGTTTGATTATGTGTGATTTGAAGGTGGCTCGTCGTTTCCGAAAAGGCGCTCTCTCTCTCTCTCTCTCGTGTTTTTCATGGCTTAACTTGTGACTGATCACACATTACGGAACAATTTATTTTTTAAATTGGATGTTTGATTATGTGTGATTTGAAGGTGGCTCGTCGTTTCTGAAAAGGACGCTTTCTGTCTCTCTCTCTCTCTCTCGTGTTTTTCATGGCTTAACTTGTTACTGATCACACATTACAGAACAATTTATTTTTTAAATTGGACAGTTCGATTATGTGTGATTTGAAGGTGGCTCGTCGTTTCCAAAAGGCGCTCTCTCTCTCTCGTGTTTTTCATGGCTTAACTTGTGACTGATCACACATTACGGAACCATTTATTTTTTAAATTGGACGTTTGATTATGTGTGATTTGAAGGTGGCTCGTCGTTTCCGAAAAGGCGCTCTCTCTCTCTCTCTTGTGTTTTTCATGGCTTAACTTGTGACAGATCACACATTACGGAACAATTTATTTTTTAAATTGGACGTTTGATTATGTGTGATTTGAAGGTGACTCGTCGTTTCCGAAAAGGCGCTCTCTCTCTCTCTCTCTCTCTCTCTCTCGTGTTTTTCATGGCTTAACTTGTTACTGATCACACATTACAGCAATAATTTATTTTTTAAATTGGACGTTTGATTATGTGTGATTTAAAAGTGACTCGTTGAATCAGAAAAGGTAAAATGACACTTTGTGCGTTTTTGGCCACTATTTTTCTGACACTTCTTGTGTGGCAGTATATTTTTTATTTTTTCTCTGGACATCTTTTCTGAAGTTTGGGTTAGAGCCCTCTTTTTGGCCAATTTTCCTTGGCTTTTACCAAAAGTGTGGGCAGTTCTTTGTGTTAGCAATTATTCTCTTTACACCTAATTTTATTGATATTTGTTGAGTTGTATATCTTATACTTTGTTTTTATTAATAATATTTATATTTTTTTTTGCTGATAAAAAGAAAAAAGAATAATTTGAAAATCTTTTGTAATGTCAATAATAAACTAATCTAATAAACTTTTTTCTAATTCCAATGAACTTTTTTTCTGGATGGACTCTTTGAAAGAACAAATGGGACGACACTTTGGCGAGAAGGAGCAATGAAAACTTATATGATTAGACTATTAAATCATATAAGTTACATATAGCCAGTGGCACTCAAGAGGGTCTCTTTCTAAAATCTGAAAGTAGGGGTCTCTTGTAGGCTTAAAGATAGAGAGTTGTAAAGTCTTATTCATGTGTGATATTTTCGAGAAAAACAATGAGCCAAATGAGTGTGATTTGGAAACAAACTTATTCCCATATTTTTGTATTGTATTTTATGAACAATTTGATAAAAAGACTTTGGCCACCTGTTTTATGAGAGCGTGTTTAGCAGGAGGAGACATTTATTATGAGCTTACTGAGTTATATATTGAAGTTGTTAGTGATCGACAATTTTTGCATGTAAGGAAACATACAATTTATGACTAACACCTAGCGTATCTCTCACCAATTCACAAATATATTTTCTACTTCTATATTTGTTCTAATTTTGTTTAATTTGTCTCATTCATTTTTTTAATGTAAAACAAGAGACGAAGGCTTTTAAAGTACAATATGAACGTTTCAAGTCTCATTTTAAGAAAAAATATTAATAGACATAGACAGTCACGTTTTTAGGAACGAAGATTCTATCTTGACCCTAATCAGCAAGACGGACAATACTCGTGTCTTTATCATAACCGAAGCTGCCATGGAATCAAACAACTTCGTTTAAGGCCTTCAATTTCATTTTTTTGTCATTTATAATCATTTTTATTTTCGTAATTATTTTGTTTAGGAAAGTCTGAAATTAACTTTTACTTGCGGCTATAGTTTCCTACTATGATAATTGATACGCCATAAAGTGACAGACCAGTCCCCGCACGACACGTGTACGCACAGAACAGACAGAACCGTGCACCCAGAGCAAGCTTTACCCACATGGGTTCTAGAGCTTTTCAACTTGGAACCCCGCGCAGCCCTCAGGCTCACCTTCACCTCAGAGGGTACCGAGCACATGTGCAAGTGAATCCCGAACTGATTTCGCCTTAAGTGCCCTATCGAGCTGAAGATAAGGAAACTATTGTGCGGCAAGAAAACTTCCATTCCTAGACAACTTCCACTTCCTATGGAGTGCAGTGTTCTACATGGTAACTATCATTCTTTGATGACAATCAAATCCCTATTTTCACGAGGTTGAATCCTAATCAACATAGGAGAATCCGAAAGCCTATAAATTGGACCCTAAGGTACGCAATTTCAATTACAATCATTCAATTACTTTTACTTTCAGTCTTTCATTACAGTTTTTCTGACTTAAACATCGTAGTGGTTACCTACCGGAACTAAACCGGTGGCCCTCTGATCACTTTCTTTGAGTGTTTAACAAGCGACAGAGAGTGGAGCCTCTGCCGATAAGAAAGTGCAGCATCAGTTTGGCGCCGTCTATGGGAAACGAGAAATCATTTCTTGCTAAAGTTATTTTCTCTGCAAACGAACTCATTGTCTTTCTCACTGAAGGACCATGGCTCCCTAATCTTCGTCCAAAGAAGAACTCTCAAAACCCTTCAAACCGACAACCCGCCGGAAAAGGAAGGAGACAAGCATCTGATCCCATGCAGCAGCAACTCGATTGAGTTCAGCGACAAACTAACCTGATGCAGGAACAACTTTTTTCCATCTTTAGAACTCTGGCATTGCTTACCCAGAGCCCTGGGGCCAACCCCCTACATCCTCCTACTAGCGCGGTTGATGTAGAGGCACATCCTCTTGCCACCACCATGGGTGGAGGGCCTCATGAGGAAGTCCCCATTGAGCAACCAATGCACCCCCAGGGCACTATTCATATGGGGGGAGACCCTCAGCCATCAGCCGCCGCCGGCAAGGGGATACTGGCCTTTAACTCGGCTGTCTATTATCAAAGTACCACAAGGGTTCTGACTTCGGCAGCTTCAGGGGCTAACCCAACGCTGCATGAGTTCCAGCCCCCAACAACACCTGTTCCTGCGGTTCAGGAAAACTGATATTCTCTCCCTACTATGGGACAGAATTGTCCTATCCATATAGGGATTGAGGCCATAAGACAAGATCATGAACAACAACCGATGTAGCCTAGGGGCCCACAGAAGGTCGAATAGGTAGCAGACTCTATGGACCACACCACTGTTACTGATGGTGCTTATCTCCCTTCAGAGCAGGATGAGCTAGCCAAGGTTGCTCAAAAAATTTACCACGCCGTTTACTCTTGCTATAATGGCAGAAGAACGACCAAAGAAATTTATTATCCCTAAGTTTACCCTTTACGATGAGACTGGTGACCGAAGGGGACCATCTTTCTCATTATTAGCACACCATGGCACTACATAGAGCCACGGATGCCTTCAATGTGTCGTACCTTTAATTGTGACCAGCTTCAAGGACACTACTCTGAAGTGGTTCCACCATCTCTCTCAGAATTCAGTTGCCAATTTTTTACGAGCTCAGTAGGCCTTTCCTTGACCGGTTCATGACCAAGTAAAAGGTTAAGGAAAGGACCAGAATTCTTGCTGAACATTAAGCAATCTAGAGGAGAGTCACTCCGAGATTAGATTGCGTTCTTCAATGCTGAACTCACAGAGATCACGGATTGTAGTCCAAGCTTTTTGGTTGCCGCCCTAACCTCTGGCTTAGTGCTGGGGGGTTTCCATGACTCTTTAACAAAGAGCCCTCCTATTGACACGGCAGCACTCATGGAGCAAGCCAGAAAGTATATAAATTTAAAGGAAGCAAGGACCTCATCTCAGTAGATAAAAGAGTAGGCCCAGAAAGATAATCAAAAGAAAGACTCCAACGCAACTAAAAAGAGGGTTAGAAGTCCCGATAAAAGGATAGCATCCAAGCACCTGGCAAGCACTAGTACTGGGAGGACCAGTGCCTACACTCCTCTGAATACCTCCTTAACTCACATACTTCGATAGGTCCAAGCACGTGAAAATCTGAAGTGACCAGAGCCACTAAAGAACAATCCCGATACCCGGGACCAGAATAAGTATTGTGATTTCCACAAAGATCATGGGCATACTACCGATTAATGCAGAGATCTCAAACAAGAGATCGAATAACTCATCAAAAGATGACGGCTTCAGGAGTTTATCAGACAGAATGGGAGGTAGAACCCCCGTAATGACAGGCAACCACAAAGGAGGCAAGAACTAAGGCCTGAACAGAGGGATGGACTGGAATGAGCTACAACAACAAAACAATCAGGTCGTCTTTGTCCTCCATGCTGATAGCCCAGTCACAAGGATGTCCAAATGAGCAAGAAAACGTTACGCTTGGGAAGCCAGAACCATTCCTAGCATCCTCCAGATCTTAGCTGTCGAGAAAAGGCTGAAGCCAGTTCCTGAGATCCAGTTCTAGAGCCAAGATCATACAGGGGTGCACTATCCCCACAACGACTGCCCTCGTCATCTCACTCAAAACCCACCACCACGGTAATGGCTAGGTTCGATGGGAACCTCAGCTCCCCGCTAGGGAGAATTGACCTTCCCACAACAGCTGGAGAAGGGAACGGTCAGAGGATCATGATCTCAAAATATCTGGTTCTGGATTCCAAGTCTCTCTATAACATCATCATCGGAAGGCCCTAGCTTCACCTAAATGGGAGCGATCACCTTGACCCTCCACCAATGCTTGAAGTATGTGCACAACAATATGGTTTATTCAATCAGAAGGTGTCAGCCAACTGCCCGGGAGTTCCATACTCTAGCTTTAAGAGAAAAGGCTCCCAAATAGCAATCACATCATGCTCATGAAGGTAGGAGCCCAGACCTTTCCAACCTTCATAAGAACAAGGAGTGCCCCTCAAGATTTGATGAACCACTAAGCCTTAGAGGACGGGATAGCAGAGCTAAGCAAATGGAAGACCCTATAAAAGTGCTCATCAGCCCCGAAGGAGGAAGGAGATATTTGTAGATCGGCTTAGACCTAACACCTTCCTGAATAAGAAGAGATGGTAGAATTCTTAAAAAGCAACCTCTCGATGTTTGTTTGGGAAACTAAAGATATGGAAGGGATAAATCCTGGCCTTATCACCCACAAGCTGATGACTGATCTAGACCACCCACCTGTAAGGTAGAAAATGATGGCGCTCGCTTTAGAGTGTCACCGGATCATTAGCGAAGAGGTACAGAGGTTGTTGGACGTTAAGATGATAAGGAAGGTGTTCTATCCAGAGTGGCTCGCTAATACTGTTCTTGTTAAAAAGAAAAAATGTAAATAGAGGGTTTGCGTCGACTATATAAACATCAACAAAGCCTGCCCTAAAGACAGCTTCCTCTTTCTGAGGATAAACCAGCTAGTCGACGCAACGGTAGGACACGAACTCATGAGCTTTATGGATGCTTACTCCAGATACAACTAGATCCAAATGTACCCCCAGACCAAGAGAATACAGCTTTCATATCCGAACGAGGTCTCTATTGCTATAAAGTGATGCCGTTCGGATTGAAAAATGCTGGGGTAACATATCAACGTCTGGTGAATAAGATGTTTGGCCCTCTGATATATCTTACGTGCCGCGGACCTCCATCAAAGGGCAAGCATTGATAAATTTTCTTATCGAGTTCACTCCAGCACTACATGACAAGGCACAGCTCGGAAGGAGCTCCGCGATATGGCAGTTCTATACTAACGGATCATCCACAGATCAGGGTTCTGGCATCGGCTTTGTATTACACTCCCCTGAGGGGCTTATAGTAGAAAAGTTGGTAAGGTTAGGATTCAGAGTTTCCAACAATGAAGTTGAGTACGAATTCCTCATCTTGGGGATGAAGTTAGCTATGGAGTACGAGGCCCAGAATCTCAAAGTTTTTTTTGACTCCCAACTAGTGGTAAGCCAAGTTCTGGGAGAATTTTCCATCAAGGGCGATAGAATGCTCCGGTATTCAGAGCTTGTGGATTTACTAAAATGCTCATTCCATAAGTTCACCATTCGAAAAATAGAGAGAAAGTCAGAATTCTAGGGCTGACGCCTTGGCAAACATGGCCTCTCATCTCAAGCTTGAAGGAGATTCAACTCTAAAGATCTCTCATCAACCAAAGCCAAGCATTAAAGAAGTGCAGTCTTACCAAGTCTCTGAGCAAACTCAAAATTGGATGACTCTCATCCTCCAATATATAGAAGAAGGGCTGCTCCCAGAAGACAAAAACCTTGCCCGAAGGATTCAAATCAGGGCAGCCCGGTATCTAGTCTTAAACAGGAAGATCTACCGAAGATCTTATTCTCAACCTTTATTAAGATGCCTAGCTCTAGAAGAATCTCAATATGTTTTGGCAGAAATACATGAAGGAATCTACGGCAACCACAATAGTGGTAGAACCATAGCCCACCGAGCTTTAACATAGGGCTACTATTGGCCCAGTATGCTGAAGCAAGTAAAGGAGTACATTCAAAAATGAGACAAATGCCAACGATTCGCTCCATATCAGCACTAGCCCCACCATGAGCTCATTCCAATCGCCAGCCCATGGCCCTTTGCTAAGTGGGGGGATGGACATTGTAGGGCCACTGCCAAAAGCCACTTGGAACAGGAGATATCTTTTGGTTGTCATTGATTATTTCTCCAAGTGGGCGGAGGCCGAGTCCCTAACACACATCACAGAAACAGAAGTTAAGAGCTTCGCATGGAGGAACATAGTTTGCAAGTTCAGTATACCATGTGTCATCATTTCAGACAATGGTATGTAGTTTGTCGAAAAAATCTTCAAAGAATTCTGCCAAAACCTGCACATTAGTCATCACTTCGCTTCACCAAGGCATCCCCAAGCCAACGAGTAAGCCGATGTCACCAATTGAACAATCTTTGATACTCTTAAGAAGAGGTTGGAAGATGCCAAAGGGAGATGGTTTGAGGAACTTCCTGGTGTGCTCTGGGCTTACAGAACCACAAGAAGGATACCAACCTCTAAGACTCCATTCTCACTTGCCTATGGCTCGGAAGCAGTGATTCCTATTGAAATCGGTATGCCCACCTTGAGAACGAAAGCTTTTGACTAAGGGACAAGTAACTAGCAGCTTGTAGAAAACCTGGACCTACTTGAAGAAAAACGAGATTAGGCCAGAATCAAGATAGAGGCATATCAACACAGGATGGCCAATAGCTCCAAACAAGGGATAAAGCCTCTCAGTTTCCAGGTCGGGGATCTCGTCCTAAGAAGAGCATTCCCAAACACTAAGGATCCCACCATGGGAAAACTGTCGCCCAATTGGGAAGGCCATATAGGGTAACGAAAATTGTCAGATCTACCACCTACTAGTTAGAGGACTTAACTGGAAAGCCTGTACCCCGACCATGGAATATAGAACACTTACGAAAATACTATCAATAAGAATTATTTCTTCATTTTTTAAAGTGTTCTCATCTCAATGTATGGACCCCTAAAAACCTTGTAACCCATTCGAGAGTTACAGGTCTGGTTCATCTCAATGTACAGACCCCTAAAAAACTTGCAGTCCATGCAACAGTTACAGGTCTGGTCCACCTCAATGTACAGACCCCTAAAAACCTTGCAGCCCATGCAAGAGTTACAGGCTGCAAGATTTGCTGTCAGGACCTCTCAAATTTTATCAGAAAGTTTCATCCACTTGGTTGATCTTTTAGGGTTAGGTCTAAGATTTTTCTATGCACACAGTGTAAGCTTGAATACTCCTCCCCTTTCTATTTTACGCAACAAAAAAAAAAGGAAAATTGTTTGTTTAGTACTCTTTCACCAACATATATCCAAATTGGGACTTTATTTTTGACGAAATTTCTAAAGTTCGGTTTGTTTTCCCATCTAGTTGAATACCAGGATTTAAGTGGGAGGTTGTGGCGACAAGTTGTTGCGTTAGTCTCTCCGAAGTTTAGGTCACATGGGTTGGTTCAAATGGTTCTGCTGTAAGATGGTTCTTCGTTACCCAAAAAAAATAAAATTTCTTAAGCTCTTCACGATTACTTACAGAATTGGCGGAATCATTTAAAATAAAAAAATAAAAAAAAGTGAGTCAAAACCATTTGTATGGAAGTTACAATGTTATTGATATTTTTAATATTGTTTAATTATTTGTATAACATCAAGCATAAATAATTGTACCTAAACAGTTAACATCACAAATTAGTGAGAAAGTTGGGGGAGCATTAAAATAGTAGTCATCACTTCTATCCTGAACGAAATTAACATTATTTTGGACATTGAATTAATCTTAGAAATGATTTAGGCTAATTATTATTATTTTATTTTGTCTGTTTCAAAATCGTTTTGCACATGTTTTCATTAGTAGATTGATTATTCTTACTTTGAATAATTTGCTACTCTAAGAAGATTTTTGAGCATAGCTTGTTTATGTTATTAAAGTAATCAATTAGTCACATGAAATGAACTAGTAAAAGTACTATTAAAGTGTATGATGATGTGGCATGTATTCAATGTCACATTATAGAAAAAATAAATACTTGTTTGAGAGGATCCTGTGATCTATTTAGACTCTTTTCTCTCTTCTTCAAAAAATAATTACACATCACCTCGTTTTGCACATTGTTGTCATTGGTGGAAGTAAAGATTACATAAATTCTTCTTACTTGGGAATAGTTTACTATTTTAAGGAGACTTGAAAGATTCAATGACTTAATAGTGCTTGCTATTAGAATAATCAAAGTTAATGTTTTTCATTGTTTGGTTCCATAGAAAATGAAAGACTTCATCCATAAAGGAAATAGCTTTACCAGGATTAGTTGGAGGGTAGCTTAATGGAAATTTGATAAAGGCCTATTTACTCTCCATGTACAAAACCGAGATGATTTCTTTTTCTCTAAACCTGTGTTAGGTTGCAGCACCAGTTTTAACTTGTCTCAATTTTACTGCTCATTTGGATGAGTGGTAAAAAAGTATGATTTAAGAAAAATATGGTTTTAAAAAATATAATTTAAATTAAGTTGTGAGTGATTAAATGAATATATTTAAAACGAGCTTAAATGATACATAGTATTTGAATGAATTGTTAAAAATATTAAATGTATTATATAAGTAGAAAATAGTTATTTTTGAAATTGAAATTCAAAAAAAATCTTTTACTTACACTTTTTCAAAAATGGCATTTGGATTTCGAAACACCCGATGATCCAAATAGACATTTTGAAAACATTTACACAAATATTTAAATATAAAATAATTTCAATTTAAACTTCAAAACGTACACTTTAAAATCGCCACGTCCATCCAAACATGACCTGTCTAACAAGTCTACGAGTACAACTGCCAAAATAATTGGGGGAGGTAGCCGCAAGAATTTGTTAGGGAAGAGGTCGGTTTATGAACGTAAATACAGTGTTAATTAGAAGTAGTTTAGCACAGTCTAAAGAAACAGTCAAATTATCGTGTAATGTTGCACACACTCTCTCTCTCTCTCACAGAACACACACACACACACAATAAAAAAGATCAATACTATAAATATTTAATAGTAGAAGACTCCACATCCAAACCTTTATAACGAACACTCAAACTAGTTCACCAGTACTAACATAAAATATTACAAACATGCCTTAAATGCACTTATTTTTGCTTAACATCTTAAATGCACTTATTTATGCTTAACATGCCTTAAATGCGTGCACTTGTACAACACTGCTAAGAGCTTGTCAAGGATACACCTCAATGAGAGACCTTAAACCCAATATGGGGGTTATCTTATAGTCACTGAAACCAGCATCCAAGAACAGTTTCTTCCATTCTTCCTCGGTTCTCTCTCTGCCAGGGAGTAAAATCATCACCAACATATCGAAGAAGAGTTGGGTTTCAATTGACTTATCATCTTTTTTGTTCTCTATCATCATGTCTATGATAATCAGTTTACCCCCCTTGTCCTTGCTTGAAATTGCCTCCTTGCATCGCTTCAATAGCTTCACGCTATCTTCATCGCTCCAGTCATGCAGTATCCACTGGTTGTCATTAATTTTTTGATCAACCAAGAAAAGAGAAGTTAATTGATATAATAAGAATGTACATTACGGATTACATCAAAAAAGGGGAATGCAAAAGACATCAATATCCACTTGTCGTCATTAATTTGCAGTGTAATTAAAATTTCCCCATCTATAAAAGGTTTTTTTTTTTTTTTTTTTGACAATTGTAAAGAGTTTCCTTCTTGTCTAACTAATTACATTGCCATCTCTTATCAAACATTTCAGTCATATGTTTTCAAGGGTTACACTAATTTTATGTTTTTTTGTCACAATTTGTTTATTATTATTTTTTTGGCAAAATGTCACTTGAGAGGAAGTACTATGAGACAAAATGTTGGATCATCACGAAGGTTAGTGTAATTAGTTAAATAATTAACAAATATATCATTTATAATTATCAGAAACTATAGAAGAACTGATTAGTACTCAAACCACATTAGGAGAGTTCAGTGTCCTGTGGCTTGAGCTCCCTGTTAATTAACATGAAATTGATTAATATAATATATAAAGTTTCCATGATTAGAAAATTCAAACTGTCATGTTCTATTTAAATTTTCTAATTCTATTAATTTACAAGTTTATTACACAGATGAATATAATATAAAGACATGAAATTGATGAAAAAATATAAAGTTCCCCTGATTTAAAAATTCAAGCTATCATGTTATACTTAATTTTTTAATTCCATTTATCTAGAAGTCTACTTGAGAATTAGAATCACTTGAGAATTTGACTTCTAAACAAAAAAAAAGAAAAAGAAAAAGTAATTATATGATCTGCAAGTCCCCTCAACCATCTCCATATGAGCATGCATGCACCGAATGAAACAGTAAGTCAGTAACGTAAAAATTAAAACATACTAATATATACCTTGAGTAAAATTGCATCTGCATGAGGAATTGCCTCAAACATGTCTCCTCCAAGAAAGTTCAAGTTATTGCTCCCTTGCAAGTTAGAAACCACATGTGGGAGATCGAACACTGTGCACTTCAACTGTGGAAAGGCCTCAGCAATGACCTTCGCCATAGTTCCAGTGCCACCCCCAACATCCACCAATGTATTCAACCCTTCAAACACTTCTTTACACTCTGTAGTCAACACATTGGCCACCAATCGAGCATCGCTAGCCATGCCCTCGTTAAAGAAATCATTCAGTATTGGTTCATGGCCAGCTTGATCCCAAAGAGTCTTCCCAGTGGCAGTATGGAAAGGAGTGGGATCATCATTTTGAAACCAGGTGCTCACAAAGTGCCATGGCGTTACCAAAATTGGATCAAGCATGGCAAGTAAGAATGGTGATGCACTCAAAGGGTTGTCTTTTAAGAGAAGCCGGGAAGCAGGTGTGAGTGAATACTCAACTTCTTGCTCATTTTCATGAACTTTTTGTTGAACAAAGAAGTCAGAATGAACTAGGATGCGCATAAGGCGGTAGATGCAAGAGGCTTTTGTCGGGTTGATTGGGAGAGCTGCGAGCAGCTTAGAAAGGGTCATGGGTTGGCCATGGTTGTGGATGATATCTGGTATGCCAAGTTGAATTGCACACTTGAGTGATGCAGAGTTTATGAAGTTGAATGTTTGGTTCCATATATGAGCTTGAGCTTCAAGGAGCTCACTAGCTCTCGCCTCTACATTAACCAGAGCCATCTTCAATCTCTTTTCGAACTTACTTTTCAACTAAAACCTTACGACATTTAACTCTATATATAGAGGAGTGGAATGTTTGCACTGTTGGAAAAACGGGTCTAGAGCTAGTTCTTTTAGCCAACTTTTATCTAAAATAAAAACAGGCTTTGAATATTACTTGAGTGGGTGTGTATGAAAATATGTTTTTCTTTTCGTGAAGGGATTAATAACATATATATATATATATATATAATTACTTAAAATCATTAAAAAATAAATAATAAATTAATCGCATATATTATCATTTAAACATGATAACAAAAGTTTGTAAAAAACTTGTATTCCCATATATCAGTTGAACACAAAATTTTAAATAAAGATATATGTACTTAGCCTGAAGGTCCAAGGAGTACTCTACTTTTGTAGAGAGGAGCTGACCTCATCATACACGTGCGCTTGCCTTGAATTGAGCCTTTGCATATACTTTTGGAGAAAATGTATTTAAAATTTTTAACAATTATCGATTCAAACGGTTGCGTGTCTATTAGTGAATTACTGCACTAATTCAAACAAGTATGTATGTTCGTGATAAACAAATTATTATATTTTTTTATATTAAAAATTTTATTCTATATATTTAAATTTTTTTTTTGTACCTTTTAGATAGAAAAAATATATCTTGAATTTTTTGGGTTGAAAAAATTTATTTTAAGAACTTTTCGTATTTTTTTCTAATTTTTAATACAAACATTAGATTTAAAATAACTAATTAGTAATTCATGACTTTTCTTAAGGGAGGTTGTGAATTTTACTTTCACTAGTCCTTCCACTAGGGATAGTGTGTATTTTATTTATTTTTTCTAATTTTGAATTAAACTTTATTTTTATACAAATTACAGTTGAGTTAAAATATAACAAATCGTCAATAAGTAACCATACATTTTCTAAATTTGCATTCAAAGTTTCTATTGTAAAAAGTGTAATTTTATCATTTAATAATAATGCTATATATTTTTTTAAGATAAATACACCGACCTTCCATGAGATTTCTAAATAAAGATTAATTAAAATCTTCATTGACTAATAAATATAAGTTATTTATTTTCTATATAAAATAAAAAAAATTCTTTAAAAAAAAAGTTAGAAAAAATTGTCAAAATTAAAAAAATTGTTAGACCGTTGATGTTTAGATCTATTTTTTTTTTTTTTTCATTTTATTCAATTGTGACCATTTTTGCAAAAAATAGAAGAAGATGTTTCTCTAATTTTTATGATGTCTTTTCAATTTAGTCCATAGAGATATACTTTTATTTAAGTGGAGATCTGTCACTAATAAGTGACTGAATTTTAATTATTCCTAAAAAAAATAAATCTTACACTTATTAAACACTTATTCACTCTATAATCGAGTTACCACTAATTTTCACCCATATGATGTTATGCCATCCCTTACTGTCATATCACTTTGGATAACACTTTTTGGTATGTCAAAATCAAAGTTATTTGTTGTTTTTTTAAAAAAAATACATAGACTCTAAATTAAGGAAAAATTTATTCTCAGTAGCAATTATAATTTGTCACATATAAAATAATTACTTATTTTTAATTAAATATAAAAATAAAATAAAATAATAAATAAATATGCAAGACAAATTATAAGAGATTTTTTCTACTTAATTTGAAGTTAAAGTATTATGTTGTCTGAAAATTATCAAGATCTGATTACGTGGAAAGAGATTAGGAGATTTAGTTTAATTTTAATTTTCATTATCACAAAAGCGATGTTTCAAGATTATGAAACTCACCTTGTTTTAACTCGTCATGCCATTTTGTTTAATCTAATGACCTGATTAGAGGATAAATATTAGTATGCAATTCAAGTAGACTCCAAGATTCATATTAAAGAGAGTTCCAAGACTTTAGGGTAGCTCTAAGGTTTTGCATCTTTTTCAGGAGTTTGAAACCAGCCCATCCATTGAATTGGCACTCATTCCAGAGTTTTTTAACCATCGGGAGAAAATGGGGATGAGCTGTCCATGCATTGATAAATTTGAATGGCCGAGGGCCCCAATCCCTTAGATCCTCCATCAGAAGAATAGGACTGTGATCTGATAGTGATCTTGGGAGGCCCCAGACTTTGAAATTGAACTTTTCAATCCATTCTGGGTGCAATAGAAAGCGGTCCAACCTACTCCATTTGTCTTCTTCATGAGATTTGCACCATGTGAATTGCCTACCTAGTAGTGGCAGATCTGATAATTCCATTTGGTCTATGAAATCGTTGAAATCCTTCGTTCCTTTATCTCTCCTCGAGCACCCTTTTCTTTCAGTAATGAGTCTAATTTCATTGAAATCGCCGCCCGCACACCATGGAGAGGCGAATTGCTACATCAGGTTAGACAAAGCATCCCAGAATTGATTTCGAGTCCTTGCCTCATTTGGAGCATGGATATTAATAATGCAGCATGGAAAGTTAGGGAGAAGAGTGCTTGATATGAGAATGAAATGTTGGTTGCAGCAGCAGTCTGAGATGGAAAAAGCTTCTGAATTCCAGATACAAAGGAGACCTCCTGATTTACCCATCGAATTTACTTCCATGTAATCGAAGTTAGCCCAGGGCCATACTGATTGGACAAAAGGCTTATCTATGCAAGATTTTTTCGTCTCTTGAAGCAGCAGAAAGTCTACCTTCCTTTCCAAGATTAACTTTCTTAGCTTCCTTTTCTTTTCGGGTCGACCCAACCCTTTGATATTCCAAAATAAAATAATCATAAAAAAAGGAGGACATTCGGGACACCCGTAGAAAAACTTTACAGTGGTTCTGCTCAAGTTGCCTGAACCAAACCACGTCTGTCTTTCTCTTCAAGTTCCACGATTCTGTTGATGAGTTCCTGCTCCATACCGCTGTACACCAGACCGAGGGCTTTGCCTAGATCTTTTATGGCCTGAGCTTCTGCCAGATGGTTATGAGGCACTGAGAGAGAAGTGGCTGTTGATCGGAGGACTACACTCTTCTTCTTGTTGGGTCTGATTTTTGCCAAAGACCGAAAGGATCCAATTGGGTTGAAGAATCCGATGTTAGAGTTTGGGCAAGAATTGGATCGATGGAATTTTTTCTGCTTGGTGGGGGCTGGCTTCTTTTTAGATTGAAAGAGTGAGAGATGTTTGAAGGGGAAGGTTGCAGGGCATGATTGCGTGTGGTCTGAATTTTGGGGCTGCTTGAGGGAGTTCCATGTAGCAGAGCTAGAGGCCAATATTGGGGCCTTTGAAGGTTCAGTGACCTTTGTTGCATCTTGGCCCAGACAGATTTCGAGATGAATCTTTGGATATTTACTTAATGAGCCGCTTATGCTTCTCATTGGTTCAGGGATCCCATTTTCATCTGAAATTGGATTCTGGGCTGATTTTGAAGTTTGTTTCCCATTCTCGTTGAGACAGAAATTTTGTGAAGCGGTGGATGTATTACTAACCTCGCCACTTGGGATGTAGCTAGGCATCTCCATTCCCCTCATGCTGTAACGTCTCGTCCACCATAGAGATGTCAGCAAGGTTGTCCACGCTGTCTTGGGAAGCCACCAGGTCTGCATCACCCATGTTGGTATTCACATCTTCGTCATCAGTGGATTTTGGTGGGGATGGATTTGGAGATGAAGCTGCTGGCAGGAGAGTGGCAGTGTTGTCTTTGGAGAGTGGTTGGATGATACAGGGTTTCACTACCTGTTCTTTAACGACTCTTATAGGGTAAGACTTCCCTTTGCAGGTAAGAGTAACGGTTTTGTCAATAGGATCGAAGCAGCTGGTTACGATCTGAATTTTTCCACTAGCAAATGATCCCAGTTTGGCCGTTGCGCTGTCTAGAGTGATGATGTTTCCCCACAGTTTTCCAATTTTGAAGAAGTTGTCTGCATTCCATAGGTTCAGTGGAACCCCATAACAGCTGATCCATACAAGGCGGGATGGTTGCAGGTGGAGGTCTTGTTGCCATTCATTCACTGAAGCAAACCAATTGGATAACCAACATTTACCGTCTTGAAGCATGGATTGCATATGGTCAATGGAGGAGAAGGTTAAGACCACATCATTTCCTCCACAGTCCCGAATTTCAATATCATATATGCCTTCAATGCCAAAAGCTTCATAAAGAGATTCCATGGATCTGGGGGTGTGAAGTTTGGTAATGGCACTTCTTGCAAGCCAGCCGTTGCCAGATTCTTGAACTTCAACTTCAATGGGGGCTTGAGGCAGATTGTACTCACTTTTTCCTTTCAGAGCCTCAGCATAAGATTTTGGGAGGTTGTTGTGCATGGGTGGGTAGACTCTGTTGGTGGTGTCCGCTGATTGTAATTCTTGAATTTGGATGAAGCCTTTTGTTTTTCAAAATCGGCTTTCTTTATGGTGATGGTTTTGTCGTTGAGCCATAAGCCATTGGCTTTCTGAATGGCAATTCTTGCCGCTACAGAGCAGTTGTATTTTTTGCGAAACCAAATCGAGAGCAGGTTCTCACTCTCCATTTCTTCGGGATGTAGACATCCTTGACAATGCCGAAATTTGAGAACAATCGGTAGAGGCCTCTTGGTTCCATAGATTCCGGTAGGTTGTCGACGAAGATGATGAACAGACTGCTCGAGGCACCGACGCTGTTAGAGTTGAATCTCTTCTTCCTGTAACTTACGGGGTTCCATCCATTAGCGTTTGTTTTGTTTGCTCTGCTTTCTATCCCACGTTCCGTTCGCCCCTTGTAGACAACCATTTTCACTCCTGCTTTATGGATTAGGTTTGGAAATGGGGGGTGAGGTGCAGATTGGGTAGCTGGGTTAGTCGTGAAGGTAGGGGGCCGTACCTTGTTTTGGCACGGGATGGAGGAGGCGGATCATGTTATGCGGCTGCAAAGGGGGATGCGCCACTAGAGGGGAAGAATCAGATTGTCGGTGAGATAGGAGATGGGTTTAGGGGTGAGAGCTGGGAGAGGGTTGAGATCGGAGAGCTATGGTCGGGGGTGGGTTGAGATCTGTTGGTGATGGAGATGTTGTACGGATTAAGGACGGAGGTTGGGGGGATGGGTTAGATCGGAGAGCGGGGGTCAGGGGTGGAGCCGGTTTGGAGTCAGTTATGGTTGAGATCGGAGAGCGGGGATCGGGGGTGGAGTCGGTTTGGAGTCGGTTATGGTGGTGTTGGTTGGAAAGAGAAGGGAGGGGGGGAGGGATCGGCTGTGGCGGTGATGGTGTTCCGGTGAAGGACGGCCGGAGAGGCCATGGCGGTGGAGGGTGGGGGGCAGTGATGGCGGAAGGGCAGGGACTTATATTGAAATTATTTTATTAATTGTATATCCAACCTAGACTTATATATGTCAACCTCGAGTTTTTCCGATGCATACATTACAACCATACCCATAGGGATAGAAAAGGATCAGGAATTGGCTGGGTGAGCAATACCATACTATTCAAGGCTGAAAGCACTTACAGTTTTGGACATGAGCAATACCATTGCCACAGTTCAGCCTCATATACTGACAAATAATTGTTTTTGTGACATGCAATACCTCCGAATATGTAACAGTCCCTTTATTGAATACATTGATCATATTTAACATAGATGACTGAAATCTGAATTTCTCCTTTGTTATTCCTATCTCTAATCATTATTGTGTTATGAAGGGTAATCGTTTTGGTATGCCTCTTTCAAGAATTGCACCACAATCTCCAGCTGGGCCTGCTCGTGGTCAGGTATGATCATATCATTGTCATAAAAAGCCTGCTTTAGATAAGTTTCCAATCATAGAGTTTTTCTTGTCCTTGAATGTGTTCATGTATTTATGCAATTCTTTTAACAGGTTGATGACATTCGTAATGAAGCAAATGAGCTTCTTAGAATCAGAGATTACCTTTTTAAAGAGTTAGCTAATAAGACAGCCAGCCTGTTGATAAGGTATTGTTTGCTTGTCACCAAACTCTGTAATATGTCTTCCTGATAGATTAGACTAATATATATTAATGTAAATATGCAGATTAACAAGGACTTAAGCAGGATGAAGCGCTTCACTGCTCAGGAGGCTCTCGAATATGGGCTCATTGATCGTATAGTTAGGCCTCCCCGAATTAAGGCAGATGCACCACGAAAAGATGCCGGAACAGGTCTTCGTTAACTCACTTGTTGCCTGTACAACAAATTGGCCGAAAGCTGTTATACAAGTCAGAATGTTTCCTATGTATTTACTTACATAATAAATAGTTGATGCGTGGATAAAGCTTTATTGAGTTGAGTGAGTAGTTGATGCATTCAAGGAAGCATCTTTTAGCAAACACTTAATTAATTATAAACTAGTTATCCCCATCGGTGTTTTTAGTGCCCGTTTGAGTTGTTTCAGATCATGGAGAATTATTAATTAGAAAAAAAAAAAAAGTACTTCATTTTTCTTGTACAACTCACTAGTTTATCATTCAGATTGAATTGATTTTACTGAAGAGGCACGGGAAGAGGTCTTGCTTTCATATTTTGAAGGTTTTTCATTTTCAAATATTTAACTTTATGTCCGACAAAAAATTTGCGTTGGAAATAAAAATGTAACTAATGAGTCGGAAATAATAAATTATTTTTGGAAAAATGTACAATTTATGCCGATAGTTTATATGCAGTAGAAGAAGCCTTTGAATATTTAATTGTTTTTCAAAAAATTCAATTTTTATTATCAAGTTATGGAAAAGTTCGTGGTCGCATACATCCAGTCAACTCGGGAACGGGTTCTTTTCAAGTGGAAGAGACAAATTTGGTACCCTAAAAATAAACAAATTTATTTTAGAGTTGTGTTAAGATTTTTGTTTAGTTTTCTATTTTAATTTTTTCATAATTTCTCTAGTTTCCTAATTTGATTAGAATTAATATAGAAAATATAAGAATTAGTAGTTTCTTATTTGAATTACTAGTCTTTATATAGTAGTATAAAAATAAGAATTTTAGTTTCTAGTCAAAGTAATAATGTTTTAACACTAAAAATATAATGTAATAGGTCATTATCATAAAAAAATTTTATCAATATTAATTCAATTACGAAATTTAAAAAATTATTTTTCTTATTTAAGTAAGGGTCCCAATGTTATAAAAAACTCAATGTGTTCGATTCTCTTTTCACATTTTCGTTCTACAAAATCTCCCTAAGAGTTTGAGTAATTGTGAAGAGCCTTTGAATATATGCTGGTTAAAAATATTGAACAAACATTTTTCCCCCCCCAACAATACTCTTTGGAACCAAACTCAAGGGATAAATTAAGTGAGTAAGACTCTTTGGCAAGACTTCACAGACGCCCAACTCGAACTTTGGGGTCATCCACTTAAAACAATAAGTCTCGCTACCTTTAAAAATTATTTGGCAGTCATAATCATGAAACTGCTCAACAATGCAACCTAACACATGTTCCGAAAAAAAAAATAATAAATGAATAAATCATGGGTTTTGTGGGTTGTGGCCTTTATCGAAATGCCATCAAGCTACCCTCCAATTAATGGTAAAGTTAATTTCTTTATTGATAAAGTCTTTCATTTTCTATGAAACCAAACAATTAATAACATTGTCACCTATGATTTGTTTTCTTTTTCTTTATTTGTCCCCACCATTTCCTCTTGGGTCAAAAGCAACACAGAAAATTAATAATAATTAACTCCTAATTGTTAACGTTTTAGTACTATTACTACATTAATTGTGACTAATTGATTATCTTAATGACATAATCAAATTATGTTCAAGCACTATTAAATCATCGAATCTTTCAAATTTTCTTAACATATTAAATTATTCAAAGTAAGAAGAATTGATGTAAATTTTATTTTCACTAATACAAAAAATATGAAACACGAGCCAATGCTGTTTAACTACTTTTTGAAGAAGACAAAAGAGGAAAAAAAATTACCCTAAATGGATCTCAAGTATACTTCTCGTGCAAGTTTCCTCAATTCATATACTTTAAAATAATTAATTATTTTCTACATTAAATGTGTCTAATTGATTATTCTAGTAACTTAATCAAATTATGTTCAAGCACTATTAAATCATGTAACAGATGTTGTTTAATTACTTTTTGAAGAAGACAAAGAGAAAAAAGAATCAAGTATACTTGTCGTACGTGCAAGTTTCCTCAATTCATATACTTTAAAATAATTAAATTAAAAATAATTTTCTATTGAATAATTAAATAATAAATATGTAGAATGCATCTAAGGTACTCTGAAGAGAATGGAAATTAATTTAATGCTCCTCAATTTGTCAATAATTGTGATATTTTTTGGAAAAATTATTTGTGATGTAAATTGTTAAGATGCACTATTTATTCTTGATGTTATACAAATTATTAATTATGATCTAAACAAATCTTAAAATACTTTTATCAATTATTCAAACCATAACTTTATAGCTTTCCTACAAATGGTTTAAATCATTGTCTCTGTGAAAATTGTTGCTCATAGCTCTTTTTAGAAAGAAAAAAAAAATTGACTTATCAATTTATTATGTATTGTGAAGAGTATGAAATTTCATATTTAAAATAAAATCTAATTTTCATATATAGTGGTAAAAAATACAAGCCATTGCTCTATTTAATCTAAATGGACAACATAATAATAATTTTTTTTATTTTAATAGAAGTGATAAAATATTATAATTCATGTAATTCAATCAACTCACAAAATATAACCCAATTTAAAAACTTCTCTAATATAATCCTAGAGTCTACTTGAATCGCATACTAATATTTATCCTCTAATCAGGTCATTAGATTTAACAAAATGGCATGACGAGTTAAAACAAGGTGAGTTCCATAATCTTGGAAAATCGCTTTTGTGATAATGAAAATTAAAATTAAACTAAATCTCCTAATCTCTTTCCACGTAATCAGATCTTGATAATTTTCAGATAACCATAATACCTTAACTTCAAATTAAGTTGAAAAAATCTCTTATAATTTGTCTTGCATATTTATTTTTTATTTTATTTTATTTTTATATTTAATTAAAAATAAATAATTATTATTTGTGACAAATTATAATTGCTACTGAGAATAAATTTTTCCTTAGTTTAGGGTCTACGTAATTTTTTTTTAAAATCAAATAACTTTGATTTTGACTTTTCTTAATCAATTATACATACCAAAAAGTGTTATCCAAAGTGATATGACAGTAAGGGATGGCATAACGTCATATGGGTGAAAATTAGTGGTAACTCGATTAGAGAGTAAACAAGTGTTTAACAAGTGTAAGATTTATTTTTTTTAGGAATAATTAAAATTCAGTCACTTATTAGTGACAGATCTCCATTTAAATAAAAGTATATCTCTATGGATTAAATTGAAAAGACATCGTAAAAATTAGAGAAACATTTTTTTTAAAGAGTTTTTTTATTTTATATGGAAAATAAATAACTTATATTTATAAGTCAATGAAGATTTTAATTAATCTTTATTTGAAAATCTCATGGAAGCTAGGTCGGTGTATTTTATCCTAAAAAAATATATACTTTTATTATTAAATGATAAAATTACACTTTTTAAATTTGTATTGTCAAAAATATCATATGTTATTTACAATAGAAACTTTGAATGCAAATTTAGAAAATGTATGGTTACTTATTGAAGATTTGTTATATTTTAACTCAACTGTAATTTGTATAAAAATAAAGTTCAATTCAAAATTAGAAAAATTAAATAAACTACACACTATCCCTAGTGGAAGGAGTAGTGAAAGCAAAATTCACAACCTCGCTTGAGAGAAGTCATGAATTACTAATTAGTTATTTTAAATCTAACGTTTGTACTAAAAATTGGAAAAAAAAATACAAAAAAGTTCTTAAAATAAATTTTTTCAATCCAAAAAGTTTATAATACATTTTTTCTTCTATCTAAAAGATACCAAAAAAATTAAAATATATAAAATAAAATTTTTAATTCCAAAAAAATATAATTTGTTTATGACGAATTAATAGACAAGCAACCGTTTGAATTGGTAATTGTTGAAAATTTTAAATACGTTTTCTCCAAAAATATATACAAAGGCTCAATTCAAGGCAGGGGCACGTGTATGATGAGGTCATCTCTTCTCTACAAAAGTGGAATACTCCTTGGACCTTCAGGTAAGTATATATATACTTATTTAAAATTTTGTGTTCAACTAATATACGGATACAAGTTTTTTGACAAACTTTTGTTATCATGTTTAAATGATAATATATGAAATTAATTTATCATTTACTCTTTAATGATTTTAAGTAATCATATATATGTTATTAATCCCTCCACGAAAAGAAAAACATATTTTTATACACACCCTCTCAAATAATACGTAAAGCTTACTTTTATTTTAGATAAAAGTTGGCTAAAAGAACTAGCTCTAGACCCGTTTTTCCAACAGTGCAAACATTCCACTCCTCTATATATAGAGTTAAATGTTGTAAGGTTTTAGTTGAAAAGTAAGGAAGTCTGAAAAGAGATTGAAGATGGCTCTGGTTAATGTAGAGGCGAGAGCTAGTGAGCTCCTTGAAGCTCAAGCTCATATATGGAACCAAACATTCAACTTCATAAACTCTGCAACACTCAAGTGTGCAATTCAACTTGGCATACCAGATATCATCCACAACCATGGCCAACCCATGACCCTTTCTAAGCTGCTCGCAGCTCTCCCAATCAACCCAACAAAAGCCTCTTGTATCTACCGCCTTATGCGCATCCTAGTTCATTCTGGCTTCTTTGTTCAACAAAAAGCTCATGAAAATGAGCAAGAAGTTGAGTATTCACTCACACCTGCTTCCCGGCTTCTCTTAAAAGACAACCCTTTGAGTGCATCACCATTCTTACTTGCCATGCTTGATCCAATTTTGGTAACGCCATGGCACTTTGTGAGCACCTGGTTTCAAAATGATGATCCCACCCCTTTCCATACTGCTACTGGGAAGACTCTTTGGGATCAAGCTGGCCATGAACCAATACTGAATGATTTCTTTAACGAGGGCATGGCTAGCGATGCTCGATTGGTGGCCAATGTGTTGACTACAGAGTGTAAAGAAGTGTTTGAAGGGTTGAATACATTGGTGGATGTTGGGGGTGGCACTGGAACTATGGCGAAGGTCATTGCTGAGGCCTTTCCACAGTTGAAGTGCACAGTGTTTGATCTCCCACATGTGGTTTCTAACTTGCAAGGGAGCAATAACTTGAACTTTCTTGGAGGAGACATGTTTGAGGCAATTCCTCATGCAGATGCAATTTTACTCAAGGTGTATATTAGTACGTTTTAATTTTTACGTTACTGATTTACTGTTTCATCCGGTGCATGCATGCTTATATGGAGATGGTTAAGGGGACTTGCAGATCATATAATTACTTTTTCTTTTTCTTTTTCTTTTTTTGTGTAGAAGTCAAATTCTCAAGTGATTCTAATTCTCAAGTAGACTTCTAGATAAATGGAATTAAAAAATTAAGTATAACAAGATAGCTTGAATTTTTAAATCATGGGAACTTTATATTTTTTTCATCAATTTCATGTCTTTATATTATATTCATCTGTTTAATAAACTTGTAAATTAATAGAATTAGAAAATTTAAATAGAACATGACAGCTTGAATTTTCTAATCACGGAAACTTTATATATTATATTGATCAATTTCATGTTAATTAACAGGGAGCTCATGCCACAGGTCACTGACTCTCCTAATGTTGTTTAAGTATTATTCAATTCTTCTATTATTTCTGACAATTATAAATAATACATTTATTAATTATTTAACTAATTACACTAACCTTCCTAATGATCCAACATTTTGTCTCATCGTACTTCCTCTCAAGTGACATTTTGTCAAAAAAAAAAATAATAATAAACAAATTGTGACAAAAAAACATAAAATTAGTGTAACCCTTGAGAACATATGACTGAAATGTTTGATAAGAGATGGCAATGTAATTAGTTAGACAAGAAGGAAACTCTTTCCAATTGTCAAAAAAAAAAAAACCTTTTATAGATGGGGAAATTTTAATTAGACTGCAAATTAATGACGACCAGTGGATATTGATGTCTTTTGCATTCCCCTTTTTGGATGTAATCCGTTATGTACATTCTTATTATATCAATTAACTTCTCTTTTCTTGGTTGATCAAAAAATTAATGACAATCAGTGGATACTGCATGACTGGAGCGATGAAGATAGCGTGAAGCTATTGAAGCGATGCAAGGAGGCAATAATTTCAAGCAAGGACAAGGGGGGTAAACTGATTATCATAGACATGATGATAGAGAACAAAAAAGATGATAAGTCAATTGAAACCCAACTCTTCTTCGATATGTTGGTGATGATTTTACTCCCTGGCAGAGAGAGAACCGAGGAAGAATGGAAGAAACTGTTCTTGGATGCTGGTTTCAGTGACTATAAGATAACCCCCATATTGGGTTTAAGGTCTCTCATTGAGGTTTATCCTTGACAAGCTCTTAGCAGTGTTGTACAAGTGCATGCATTTAAGGCATGTTAAGCATAAATAAGTGCATTTAAGGCATGTTAAGCACAAATAAGTGCATTTAAGGCATGTTTGCAATATTTTATGTTAGTACTGGTGAACTAGTTTGAGTGTTCGTAATAAAGGTTTGGATGTGGAGTCTTCTACTATTAAATATTTATTAGTACTGATCTTTTTTATTGTGTGTATGTGTGTTCTGAGAGTGAGAGAGAGAGAGAGCAACATTACACCATGATGTTGATAATGTCAATTTGATTGTTTCTTTAGGCTGTGCTAAACTACTTCTAATTAACACTGTATTTACGTTCATACACCGACCTCTTCGGTAACAAATTCTTGTGGCTACCTCCCCCAATTGTTTTGGCAGTGGTACTCGTAGACTTGTTAGACAGGTCATGTTTAGATGGACGGTGGTGATTTTAAAATATACGGTTCCGAAGTTTAAGCTGAAATTATTTTATATTGAAATATTTGTTTGAATGTTTTCAAAGTCTCTATTTGGGTCATTGGGTGTTTCAAAATCCAAATGTCATTTTTGAAAAAGTGTAACTAAAAGATTTTTTTCGAATTTTAATTTTAAAAATAACTGTTTTCTATTTATATAATATATTCAATATTTTTAATAACTCATTCAAACACTATATATCATTTAAGCTCGTTTTAAATATATTCATTTAAACACTCATAACTTAATTTAAATTATATTTTTTTAAAGCATACTTTTCTTAAATCATACTTTTTCACTGCTTATCGAAATGAGCAGTAAAATTGAGACACATTAAAACTGGTGCTGCAACCTAACACAGGTTTAGAGAAAAAGAAATCATCTTGGTTTTGTAAATAGGCCTTTATCAAATTGCCATTAAGCTACCCTCCAACTAATCCTGGTAAAGCTATTTCCTTTATTGATAGTCTTTCATTTTCTATAGAACCAAACAATGAAAAACATTATCTTTGATTATTCTAATAGCAAGCACTATTAAGTCATTGAATCTTTCTAGTCTTCTTAAAATAGTAAACTATTCCAAGTAAGTGTAATTAATTTTTTGAAGGAGAGAGAAAAGAGTCTAAATCGATCACAGGATCCTCTCAAACAAGTATATATTTTTCCTACAATGTGACCTTGAATAGATGCCACGTCATCATATACTTTAATAGTACTTTTACTAGCTCATTTCATGTGACTAATTGATAACTTTAATAACATAATCAAGTTATGCTCAAAAATCTTCTAAGAGTAGCAAACTATTCAAAGTAAGAATAATTAATGTAATGTTTATTTCTATTAATGAAAACACGTGCAAAACGATTTTGAAACAGACAAAAGAAAAATAAAAATAATAATAATAACGTTTTTGAATTAATCATTTCTAAGATTAATTCAATATACAAAATAATGTTAATTTCGTTCAGGATAGAAGTGATGACTACTATTTTAATGCTCCCTCAACTTTCTCACTAATTTGTGATGTTAACTGTTTAGGTGCAATTATTTATGCTTGATATTATACAAATAATTAAACAATGTTAAAAATATCAATAACATTGTAACTTCCATACAAATGGTTTTGAATCACTCTTTTTTTTTTAAATGACTCCGCAGGTAATCCTGAAGAGCTTAAGATTTTTTTTTTTTGTTTTTTTGTTTTTGATAACGGAAAATCATCCCACGTCAGAGTCCATTAAACCCACTTATGTAACCTAAAAACTATGAAGATACTAACGCAACAACCCATTGCCACGACCTCTCACTTAAATCTTAATTTTCAACCAGATGTGGAATCGAACCAAGCTTAAGAAATTTCATCAAAAATGAAATCCCAATTTGGATATATGTTGGTGAAAGAGTACTAAACAAACAATTATTTTTTTTTTTTTTTTGTTGCGTAAAATAGAAAGGGGAGGAGTATTCAAGCTTACGCTGTGTGCATAGAAAAATCTTAGACCTAACCCTAAAAGATCAACCAAGTGGATGAAACTTTCTGATAAAATTTGAGAGGTCCTTAGATCAAATCTTGCAGCCTCCCACCCGAAACAAAAAGTCTCATGATAACTCATTTCAATACCATGCAGAGCACATCAGAATGATTCCTCTGTAATTTTTACTTGCACTCGAGCAGTAACATAATCCAAAGTGAATATAGTGGACAAAGGATTGAAACCAAGTCTTCGTATAATAGTAAATGCAAAATAATGGAAGTAACACGAGAATAATCAGGTACACAAAGGAAAGAGGAATCATCTAGTTTAATACTCCCCCTTAAAATAGTTGCACCAAATAAACGACGGAAAAATTCATACAAGTAGATTCGACATCCCATTGGTACCTTTTCTACTGTAAACCAAATCCGATCTTCAAGCAGCCTCTGTTCTATAACAAAACCAGTTGAGATATTTTGTTGCCTGGGGTTATTGGGACCCAAAAATGCCACTTGATCAGCTTCCCATTTCCATGAATTGAAGATTCTACCAAACTTTTTGAAACTAATGGTAATTCTGAGATTAAGGATTGCAGGAGTTCATAGTGAGAATCCGTTTGCATCAAGAAGTTCAATCTATGTCCTTGGAAAGGAGCTCAACTTCATAATAAATCTGAAAACAAGTATTTGGTCATGGACATAAATGCATTCAGATTTCAGTAAGAATTACTTCAAGCAAAAGAGCCAACTCCACACAATATACAGAAGAGATTCTGTTCTCAATTGTGTATTATGCCTTAACTGCTTTTACCAACAAATTATTATGGCAATCTATCAGTGACCCAAAGCCCAAACAATCTATTACCAGTTAAAAGTTTTCATATACAGATAAAATGCAGAGCAGATGGGACACAACCAAAAAAAAAAAAAAAAAGCACGCAGAGTGGCAGACTGGACGCATAAGCAACAGATAATTAGACTCAATGTTGGCAGAAGATTTTTGCAATGATACGTAGGAAAGAAGCGTTCCATTCGGCAGCCCCAAAGCATTTTGTAGCTCAAGTCATCTGACATGAAAAGTTCTTCCTGCGTGATAATTATTTGCCCAGACACTTGAATTGTAGCAGCACATTGGTGATCAGTTCTCTCAAAAATATATATATATATATATGCACAAGATAACAACAGATGGGTCACAAAGTGTATGTGATAAACACAGGACTTATAGAGACACCATTAACGCCAAAACTAACACTCTTAACAATAATAATGACTTGGAAAAGTATTGACCTCCCACAGGCAGTTTAAAAGTTGCCTCAACATCTTTGACTTCACATGTGACAAGCACTTAAACCATAGTTGTTCCGCTCATCAATGCGATGAATGCTATATTAATGGGAAGGAGATTAGGTTCACAGCATAAATAATTTTTCCTTAAGAATACTTTGAATGTGATGCATATAATATAAAGCAGAATCCACCACAAATGGACCCTATTAATACCATATATTATCCCAATGAGACCACATTTCTTCTAGATAATTGGCTGTGTTAGACAATCACTTCCTGAAGGGAGACATGCATCCATAGGTTATGTCTCGACTACCCAAAAGTATAACGTTTTCAAAAAATTATCTACAAAATGACACTTCTTCCCTACAAAAATCCATCTATTCCTCTTCCTCGATAAACACCAAAACAGATGAAGCAAGGTCATCCTCTGCACCTTCCACACGCAACCTCCCCTCCAACTATTGAGAAGATCCTTCATTGAGGAAGGCATAATCCATACACAACCAAAAAAAGAAAAGAGGAGACTTCACCCACCCCCGGCCACTGCGCAATGCATAGAACATTGATTTAGATGGACATAAAAGAAATATATGAGCTTCTTTGTAATCCTATGGTGTCTCCAACTTCAACTAAAACACTTCTCACCATCTACACCCAGCAAATGATTCTGTTTAATACATGTCTAAGGGGTTTGCAGCCCAGCATTCATATTTCCTTCCAACAGCCGGGGACTAACATACCTAACAAACTCAAACCCAAGAACAGCTAAAGTTTGCCAAGTTTATATCTGAAACTCTCAAATCAAATGAACTTTTGTAAGTTTGTAACTCTCCAACAAAAATTTTCATCAGGATGCCATTCACAAAGGTTACAAATTGTTAATGTTTGATGAAATGTGTGAGCAATTTAATTTTGCTTATGGCCACACTCAAACATTGCAGTGTTGAATCCCTCAAATCACGTCCTAAGCCACAGAAAGGTTTCCTTGCCTTGAAAACACTTTCTTCAGCAGAAGGGAACTAAAATCCAATAATACCACCAATATAAACTTTTCCTGTATTGTCCCATATAAAATGCACTCTTCATAATAAAGTATTCTAATGGCCGGATCAAGATTATCAGCTAGAGGAGAACTTGGATGAAAGTAATTTTAAGCACCAAAGCAAAGGTCTCTGACCAACCAATACTGTGAGTTTATGAAGTGTTTGACCACCAACATCACCTTTTTACCTTCTGCTTCACGTGCTGCTTTCTCTGTGAACACCCACTTGCACCCAATCAATTTTTCCCTCATAGGAAATAAATTAATTTATGTATACATTTTTGCGAATAACCTTATCTTCTCACATGGTGTCTTTCCATTTTGGTCTAAATTCATATCCTCAAATTCTGATGTACAAGCACAACAAACAACTGGATCAAGAATGCACAAGAGGAAGGTAAAACTGACCATGCAAACCTAGAGATGGGCTGTTGACTTTATGAAAAACTCCCTAACAAACAGCAATAAAGAAATTGTAATCATGGGTCATGAACTCCAGAGATAGGAGATGGGAAGAGCTTTGATTGAATCCAGATTCAAGAGTGACTGTATGAGGAAAGAGCATGAAAGAGAATGGCAGCCTGTAATTTCTTTTTCCAACCATAAACTTGCAACTTCTCATCTCTTTTAGCCATGTATTATTCTTACCTTTGCTGAATCAAGGTGTGGAATTAGAAGAGAAACTCAATACATTTATTCATTTCGAGGTGAGGGGTCAGACAACCAATGAAGAAAATGGCACTGGCCAGGACTTGAATATTGTCACAACTTAAAAAATAGGACATTACCCAGTGTCAGTCCCCCATACCCAATGTGTTGGGAGGGGTAGACCAGAGACAGATCTTACCTTTGGTACCTTTGGTATTATTTTTTAAGAGATTGACTGCTCTCAAACTCAAACCTACAATCTTTGCTCGACAGCCCAAGCATTTAACTGCTGCACCAAGCGATGGCCCCTAAACATTGTCACATCTATAAAAACAAATTTTGCTCTATTCACAAGAGAATAACACTTGTCTCTATTTCTATTCATGTGAATAACTGAATAAAAAAGTTTCAATTCTTTCAAATCATGTTACTATAAGCATAGCCATGACCATAAACAAACAAGCAGAATTGAATTATAAAGGGAGGATGAATTATGAGGAGAAGACAAGGGAAAAGTGAAGCCCTAAACTTATACTCTCAAAGGCATTGTATGAATGAGGTATATGCCACGAACTTGGTATCACCCTTACCAAATTTCTGGAATATCCATTGGAACCACTGATGGTCACGCAAACTGTGAAAGATGATAATTCTTCTTACGAACACCATTCTATTGTGGGTGTCAAGCCAAATGTTTAATGGTCAATACCTCATATTTGAAAAATGAGAAGGAAAACCAAAAACATTAAAAAATTTAATTTTAATTTTAATTTTGATTTCAATTAAATGGTCACCATTTTATGAAATATTTTAAATTTGGGGTAGGGGCGATCACAACTTTTTTCTTTTGATAAGAAAATATATTCTTTTTATTTTTTCGGTCAGATATTCCCCCAAAAAAAAAAATGATCACATTCTAGGCCTTGGTGATGCCAATGACAGTTTTATGGAACATCTAAACTGATAGTTTTGAACATCAATGGATTGAAATGGAAGTCATGAAAACGGATTGGTTGAGTGAAATAGAACAGTCTGTAAACACAGATGACTCAGGTCCACTACCTATCTTGACGTTTTAGCATCCTGAATGAACTGCAGGAAGATAACCATGTTGCTAAACAAGGTCATGTGGTAAGAAGCTCCTATATCAATGAGTGAAGAATGACCGGAAGTAGGTAAGGAGTCACAGTATGATATGGCTGATCAACTAAAATGACCCACTACAGAAGCAATAGTAGGTGTCTCTAGATGAGCCATAAATTGTCCAACAAACTTAATTAGAGGGACAAGGAGAGGTAAATGTGGTCGGCACCATCCAATTAAAATTATTTTTTCATTTCCATTAAATGAGAAAAATTAATTAAAAGAGCAAAAGGAGGCAATCCAAGCGCACATAGAGTATATGAGAGCTCATGCAAAGCACACAAACTCGAGACAAAAAACAACAGAGAATCCTAACCACTACTACAACCATCAGAAATATTAACTAAAGAGCTAACACAAGGCAACCACTTTACAAAACCAAAAGGTGATGTACAACTTAAAATAATGCTACCTACAGATGGTCTTGTGGTAGGTTTTGGTTGTGGACAGCTTGTTTGAGGATAAAATGAGGAATGTCGACTTTGGTGAACTGACTTAAGAGGATAAAATTTGCTTTATTTTACAAAATGGCAAGTTTGCAGGAGTTCAGGAAAGGAGTTATGAAACTTTGGACAGCTGGTATTTTGTGATTCTTCGTGTAAAAATAAAGGCCAATTGGTAGGAGAATTGGTTCAGGTTGATTAGCAATTGGCATTGTAATAACCCGGAAAATTTTTTTTTTATATATATATGAATTTTCCTTGGTTATTAAATTATTATAATTATTATTATTATTATTGATTTTGATGCATTAGGATTATATATATGTATAGTATGTATGTGTAGGTATGTGTAGAATAATATATGTGCATGCATGTGTATATGGATATGTAAAATGATGTATAGCAGTGCACTGCGTGTGTGTGTGTAACTGGACGGGTGTGTGTGTGTGTTTGCAACCGAACTAGTGTGTGTGAGGTGTCGGCTGAGTGTGTGTATTTGGTGTGTGTGTGATGAGTACATATATATATATATATAGGTATATATAGGGGCAGCTTTGCATTTAATGCAAAGCTGCATTTGGGGAAGAACAAGGCTGGCTAAGCAGAGAGAAAAGAGTCAAGAAAAAGTGGCTGGTGATGGGAGACGTGTGGGACTTGATGTGTGAGTGTATATGTAGTCTCGGTTGGGAGAAGAGAAAGGGGAGAAAAACAGAGAGCAAAGGGAGAGAGAGAGTTCTGAAAGGAGAAAGGATCTTGGAAGCCTGATTAAAGCTTGGAACCAGAAGGGTGAAAGAGGGCACGGCTAGAGAGAGAAACCCAACAGAAAACCCGTAAGTGACCCCTTTCTGTTTTGATTTTTTTTAAAGTATGAAGATTGATTTAATGTATATGATCTTAGAGAGCATGTTGTAGGGTTTATAATGCAAAAAGAATGAGATAAAATGGTTGAGAAACTAGGGAGAAAACCTAGGTTGCAGGTCTCGGTTGTGAGAGTTGGAACGTGTCATTTTTTGTGTAAAACTCAGTGTAAATGATAGGAAATGAACCCTAGGAGGTGCAGAAACACTTTAGGATGAAAATGGAGGTTGAACTATGAACAAACTGTCACAAAAATGAAGGGGAAAGAGTCGGCCGGAGGTTTGACCGAGGGATTGACCTTCTATTTCGAGAAGATTGAGAAGGTTTTGGAGGAAATGGAGAATAGATATGAAATCTACATGAAAAACCCTAGGAAATGGCATTTTCAAAACCTTGAAAACTCGCCGGCGCCGGAGAAGGCGCAGGAACCCTACCGGAGGCTCACCGGAAAGTCGGGGAAGAAAGGCACTGTGCGGGCTGGGTTTCGGGTCCGGGTCCGGGTCGGGTCAGGTTCGGGGCGGGCTGAACCGCCCCTGCCACGTGTCGCTCTGTTTGGTTATGAACTTAAGAAATTGGAAATTGGGATAAAATGGGAACAGGGGTATCTTATCCCTATTTTAGGATAACCCCTGTTTGGTCATCCTAATATGGGATAAGGGTTTCCAAAATTATAGAATTGCCCCTAGACTTTTAAAAAAATTACAAACTTGACCCTGAACTTACGGAAATTACACTTTAACCCCTAAACTTTGGAGAAATTACAATTAGACCCACCAGATTTAAATATTAATAAAATAATAATTAATTTAATTAATTAATAAATTAATTTAATTAATTAAATACTCTAAAATAACCCGGAGTCCAAATGGGACAAGTCATTAGTGTATTTTGACTATCTCGGCCATTCTGAGGCCAATGGTGAGATCTGTTTTACGAGACAGGGTCCCGAAAAATAAAAGACCCGTAGTAACATTTAAAATTACCAAAATGCCCCTGAATTGAAACACAGTCAAATGAACTCCAAATTAAGTAAACAAATAGTGAAACCTTATTATCTCGAGCATTCCAGACTCAACCGTGGAGTCCGATTTGTGAAAAGGGGTCTCGAAATGTAAGGTCCCATGAAGAGTGCAAAATGACTATTTTGCCCTTTTGAACCCAGATGTCCGAATTGAGTTCTACGAAAACCTAAACTTATTTTCTTCGACGTCCCGGACTCAATAGTAGAGTCTAAATTAGCAAAGTAGAAACTTATAAAATAAAGACATAAGATTTGATGAATAGCATAATTCAAGTGACAATTGAACTGAGTCTCATGTTATGATTTTAGGGACACGGAAAGGCAAAGAGAAGGTGACCTGACCTTCGGTGTTCTTACAGTGATTTCACTTTACTACGAGTATACTTTCCCGGTTTGAGATCGATTATCAGGTACGATATATTGTGCTAAGTAAGAAATAGAATTGAGATTAGGAATACTTGTTCTGCTGCCTTGATTGTTCACATGTTTGCTAGATTGTTCACATGCTTATGTGTTTCATGTTATCTTGCTGTAAGTTGGGTGATGATATAAATGATGATTGTGTGTATATTACATGTGTTAGTATGTTGTGTGTAAATTGTATTCCTTGAGAACTATTGAGATTATGAGATATGTGATTGAAAGCATGCTTCATGTATGAATGAGATGCATCATTGAGATTATATTGTGGCATGAATGAATCAAAGTATCTTGGCAAAGTGTGGTTCCTTGTGCATGGCGTGAGTTGAGCACGTGATGCTATGCATTATGAGGGTGCAAATCCTGTGGTGAAAAACCCAAAATCGGCCAATAGGTACTCGCCTGCCTGACGGGTTCCGGACCGTGAAGCGAGACATACGTGGCGGTACTCATGCTAGCGGGGAAGGACCGTATCATGAGACATGGGTGGGCATAGAGTTGCATGGGTGTGTCATGCATGCTGTCTATATATTGTATATTGTTCATTTACTGCCATCATGATATCGAATGCCATATAGAAATAACTGTACACTTACACATGCCACGTCCTTCGTTTTGTTCCTTGCATTAGCATTATGTTGTACCAGCATGTTGAGCTGACCCCTTTAGTGGGGCAAACATTTCAGATGATGTTCCAGCTGTACGAGACGTGGAGATGATCTGATTGGGGATTATGTTAGGCCCAAGGGGCGCTTTTGATATTGTATAAGGGCATAAGCCCGAGACTGTATCTTATTTTGTATGTTGTAAACAACTGGACCAGACCCCATGTAATGTATCAGAACAGTATGTAGAATGTATTTGATTGTCCTTAATTATCTTTTATTTCCTTATTATTTTATTTCTTTTTGTCTCGTTACTTGCGCCTTGGGTTCGCTGGAATTTGGGGCGTGACAGGCATTGTTGGGTTTTGAAAAGACGTAACCCGAGAATATCAATTAAAGAGAGTAAGAAGAATAATCTAGGAATCCTACATCAAAAACAATTTTTAATTCTATTCCATTGAATAGAAAAGTCATAGATATTTATAAGTTGTTGGGATTTGGATACTCTGGATCAATAAGTTGTTGGGATTTGGATACTCTGGATCAAAAATAGAAAAATTAGAAATTTTAACTACTAAAGACTATTCTAGACCAACTAGGATTCCATGTCGAACCCAAACGGAAAATTACAGATTCCATCCTCCAAGTTTGATACAGATTTCACTTTTGTCCCTATGTCTTTAGTTTGAACAAATACGTACCTATAATTCAATTTGTAGTGCAATGTGAACCCTCTGTCAGGATCCAACATTGATTTGGACGAAAAAGCGTCATGTCCACTTCACTTGCAATTTAATAAGGAGCACTTGAGTAAAAGTGGAATCATCAAGTGAGGTACCTCGGGCATTTTCCTACAGAAGGCACAACCAACTGTTCAAACATCCCATTCATCAACCATTACAACCTACAATGAACACCACCAGCAACAACACAATTGAAATGAACCATGCCTCCACTAATTTCATCCCCAACCATCTCCTCCACCTACCACTACCCATACCACCATGGTTGACACATCCACCACTGGTTCACCAAATTAATCACAAACCCACCATTATAGACCACCCTCTCTCTCTCTCTCTCTCTCTCTCTCTCTCTCTCTCTCTCTCTCTCTCTCTCTCTCCTTTGTCTAAAACTCTCTAAAAATTGCCTCTTTTGTGATAACGAAGAACCTTCCAACCACGGGCCATTTGACACGTGGTTAAAACTTATAATGCAAACTCCGGATGTGCGACCCCACCCCCAAAATCTGCACATCAGGTAAGCCGGGACTCAAAGACTAACAATATTTTCTCTGATTGTCTCTCTTTTTTGTTTAGTAAAGTGAGTCACCACCAGTTGCAATGGTGATCGCAGGCATTAGGTGATGACAGTGGAAAAGTTTCGTGGAGCGGGGTGAAAGAGGGATGAGGCACTGATCTATAATACACAAACTAAATAACGTTCTTCACAAAAAAGAGTTTAATGAAACCATAAAGAATCCATTAATCCCAACTTCAGTTACAATGTAACTCTTACTGTTTCACTAAATTGTTGGCACAAGGCACTGACCATAATACTAGTACAACTATTTTTAATGTAATTGAAAGAAAAAGAAAAAAAAAAAAACTCATTTTTCCATCAAATTTTCTTTCAAGGTCAACCAACATATCGCTGAATTGAAAATTGAGTTTTATGGTTTTGGTTGTGGTTGAGTTTTTCGACGTAGAGGCTTTAATGTCTGTAGATACAGGAAATAAGGCTGAAAAAGCCAAATAAACGGCCCAAACAAGATTAGGCCGAGAGGTCATAAAAATGAAGTTCGAAATAAAGATAGTACCAAAGCAAATCTAAACTTGCATACATATGTCGTAACAACCTTGGAGATAATAGATGGAAGCCTCCAAGTCTGTTCTTACGGGACAATCTAGGTCATGTGGATTGGCGGATGAGGGTGAAAGAATTGCCAGGAGTGGACCAAACTATAGAATGGGTACACTCTAGCCTCTCTGGAATTTATGAGAATCTTCCACTAAGTTCTATAAGCTTCCATCATCTTCTATTAAAGTACACGTGGAATGTCAAGCAGATGGAGAAACCGTTATGATTTTCCCCTATAAATAGCTATTCCACAAATAGACGTTCATGATGATAAAAGAGGGATAAAAGGACTGACCATGGTGTTTCCCCATTGATTCTCCAATCCAGATTGCTTCACCCTCTGATCTAATCATATTACCTTGATATTCTCATATGTCATTCTAAGCGTACTTACCACTCCCATACGAATCCTATCTAGTTCGACTTTCACTTTCAACATTTAGCGACTCCACTGGGGAGTGGAATTCGCGAAGGATGGCACCTGTCTTGCATAGCAGCTTACAGATTGGGAAAACTTCACAAAACCAACCTAAGAGACCTAATCCTTCTCACACCCCGACCCAACCCTTGAATGACCAAAATCCACAAGTGGTTCAACCTATTGTTCTAAACTCAAATGTTCTTGAGAATTTGGTGACCACCCTAGCCCAAATGCAAAATACCCAAGTTCAATTACAACGCACCCAACAGCTTATCCTTGATGCCCTCCTTCACCAACCACGAAATTCCATATCACAACCCTCTCCTAGTTCTGAACTGCACAATTCAACCCAATGGACCGTGAACACCACCAATCCTCCTCCACCAGAAGGAGGACCCTCTACTGTTAGAGTAGCCTCAAACCAGAACCCCATGAACTAAAATGCACCCATCATGCCTCCAAACAATCCCACAATCCTCACTATGGACGATGTCCATAAACATGTCCAAGCAATACTTCAACAAGAGAAACAGAAGTTCCCTGACATGACATTTACCACTCCTTATCCCAAGGAGATTGCCTTACTACCTTACCCTGAAGGGTACACTGTCCCGCGTTTCGTGCGTTTTGATGGAAAGAGGGGAAGTTCTTACGAACATGTGCATCGCTTCATCAAAAGCTCGAACACTCATGCATCAAATCAGAACATTCACCTAAGGGAGTTTTCAAAATCCTTGATTGATAGGGCCTACACATTGTATCGGAAGCTCCTTGAGGGATCAATTCATAATTTGGAAGACTTGGTACAAAAGTTTCATGCCAAATTTTTTCACGTCGAGGAAAAAGTCACGAAGATCTCTTTGGCTAAAGTCACACAGAAACCACAAGAGATACTCATCAGTTACGTGAAGCGTTTTCGAGATCATTCCTTGGATTGTTATGAGCCTATCACTGAAGAAGAGTTGGTCAAGCTGTGTATTGGTGGCATGACTAAGGAATATCGAGTCCATCTTGTAACTGCTGAGATTGAGAGTTTCTCCAAATTGATGGACAAAGTATCAAAGATATCTGAAGCTATGGGTGAAACAAGACGGACTTCCATGATCACAATAACACCAAGATCTTATAGACACGAACAATTAGTGGCAGTAGCATAGGAGGAGGAAGTGGCGGCAGCTCAAATGACAACTAAGCATCCTCAATCTGCACCACCACCAGAATTCCCATGTGAACTACATGAAGTTAGGGCCGTCCTCAAAAAATGGATCGAAGATAAAGCAATCCAACTGCCTACACCTAACAGGCCACCTTCAAAAAATGACAAAGAGCGCCCTAATTACTGTCCCTTTCACCAAGTTGTCCGACATCCATTAAAAGATTGTTGGGCACTTCGCCATATATTCAAGGAATGGTTGGATTCCAAGAAATTAAGGCTGGTTCCCCCTGAAGTGGAAGAAAATTCACTCTCCCAACACCAGGAGAAAGGAAAAGAAGTAGCCATGGTGTCTTGCTATGATAGTGCCAAAGAAGTAGCTGTGATCGAAGGTCCCAATACCAACCCCCTATAATTAACCTTGTAGATCCCCACGATGATTAGATGGAAAATTTGAGCAAAACACTAAAGTTTGTGTGTTTTTTTTACCAGTTGGGAATAGGCCCCGACTCGAAAGGAAGCAAATAGTAAAAGCGATTCTCAAGATTACCACAGAAAATGGTGAGAAGTGTACTTCGGAAATAGGCTCACTACGCCGAACTCTCAAGAATGCATGCACTACGATAACCTTTGATGACGGTGATAGAATAGTACAATACCCACATAAAAGGCCGCTTTACGTATTAGTGACCATCAATGGTACTCATTTTAAAAGGGAATTTTTGGATGGGGGAGCTTCCATAAATATTTTACCATTATCAGTATTTAAGGAAGCAAGGTTTCAAGAAAGTGACCTGGTCCCGAATACAATCACCATAACGGGGTTTGGCTCACAAAAGCAACAAAGTCTTGGCTACATAAATGCGGACTTGAAAGTCGGTCCGATTTCTTGCCATACCAAATTCTCAAATATTAAAAGTGAAAGTCGAACTAGATAGGATTCGTATGGGAGTGGTAATTACGCTTAGAATGACATATGGGAATATCAAGGGAATATAGTTAAGTTAGAGGGTGAAGCAATCTGGATTAGAGAATCAATGGGGAAGCACTATAGTTAGTCCTTTTATCCCTCTTTTATCATCATGTACGTCTATTTGTGGAATAACTATTTATAGGAGAAAATCATAACGGTTTCTCCATCCATTACGCTCGACATTCCACGTATACTTTAATAGAAGATGATAAAACTTAGTAGAAGATTCTCATAAATTCCAGAGAGACTAGAGTGTACCCATTCAATAGGTTGGTCCACTCTTGGCAATTCTTTCACCCTCATTCACATGACCTAGATTGTCCCGTAAGAACAGACTTGGAGGCTTCGACCTATTATCTCTAAAATTGTTACAACATATGTATGCAAGTTTAGATTTATTTCGATATTATCTTTATTTCAACTTCATCTTTATGACCTCTCGACCTAATCTTGTTTGGGCCGCTTATTTGACTTTTTCAGCCTTATTTTTATATCTACATTTACCCCCTGCGCAAATAATTCATTATGAATATTTGTGTGCATATTTTAAAGATGATACTTGTTGTTGAAATGATTTTATTTACTTATTATTATTATTTATTAAGAGTTTCATATCACCAAGAATCTTCTTCTCTATTTTTAGTTTTTGTTATCCTGAAACTATCATGTGTATTGACGATTAACCTTATTGCTACTAATACATTCTACATGTCTTATATGGATTTGCCCCCACCATATAACCATATCAAGAGTGAAAATTCTCACGTTTTCCCAAAATTTATTCACACTCCATTTTTTTTTTTGTTTACTGTCATCTTTAAAATAAAACTTTGGTATCTCCCTCTCATTATTTCAAAGGTTAATATATATATATATATATTTTTATCTGTCCCCTCTCTTCAACTTACTTTAACTTTAATGTTGTATTATTGAATTTTATTATTTTCACAAAAATGTCTTTTCATATGTTGTAAATAAGGCTGAAAAAGTCAAATAAGCAGCCCAAACAAGATTAGGTCGAAAGGTCTTAAAGATGAAGTTGAAATAAAGATAAAACCGAAATAAATCTAAACTTGCATACATATGTTGTAACAACTTTAGAGATAATAAGTGGAAGCCTCCAAGTCTGTTCTTACGGGACAATCTAGGTCATGTGGATTGGTGGATGAGGGTGAAAGAATTGCCAAGAGTGGACCAAACTATAGAATGTGTACACTCTAGCCTCTCTAGAATTTATGAGAATCTTCCACTAAGTTTTATAAGCTTTCATTATCTTCTATCATCTTCTATTAAAATACACGTGAAATGTCGAGCGTAATGGACAAAGAAACCATTATGATTTTTTCCTATAAATAACTATTCTACAAATAGACGTACATGATAATAAAAGAGGGATTAAAGAACTGACTATAATGCTTCTCCCATTGATTCTCAAATCCAGATTGCTTCACCCTCTGACCTAGCCATATTACTTTGATATTCCCATATGTCATTCTAAGCGTAATTAACACTCCCATACGAATCCTATCTAGTTTGACTTTCACTTTCAACAATGACAAAGTAATGGTTGTTGATTCTAGGCTTTTGAGAGGTGGATTTTGGGGTTATGAAGCTTAATGAAATTTCATCCCTGAAGTTTATGTTTCTTTTATTTTGTTCTCAATAGCTTAATGTCCCACATTTGGCTGTTGGTTTATTACTACATGATCTTCAATTTGGCACTTAAAATTCCATGCGCTTTGGAAATGACGCCAATTTGCAATGTGGTCAGTATTATAAATATCCCTCCTTTGTTGTTCATCCACTCATACAATTACAAAAAATATGAGAATTGTTCGCAGTCGGTAACGCTTGGACTCTTAGATCTAGTGACCTCCACTTTCCAATACTTAGCCAACATAGGCAAGGTTTTTCTGTTTGGCACAACTAAAAATCAAGCCATGTAATACAATATTTTAAGCTTCTCAGTGAAAATTTATCGCTAGTTCCCATTCCTAGTTTTCTCCTATTTTGATTTCTAACCTTGTTCCATAATTAACTAACAAGAAAGCCTCTAAGTCCCATGTACAGAAGTCGATTGCAAATATTCTCTAGAATAACCAAAAAAATGAGTCATTCACGACATCACAGCTGTCTTTGCAGAAATATTCAGATTTAATTCATGTGCTTCGTTCTTGGCACTTCATCTGGGAGGAAGTCCCAAATATATTAAATCTTCTGTGAATATTAGGACAGGAGAATTTAGAAAACACTAGCTTCGGACAGCTAAATAACAATAAAATCGAACACATGGAAGAACAATAACTTTTGTCAATTCCACGATACCCTTTTCTCAAAACAGGAACAAAATTAGCCTACTGGGCAACGATTGATCATTCTAATCTGATCTTAACTAATGAAAAAAAACCAACAAAAACTGTCACCCTACTAAAAGAGGACAAATTAGTAACATATACGGTATGGTGTCTTTTGCTGCCAGTTAGGTCAAATGATCAATCAATTTGAGAACCATACCTTCATCCACTTGAACTCGGCCGAGTCCCACTCGAACCTGGCTGATTCATCTCTACCAGATCTGAGTCACCAAGTCTCCGCATCGTGTCATACCCACCTCCAGACTTCGGCCGTCCGTCTTCGCTGTACCGATTTGGCGACCCGAAATGCCCCTGCCTGTGACCACCAAACTCCTTAGACCGGACTCCCGGTTGCTTCTGAATCTCCGGTTGAAGCCTCTCCTCCCGGCCCACGAACCCCGGCCGAAGGTGAGGGGGAACGAACCGGTGCGGCTTTGGAGACGGCGGTAACTCCTTGTCCGGCTTCGGAGACGTCAAAGGAATCGAAGAGAGAGGTGGACCGGACCCGGTTCTTCCCGATGGGCGCAGAGAGATGGAGTCCGGTTCAAACTGGGTTTGATCTGGAATAGCAGGCTGTTGTGGTTGCAGTGGTGGTGGTGAAGGGGATGGTTGAGGGATGGGTTTGGGTGAGGGACGGCTCAGGACAAGCATGTTGCCATGGATGCGAGAATTGGAGATGATGGCTTTATTGGGATTCGCGAGGGATGATGAAGAAGACGGTTGGTGTTGTTTGTTGACGGGTTTGATGATCTTCTTTTCGTAGATGTCGTTGAAGTTGACGGAAGCGTACTTGTTGGTCCTTGCCATCCACCAACACTGTCGCGATGAAGATAGAAACTAGTGCGTGAGGAAATGGAGGACTGGATCTGGAAGGACCGCAAACCAGAGGAGAGGGGGTGGTCAGAGGGCGTATGGCAGTTCGATGTAAAGGTGACGCGTCGTGCTTTGTCCGGCTGCTTTCCAGCACCTTTTTGAGTGCGTCTCCACTCTGATCTTGCCACGTCAGTGTGGGACCTGCCATTGTGGGTTCTTGATGAGCTGCCAGGATCTGAACCGTCTTTCATTTTTGAAAATTTATAATCTTTTTTATAGATTTATAATTTTAAATTTCAGTTTTAAAATATTATACAAACATTAGGATGCGTTTGGATAGTGATTCAAATATGATTTTTAAAAAAATATTTCTGAAATGTGTTTCAGAATTTTGTAATTGATTTTTTAAAAACTGTAAAAATGCGTTTGATTATAGCAATCAGAATTTAGATTCTAAGTTAAAAACTATGAAAATACGTTTGGATATAAAAAAATTTTAATTTATATACACCAAAAATAATATTATTATTTACTTTTGTTCAATTACTAACTTATAATTTATTAAGTCCGAACATATTGTAAATTTTATTAATTTAATTTAATAAATAAATAAGTATTTTAATATTATATAAAATATTAAATTACTTAAGCTTAACTCTTAATCCGTTTATTCAAAATTAATTTATGAAAGAAATATATCCAACATATTTTTAGGTTTTTTTTTTTTTCAACGTATGATATATTAACTTACACGAGTCAATATTAAATGCATCCAACATATTTCAAGTTATTTTAAAATAAACTAACATAAATCGACAAAATTTATATACGTTAACCAAATTACAAAAACAACTAATATAAATATAAATATTGCTCCTTAATTATTGCTTACATAATTCAACCACATTTATATGGCTATTTCATCGCGTAAGCGCGTCACAGCATTCATTTGTTTTTGTGACATGTCAACATCAGGATAGGGAGGATGATTGGTCATCTCTAACTCTATGTCATGTGCTTGAAATTCATAAATAGTCCATCCGCACTTGCATTTAAACGAATAAAGTTATGAATTGTGCAGCAAGCTACCACTAATGGTCCTTGCCGAACGAGCTTTTAATTTGGTATACTCTTAAGTAGTAGAAAACAAGCCTTCAATACGCCAAAACATCTCTTAATTACATTACGCAAAGAGGAATGTCTATAATTAAATCACTCCTAGTGCCCACTAAATGCACGAGTCCTGCCTCGAAAATCCTGCATGTAGTATCTCTCACCACGATATGGGGATAAAAATCCACCCACATTGGTGAATCCAGCATCAATTACGTAATATTTACCTAATAAACAAAAAAAAAAAATCATTTATAGGTTAAACAAAAATTATATATAGATTGTTTTAGATCTTTATTACTAATTTAGCGTAATGGTACGCATTTTCTTACTAGCAGTTGGCATAAGAAATTTGACTTCAGGCGATGTTATAGCATTTAAAAATACACGAGAGTCATGTACACTACCCTCCCAACTTGTGTATACAAATGTGAATAGCATATCAAAAGAACAGGCATCAGAGAGATGAAGATCTTTGAGGTGAGATCTTGTTTTGAGATTTAGATTCGGTGAAACTGAGAGAGAGAGAGAGAGATGTAAGGGCTTGCTCGTGTCAAATCTGTAACAGATAAAGCGAGATGTACAGGGGTTGCGTAAACTCCACGCATCAGAGAGATGAAGATCTTTGAGGTGAGATCTTGGAACGAGATTGAGATTCGGCTTTCATTGAGAGAAAGAGATGCAAGGCTTCCTCGTGTCGGTGGTTAATAGAGAGAGCGATTTAGTAAGGGCTTCACCTACAGTGTCGGTGGGTGAGAGAGAGCGAGAGATCACAATGACAAGATTATAGGGAGATTTTTTGCAAAGATACATTTCAAAAGAAGTCAGAAAACGTGAGATGCGTCAAATCTCCAAAATCTATATCCAAACTGGTTTTTGAAAAAGTTGATTTTTTGAAATATGTTTCGAGTAGATAACCAAACATAACCTGCATATTTTCTTTTATTTAGACTTCTTACTATCTAAAAATTAAGGTACTAAAAATCATCAATACCTCTATGATGCTGCACTTTTTGACTCGCAACACGTGAGGGCTCCGTGACCTGTAGAACACTCAGAAAGATGATCAGAGGACCACCGGATTGGCTCCGGCGGTAGCCGCTCCGATGCTTAAGTAAGTAAGGGAATTGAAAGACTGTATTGAAAGTCAAAGAATGAGCATAAGAATCCAAAACGTACCTCTAGGGTTTAATATATAAGCCGTGGTTCTCCTAATTTTGATTAGGTGTTGCCGCCACGAATATCGGGATTTGATCATCAGAGATTTGCAGTTACCTTGTGGAGCATTGAATCGTAGATGGAGATAACCATAGATAGTAGTTTCCGTGTTGAAGGCTGTTTCCTTATTCCCCGCTTAACGGCTGTTAAGGAAACCATATATGCAGTGTCGAATAAATACTGTCCAGAACAAGAGGTCTGGACGATGTACATGAGAATATCCTGAATGCTCCATCTGTACTGTATGACCGAGTTCATCGATTCTGAATGATATATAAATAAGAATGCCCCGAAGGCTTATGGCTGCTCTGTATGATAGACATATATGAGAATACCCCGAAGGCTTGTAGCTGTTCTGTATGACCGAAATATACGAGCTCTGTAGGATCGAGATTTGTTAATCTGATAGGCACACGTGTCTCAAACTGATTGGTGTGTCTGTTTATGGTATATCAGCTACTCCCCCCCCCGAGCCCTTGTCAAAAGCTAGGGTTTTAACTAGGGTTGAGGGTTTTGTGAAGAGTCATACGTTTTGCCTTCCTATTTCTCAAGACGCCGGTTTAACGCGTCATTTATTGCGCAGCCGATACTCGAGAACTCATCATTACTTTCAACCGTTGTGTCGGCTCGTCTTGGAAGGCTCATATTTCGAATGTGTATATAGAGAGAGGGAAAAGCCTTTCATACCTTTCTTCTGCATTTACTTCCACAGTACCAGACCTTCATTCGACATATCTTGAAGTTTTGGAGGATCCCCGGTGTTCATAATTCTTTCTTGGTTTCAGGTTCGACTTTTAGTCCCCTTCTTCATTCCTTTTTGTTTGTTTCATCTCTTTCTCTTGTTCGCCATGTCTGGCTTAGAATCACACTCTGGTTTGGGAAGTCCTTCTGAGACTGATCCTCAAATGCAATTAGTGAATGTTGATGAAAATAGAATGGTAGTTCCTCCCTCTAGTCCGGAGGTCAGGATTGTCGATGCTTTTGATGATCCCCCGAACAGGGCTGGCGAAACCTCTGGTCGGTCTGATCGCAGAGAAGAGGGTGAGAGTGTAATTACTGAAAGTATGCTGAAGGAGTTATGGGCGAAGTTCAAACTTCCCAAAAATGTCGCTTTCAGGGTCCCAGATTCTCAAGATCGCCCGGGCGATGTTAGAGATGGAGAAATCTGTGCCTATCTGGCCTGGTTTGAACTGGGTCTTACACTCCCCTTTCCTGATATAATAAAACAATTCTTTTGTTGGTTTGATCTGTGCCCCGCAGACCTGAACCTTAACAGTTGGAGACATCTGTTGAGCTTTATCGTATTAGGGCATATGAATAATGTCAAGGTGTCCCTTGACCTGATCCGTAGCAATATGGATCTAAAACTTCAAAAGGCGGAAGGCCTTTATTACATGTCTTTTGATAGTGGGTTCAGACCCCTTACTTCTGTGCCCTCCTCCAACAAGACCTGGAAGAAGTGGTACTTCTTTATTAAAGGAGGATGGGAATTCAAGAACTTCGAGGGTCAACCTTCCACATTCCCTCGAACCACTGGGCCAAGGGGTGAGGTTTAACTTTTCCGTGGCTGCGTTGACTCTGTTTTGTTTGCCAATTTGTTGAACTGATCAATTTCTGTGTTTGCTTTACAGTTAAGAGTGCGTGGAAGAGACCAGATTTCTCTCCCGCGATTCAGAAGCAGTATAAGAAGCTTTTGAAGCCCAGCATTAGGGATCATCATTCTTCCATTGTCAACCCTGATAAATTAATGGCTGCCAGGGGTAGTGTCGAGGAGATAGCTGATAATGTGATGGCTCAGTGGGAGTCCGGGCCATCACTGCTTGCGGTGGGGGAGGCTTCTTCTCCAGTGGTCCCTCCCGTTCCGAAGAAGCGGAGGCTGATTTCGTCCTCTCCCGGGCCTGCTGAGAGGGAGGAAGAGGCTCCCGTCCCTATCACGGTGGTTCCTCCAATCCCGTCTCGTCGAGCGGGTAAGGAGGCATCATCATCGGTGGCTCCTGACGTTGCTGGTCAGGGAGCCAAGAAGATTCTGAGTGAGTTCTGGGCCAAAGGCTCAGTTAAAATTAAGCCTCAGGCGTCTGGGAAGCTGCTTGCTGACTTGACCGCTCTTCAGGTTAAGGTGAGCTCGTTTGGACCATATTTTCCTTACCTTTAAGCGTTTCTACTGGTGTTTGAGTTGTTTTCTTTGTGTTATGCAGACCTTGCATACCCTTTCTGCTTTGGTGGAGGTTTCTCCATCTGTGGAGGAGCTCGACCAACTTAGGGCCAATCTGGACGAACTGGGACTCCAGTTGGGTACTGCTCGGTCGGAGGCTTACGATTCTGCGGAGAAGTTGAAGGAGTGTCAGAACTCCTTGATAGTGATGGAGTCGGAGAGGAACCTTGCCGTTGAGCGGGCGAGGCGGTTGCAGGTGGAGATGAACGGCTTGCGGTACCAGCACAGTAGGCAGCTCGATGAAGCCGTGGAGCAGGCATTAGTGGACAATGAGGAAGAGATGAGGTCGAAGTTGGAAGGAATGGCCCATCGTTTGATTACGTTTGGGTTTAATAACTTCCGCTCTCGGCTTCTTGCCAAGTTTCCTGACCTAGACGTTTCCTCCATTGTGCCGCCTGGGTCTGAACCTCCAGAGGTCAACCAGGACGAAGTGGCTGATGTCCTCCCGGCCGATCCCACGGAAGTGGTTGTACCGACTGAGGTGGTTGATACTGTACCTGCCGAACCTTCTCCTGTCGTTGATCTTGTTCCTGCTGACCAGGCTTAGGATCCATATTTTGTTATTTTTCAATGTACTTGAGACATACATTTGTTTAATGGAACAGTCTTTTGGTTAATGCTCGCCTCTTTGGTTATATTGCTCTGTAGCATTTGTGCGTATCTTTGAGTTATGTAGCTCTGTAGTGCCTTAACGTGTAGTTGATGGTAATAATTGTTGCAAGTTACCCTGCTCTGGAGTTTAGTGTATACCAGATCAGATTTTCTTCTGCAGGAAGCTGTGTTCCGAACTTCTTTACTTGCCTTAGGCCAGTAATTGGAGACTTCTGTTTTGAAGTATTTCAAAGCTGACCGTTCTGAATTCGGGGACATAATAATAAGTGGATATCTTTGCGGTTGTAGTTTGGTTGATCAGATCTTCTGTCTCCAGATCTGTTAGAAATCAAGAAACGTCATAGTTGATGGACCTCTGTTGTACACGTGGTCCTGTAAGTGTCAATGACATGGAGAAACCGTCACGTCACATACATTTAAAAGCCTGTGTATTACGTGTATGGCCCTGCCTTTTGTTTCTCTCGAGAAGGTAGTTTAATACTCCATTTATTGCACCTTCGCCGTTTGGGATTTCGAAGCTAGCACTTCGCTTAACCGTTGTGACGGTTCAACTGGGTGGCCTTTGGTCTTCCAGTGTCTATATATATGGAAACGAGGGCATATGGTTGTGCTCAACCCTTCTGCTCCCTGAATTGTTTGTAAGAGAGGTTTTTATATGCTCCCAGAGTTCTTCCATTCGTTCGGAGATGATGGATGATTCCTTGCCTGAGTTGGGAATAACTGAACTGTGGCCAAAAGTTAACCCTCCCCTATTTTCAGTCTCCAAGGAAGGATTGAAGGAGGAACAAGTCTTCTTGTTTCCTCCGATATCTAGTCGAGATTTCTCCGACTGGTGGTGGTCCCTCCCTGATTCAACCGAGGCCTGGAGCGTTGGTGATGAAGACGAAGGTGAGTTGCCTCCTCTTCCTCACGCCCTGTCAGAGACCCTTGCTCCAAGTGGCTGGGGTGAAACAGATGGTGTGAAGAAGAAGATCGAAGGTGGGTTGCCTCCTCCCGCTTATAACTTGGCAATGATAACTGCTCTGAGGGAGATGAACGGGGGCCGCCTTCTCCCCTTTGTGACTTGGCAGGAACCCTTGCTTCAATTGGCTGGGGCGTTATGCCAATTACAAAGGTGGAGAACGAAAAGTCTTCTGAGGCTCAGAGCCCTTATCATCGGTTGGTCATGGGACCAGTGATAGTGATGATGAAATGGCCTGGGCACTACTTGATGCAGACTGGGGTTCAGGGTTCCTTCCTTTCAAATGGAGCCGATGAAGGCGGTTTTGAAGGTTTTGGATCTTGTGCCCCTTTATCATCCCAGGAGAAGAGCCATTATGTTGCCAAGCGTAGCTTCTATAATAGCTTCTGTAATAGCTTCTGTAATAGCTTCTGTAGTAGTGTCTTGGTACTGATGTAAATCTTTTTGAGTTATCAATAAAGTTGAATTTCTTCTTCTCAGATCTGATATTTTCTGTGAATGTGCTCTTTTGAAACTTTAAGCACCTTCTAATGCATTGTCGATTGTTCTGAAAATAAATCAAAAACTTAGAAAATGCCAGAATCGAAGTACTTCACCTTTGGTTGAAACCATGGTGCTGGTTTGTTTGACAGATAAGTCAAATAATGTAAGTGTCAGATCCGAGGTATTCCGTTCTAGGAAACTTTAGTTGACAGGTGCTCGGAACTTCTGCCTTTGGATAGACTGGATCACAGAATCCGCTAGTTGAAGATGGTCCAGGCTCTGAAGGCCTGTGCATTAATAGATAGACCAGGCTCTGGAGGCCTGTGCATTAATATATGGACCAGGCTCTGGAGGCCTGTGCATTAATATATGGACCAAGTCATAAGACTTGTGCATTAATAGATGGACCAGGCTCTGAAGACCTGTGCATTAATAGATGGACCAAGTCATAAGACTTGTGCATTATTAGATGGACCAGGCTCTGAAGACCTGTGCATTAATAGATGGACCAAGTCATAAGACTTGTGCATTAATAGATGGACCAAGCTCTGAAGGCCTGTGCATTAATAGATGGACCAAGTCATAAGACTTGTGCATTAATAGATGGACCAGGCTCTGAAGGCCTGTGCATTAATAGATGGACCAAGTCATAAGACTTGTGCATTAATAGATGGACCAGGCTCTGAAGGCCTGTGCATTAATAGATGGACCAAGCTATAAGACTTGTGCATTAATAGATGGACCAGGCTCTGGAGGCCTGTGCATTAATAGATGGACCAAGTCATAAGACTTGTGCATTAATAGATGGACCAGGCTCTGGAGGCCTGTGCATTAATAGATGGACCAAGTCATAAGACTTGTGCATTAATAGATGGACCAGGCTCTGGAGGCCTGTGCATTAATAGATGGACCAAGTCATAAGACTTGTGCATTAATAGATAGACCAGGCTCTGGAGGCCTGTGCATTAATAGATGGACCAGGCTCTGGAGGCCTGTGCATTAATAGATGGACCAAGTCATAAGACTTGTGCATTAATAGATGGACCAGGCTCTAGAGGCCTGTGCATTAATAGATGGACCAGGCTCTGAAGGCCTGTGCATTAATAGATGAACAGTTTTAAGGAAGTAAAAGACAAAAAATCTTCATTGATAATACTTCCGCAAGTGTTCTACGTTCCATGGCCTAGGAACAGGTTTCCCAGTCGTGTCTTCAAGCCAGTAAGTGGTAGGTCGAACGACCTTCGTTACTTTGTAGGGGCCTTCCCAATTTGGTGATAACTTTCCCATGGTGGGATCCTTGGTGTTCTGAAAGACTCTTCTTAAGACGAAGTCTCCAACTTGAAAGCTGACTGTCTTGAGTCCTATCCTGGATTTATTGACCATTCTTTGTTGGTAGGCTTCCATCCTGATGCTGGCCTGATCCCTTCTCTCTTCGAGCAAATCCAAGTTCTCCATCAGCTGCTGATCATTGGATTCTTGCTCAAAGGCCTCAGTCCTCAGAGTTGGCATACCGATTTCAATCGGAATTACTGCTTCTGTCCCATAGGCTAATGAGAAGGGTGTTTCAGAGGTGGGAGTTCTTCTGGTTGTACGATAGGCCCAAAGGACTCCTGGGAGCTCTTCTGCCCACTTCCCTTTAGCTTGTTCCAACCTTTTCTTTAACCCATCAAGGATTGTTCGGTTGGTGACCTCTGCCTACCCATTTGCTTGTGGATGGCCTGGAGAGGCAAAGTGCTGCCTGATGTTGAGATTTTCGCAGAATGCCTTGAAGCCTTTACCAGTAAATTGTGTCCCATTATCCGAGATAATTACACGTGGTATGCCAAACCTGCAGACAATGTTCTTCCAGGTGAAGCTTTCGACTTCCTTTTTTGTAATATGAGTTAAAGGCTCGGCTTCGGCCCATTTAGAGAAGTAGTCGATAGCCACCAAGAGGTACTTCCTGTTTGGAGGTGCTCGTGGTAACGGACCCACAATGTCCATTCCCCATTGAGCAAAGGGCCAAGGACTAGGAATCGGGATGAGCTCGTGCTGAGGCTGGTGTTGGTACGAGGCGAATCTCTGACATTTGTCATACTTCCGAACATATTCTTTAACCTGTTTCAGCATGCCGGGCCAGTAGTAGCCCTGCGATAGAGCTCGGTGGGCTATAGTTCTGCCCCCATTGTGATTCCCGCAAATTCCCTCGTGAATTTCAGCCAAAACATATTGTGACTCGTCTGGAGCCAAACACTTTAACAGAGGTTGAGAATATGACCTCCTGTAAAGTTTGTCGTTTAGGATCAGGTACCGAGCTGCTCTGATTCGGATTCTCCTGGCTTTGTTTTTATCCTCTGGGAGGAGCCCGGATCTTAGATACTGGAGGATTGGGGTCATCCAGCTCTGGGTCTGTTCATCAATTTGAGCAACTGATGCTTCCTCAATGCTGGATCCTGGCTGAAAAGAGATTTTAACGGTGGAGTCTGTTTCAAACTTGAGGCGGGAGGCCATATTAGCCAGAGCATCTGCTCTGCAGTTCTGACTTCTCTCAATCTTCTGGATAGTGAAAGTCTGGAAAGAATGCTTTAAATGGTTCACCAGTTCGGAGTACCGAAGCATCCTGTCATCCTTAATGGCAAACTCTCCCAAAACTTGGCTTACTACCAGTTGGGAGTCAGAGAAGACATCGAGGTTCTGAGCCTCGCATTCCAGGGCAAGCTTCATCCCTAAGATTAGGGCCTCATATTCAGCTTCATTATTAGAAGCTCTAAATCCCAGGCTGACTGCTTTTTCCGATGTAAGTCCATCAGGGGACTGTAGTACCAGTCCTACCCCTGATCCTTGATCGGTTGACGATCCATCAATATACAGCAGCCAGGTTCCTGTAGTTTCGGCGATTTGTGCTTCATTCTGCATTGCCGGGGTGAACTCGGCTACAAAGTCAGCTAAGGCCTGCCCTTTAATGGAGTTTCGGGGTACATATGTTATGTCAAACTCCCCTAGCTCCACAGACCACTTGACCAATCTTCCCGATACCTCAGGTTTCCTCAGTATTGACTTTAGAGGATAGGCAGTTGGAATCTCAATTGGATGGGCCTGGAAGTAAGGTCGAAGCTTCCGGGCTGATATGACCAAGGCATAGGCCAGCTTCTCTACTTCTGGGTATCTTTTCTCCGTGTCAAGTAGTGCCCTACTGACGTAGAATATAGGCCTCTGTACTCCTTTGTCCGGTCTGATTAGTGCGGAACTGACCGCGTTCTCAGAGACTGCTAAGTACAGGAGCAGCTTTTCTCCTTGCACAGGTTTTGACAGGAGCTCTGGAGAGGCTAGGTACTCCTTTAGTTCTTGGAAGGAATGCTCGCATTCTTCTGTCCATTGCAAAGCCTTGCTGCCCTTTAGAGCTTTGAAGAAAGGTAGGCAGCGATCGGTGGACTTGGATATAAATCTGCTCAATGCGGCGACTCTGCCGTTCAGTGCCTGAATCTCCTTTCTGGTCTTCGGCGACTTCAGTCCAATCAGGGCTTGGATCTGAGTGGGATCTGCTTCGATACCTCTTTGAGAGACGATGTACCCCAAGAATTTTCCCTTCGTAACTCCGAAGGTACATTTCGAGGGGTTGAGCTTCATCTTGTGCTGTCTGAGGATATCGAAGGTCTGGGATAAGTGCTGGAGGTGGCTGCCTTTCTGAAGGCTCTTTACCAGCATGTCGTCGATGTATACCTCCATGGTGCTGCCAAGCAGTGGGCTGAACATCTTGTTCACCAACCGTTGGTAAGTGGCTCCAGCATTCTTCAAACCGAAAGGCATCACTCTGTAGCAGTAGAGTCCTCTTTCGGTTATGAAGGCAGTCTTTTCCTGATCTGGAGGGTACATCTGGATCTGGTTGTATCCAGAGTAGGCGTCCATGAAACTCATAAGCTCATGCCCTACAGTGGCGTCAACCAGTTGATCTATTCTCTGCAGTGGAAAGCTGTCCTTGGGGCATGCTTTGTTGAGGTCTGTATAGTCAACACAGACTCTCCACTTGCCATTCTTCTTCTTGACGAGCACAGTGTTGGCTAGCCACTCGGGATAGAAAACTTCCCGTATCATCCTAGCGTCCAGCAGCCTCTGGACTTCTTCGTCTATAACCCGATGCCGTTCGGGAGCGATCGGTCTTCTCTTCTGTCTGACTGGGGGGTGATCTGGATCTACCATCAGTTTGTGAGTTATCAGATTAGGATCTATTCCCTCCATGTCCCTGGTTTCCCAAGCAAAGATAGAGAGGTTGTTCTTCAGAAACCTGACTATCTTTTCCTGCTCGGCGGGCGTAAGGTCTGGGCCGATGTACAAATAATGCCCCTCTGCTTCTGAACTGACCAGTATCTTGATGGGCTCGCCAACAGGCTTGGCTCGGCTATCACGTCCCCTTGGGCTCAGGGGCTCTTCAACGCTGGATGGGCAATCTTCCACCTCGGGAGTGTGAGTGAAAACCGGATCTGCACAGTCCCGAGTGTACTGTAATTGCTATTTTGGAGCTGTCTCCTTGAGGGCAATAGCGTGACATTCTCGTGAGGTTGGCTGACATCCTCGGACCGAGTGCACGCTCTGATTGTGGACGTACTTCAGACATTGATGAAGGGTCAAAGTGACCGCCCCTATCTGGTGTAACCAGGGTCTCCCGATGATGACGTTGTATGGAGACTTCATGTTCAACACCATGTATTCAGAGATGGTGGTCTTCTGCCCTTCACCTTCCCCAATAGTGGTAGGAAGGTCAACTTTCCCCAGGGGGGTGCTGAGGTTGCCATCAAAAGCTGCCATTACGGCAGTGGTGGGCTTGACGCTGTCCTGGTCTATGCCCATCCGCTTAAGCGGTTCATAGAATAGAATGTTGACTGAGCTGCCAGTGTCGACTAGGACTCTTCTAGTTTCGAAGTTGGCGATTCTGAGGGTGATAACAAGGGCATCACTGTGAGGGCAGTGTACCCCTGCTAGATCTTGCTCGGTGAACTGGATCTCTGGCCCTGGCTTGAGCCTCTTTTCGACGTTGGAGACCTGCAAGATGTTTGGGGCGGTTCTGGCCTCCCGAGCATATCTTTTTCTTGCCCTGTTGGACATTCCTGTAACAGGGGAGTCAGCATGGAGGACGTAGATAACATGGTTGTTCTGCCTCTGAGGCTCGTTTCGTCCTTCCCGCTGCTCTTGCCTCTGTTCGGGCCTCTGATCTGGCCGCTGCTGAGGCTTGTCTTCTTGGGGGTTCTGCCTTCCGTCTTGTTTGACGAACTCCCGAAGACGTCCCTTCTTTATGAGCTGTTCTATCTCATATCGGAGGGTCCTGCAAGTGTTACTAGTATGCCCATGATCTTTATGGAAATTGCAATACTTACTTTGGTCCCGCAGGCTGGGATCTCCTTTGATCGGCTCTGGCCACCTCAGGTTCTCCCGATCTCGGATCTGCCGGAGTACCTGGTTCGGAGTGGTGTTCAAAGGCGTGAAGTTGGTGAACTCCCTTGGTGCGGAGTTGTACACAGCTCTGGGAGCCGTTTTCTTCTCTGGGCTTCTGACCCTCTTTCTGTTGGAGTCTTTTCTGTGATCCTCCTTCTTATGGTCCTCCCGCTTCGGATTATCCCTCTGGGTATGATCCTTGCCCTTCTGGGCTGAGCGGTTGGCTTCTTCCAGGTTGATGTATTTTTTGGCCCGATCCATCAATGCTGCCATATCGGCCGGGGGGCTCTTTGTCAAGGAATCTCTAAAGCCACCTTGGGCAAGCCCGGCAGTAAGGGCCGCAACAAGGAATTTCGGGCTGCAATCCGTGATCTCAGTGAGCTCGGTGTTGAAGCGGGCAATGTAGGCCCGGAAGGATTCCTCCCTGGTCTGCTTAACATTCAGCAGGAATTCTGGCCCCCTTCTGAGCCTCCTGCTGGTCATAAATCTATCCAAGAACTGTCTACCGAGCTCGTAAAAGCTGGCAACGGAGTTCGGAGGGAGGTTGTGGAACCACTTCAGAGCTGTTCCCTTCAAGCTGGTGATGAACGTTCGGCACATGAAAGCATCTAAGGCTCCGTGAAGGGCCATCGTATGCTGATAATGAGATAGGTGATCCCCTGGATCTCCAGATCCGTCATAGAGAGTGAATTTGGGCACCACGAACTTTCTAGGCCTCTCTTCGGACATGATGGCGTGGGTGAACGGAGTGGCTAGTCTTCCGAGCAGCCTGGCCAGTTCGTCTTGCTCTGGAGGGTTCTGAGGTCCTCTTAAGCCGATTGTCCGGTCCATAGACTCGGCAATCTCCTCTACCCTTCGCGGGTCTCTGAGTTTGACATCTTGTGACCCCTGCCTGACAGCCTCGGCTTCAGGGTAGTAGGGTGGAGTGCGCCCTTCGGATGGAGGAGGAATCCGAACCGGTGGGACTGGCGCTGCATGATAAGGTTCCTGTGGTGCCGGGGGTGCTCCCGAAACCCTGGGAGTTGGGGCTCGAGTAGTGCTCCGGTAATGCACGTCGGGGACAAAAGCGGATGTTCCCCAGCCAGGGACTGTTGATGGCTGTGGATCTCGGCCAGCGTGAGCAACGCCTGAGGGGTGCCCAGGCTGGTTAGCGGGGGCCTGCCCACGAAGTTCTTCATTCCCCGTGGCAACCGGGGGTTGCGTTCCTGCAACGAAGTTGACCGGCGGGCTAGGAGAAGCCGCCGCTTGGTTCTGCGTGAGCGTTGCCAGCATTCTAGTAATGGCTAGCAACTGCTCCTGCACCAGTTCATTGTGTCGTTTTATTGCTTCGATCTCTTGTCGCATAGGGTTGGCCGCTGGTCCCCTTGTGCGTGGAGCAGGCGGCTGACGCTGAGCGTTTTGTGAACTCTGAGTATTCTGTCGGGGTCGGAGATTTGGTGCCATGGTTTTCCGGTGGGGAAAAAGATGAGTTTACGAATAAAGCACGTAGAGATTAGTCGTTCCCACAGACGGCGCCAAACTGATGCTGCACTTTTTGACTCGCAACACGTGAGGGCTCCGTGACCTGTAGAACACTCAGAAAGATGATCAGAGGACCACCGGATTGGCTCCGGCGGTAGCCGCTCCGATGCTTAAGTAAGTAAGGGAATTGAAAGACTGTATTGAAAGTCAAAGAATGAGCATAAGAATCCAAAGCGTACCTCTAGGGTTTAATATATAAGCCGTGGTTCTCCTAATTTTGATTAGGTTTTGCCGCCACGAATATCGGGATTTGATCATCAGAGATTTGCAGTTACCTTGTGGAGCATTGAATCGTAGATGGAGATAACCATAGATAGTAGTTTCCGTGTTGAAGGCTGTTTCCTTATTCCCCGCTTAACGGCTGTTAAGGAAACCATATATGCAGTGTCGAATAAATACTGTCCAGAACAGGAGGTCTGGACGATGTACATGAGAATATCCTGAATGCTCCATCTGTACTGTATGACCGAGTTCATCGGTTCTGAATGATATATAAATAAGAATGCCCCGAAGGCTTATGGCTGCTCTGTATGATAGACATATATGAGAATACCCCGAAGGCTTGTAGCTGTTCTGTATGACCGAAATATACGAGCTCTGTAGGATCGAGATTTGTTAATTTGATAGGCACACGTGTCTCAAACTGATTGGTGTGTCTGTTTATGGTATATCACTCTATGTAGCAAAAATATTAATAATTTTTTTTTTCACTTCAATCCAATAAAAAATAAAATCAAACGACCCCTTATTGAAAAAAATGCTCTCTTTAGAGGTGGGAGATGAAGACATACCCCGAACTTAGCCCACTGCAATCCCTTATTATAAGGGGTGCAGTCCACACATTATGTGCATACTTTTCACCCATCGCAATATGTATTATCTTTTCTTATTTTTGAGAAATTACACGATCTTTAGTTATTTTACTTATTTTTATTTGATCTTTTATAATTTATAAGTTAACAAATACACTATTTTATGTGTCAAAATTTTATTTTTTTTTATGTCAACTAAATTTGTTTTGACACATGAAGCAGTATCTTTGACACGGCTCCTTTCCAATACAAAAGAATAATATTATTAAATTTATATCCCAATTTTTCATTTTAAATGATATGACACTAATATAACGTCATATTATTATACCATATTAATTATGTGATTCAAAGTACTATCAATAAAATAATATCACATTAGTGCCACGTTATTTTAAGATATAAATTTGAAAATCGTAACATCGCTCAATACAAAAACTCTCAATTTTTTAATAGAACATTAAATGCATAACACATCATTTGTTATTCTATTATTTAATAACAGAGATATATGATGTGACATGCATTCAAGGTTTTGTTGAAAGAACTTGAAAATTTCTGAATTTTGAGAAGATCTTCATCCAGATATCTCTCTCATTTTCAAATTATATGGTATCAATTGAAGCAAGTGAAACTATAAAAGGTGTTTGTGTATTATATACTTAGGGTTTTTTTTTCCATCACTTCTCTCAGTTTATTATGTAAAAAAGTTAGCATTTATTCATTTTTTTTTTACAAGTTTTCTCTAAAAATGTCAAATAACAATATTTGACATTTCCTTCATCATATCAAATTATCAAGATTGATACGATAAGGTAGATATATGATTTATGGTTGGTAACAAAGTCAAGTAAAACATACTCTAGGAGGAGTGTAATGTTTTCGTGGACCACTCCACAGAACCAAGGCTTCAATTCATATTGTGCTCCCATCCTCAAATTTGATATAGGTCTGTTCCCCGTGCTTATATATCTTTTTACCAAAAGAACAGAATGCTTAAAATAAAATATAAAAAATGGCTATCATACATACATATATATATATACACGTATATATATATATACGCCTACCAACTACAGGTTCTCCGGATACACAACTGTCAAAGCAAATTTTTAATATGTGACCCTACTCCTAAGAACTGAATATTAAATAAGACGAGACATACCTTAGTGTGACCCAAATGTGCATCTTTGTAAGACATAATTTTTTTATCCTCCAGACGTTCCCAATCCAGCAAAATCCCAAAAGTGGGTATGTGAAATGTAAATAAGATAGGGAGATAGAGAGAGGAGGATTTTCTAACGGTAAATCTGTGGTCTATTTGGATCAATACAAACAAGTGGGGTCTTTGAAAATAATCCATATGGATCAATGCAAACAAGTGGGTCTTTGAAAATAGAAGTCTTTCGCAAAATATAGGCATAAAATATGTATCCGTTGACTTTTAAGCTATAAAAAAATTGAATAAAAAGGAGTGAAACTATAAAAGGTATCTGTGCAAATTTTTTGCTATAAAAAATTGATAACACTAGTTCTATCTTCCTCCTAATAATATTTGGTTCATGCATCATGCATCACGCAAAGGAGGGGCGTAGAGCAAATGAACAAGCAGGTTGTTGAGATTTGAAAATGTACGAACAATTATCATATAATAAATTCAGTTGATAAAGGATTATAATGCCACCCAACAGGCTAGGGTACATTAAGATAAAGAACACATAAAAGAAATATATATATATATATATATGTATATATAAAGACTGTAGATTATATAATTAGATAAAGTAGAAATCAAAGATGGAGTGGTACGGCATTGAACTCTTTTATTTTTCCAATTTTCCCCTTTCTTTAGCCCATTTTGACGTCTGCTCTTTCAGAAAAAGGAAGGGAAAAAAAACAATTAGATAAGAAGGAAGAAAGAAAAACCTATCCTTTCTAGATTGTTTGTCCTCTTTTTTGTGTTTTTCACATTACTAAGAGGTTGTTTGAGAATTTTTAAAACTAGATTAGGTTAAAATCACTTTCATTAAGTTATCTAGTTTTCCAAAAAACTAACACACGTTTGGTCTGAAAATATTGAGCAACCAGTTAAAAATTTAAAACTAATTCATCTATACTTTACAAAAACCCGGTTCTGGCTTTTACCAACGGCCCTTATTCCCCAATACATTCTGAGTGCTTTAGCAATAGCATAGTACCAGAACTTACCATCAACTCGAAATATTTTCCTCCAAAAAATGATTTAGCGATCAATAAAATTTGAGTGCTTTGGCATAAAAAGAGTGCCAAAACTTTTTTTGATAACAAGAGTGCCAGACCTGCCAATTTTCTTCATTGATTTAAGCATTCTATGACTAAGCAAATATTCAGCAAATCAACAAATACCAAATCTCTTATAACAGTAATTGGATCGAGAAGAATTAACATCAAAAGGAAACTTTATATATATATATATATATATATATTATAGCTCAGCTTATGGCAATCCAATTGTTCAGAGATGACTCCTTTGATACAGCGAATTCTTAGACTAGAGGTTTATATACTGAACTTTGCTACATATATAAGTTAAGAGTACAGATTGATAAGGTTGTTGACTTTGGCAGATACGTGGTATAACTTGACTTGTGAATCATGTGTGTCCAAATAATATGACAAGATATGAGCATGACTCATGGACCTGTGACGTTGTGACGCTACCAATAAATCTATATCATCCAGTGGCTTTCACAACATGGCATTATATGGTCCACTGGCGTCATATTCTCCTAGTTCTACAAGTCATCTCCACAATGTTTGTTACAATTTGTCAAAACTCATCAATCCAGTCTGGTTTTTTCTTTATTCCTACCCTTTTTATTTTATATTCAAGAAAATTACTAAGAATTTGTTGAACACGTCAATTCAAGCCAATATATTTTTTCTTTGGTACATATTTCAATCATGTTTTCTTGACGTTGTTCTTAATAATATGTCGTATATGCTATATTTAAGTCTCTGATAATTGATCTCTAAACTAGCTCAGTCCAATGTTTCTTGAAACATTGATCGTTATGAAACACAGAATGAAAACGGGAACACAATAAACTGTATACCCTAAATGTTGTACAATATGGGATAAGCTCATACAGAAGACATAAGTGGAATATGATAAGGTAGGCGTAATTGTAATAGTGTTTTCTTCCCAGTAAAATAAGAAATTAATCTCATGGAAGTGTATAAATTGTCCTTATAGTAACGGAAATTTATTATATTGAAATGAAACTTGTGAAAGTATTGAACTAAGCATACCTATTTATGTTTATCTCTTGCTTTGAGTTGGTCTTTTCCTATTATTTTTATCTTAAAAGAAAAATTAAGGAACGAAGTAAGAAGACATTTATCTTATCATTAAATTACTAAATTTAGTGTTATGGAATGCAAGTGTTCAGATTGCTATAGAATTTGTATTTTCTGGTAACTAGAGCTCAGCCATATGTGCTGACAAATGGCTGAAAGAATTGACTACAGAAATTTTCAACAGCAGAGAACGGTTTCCCCCTGCTGTATGAAGATAGAGAAATCAGATGGTGATGTGTTTGACAAATCCTCCGACTTATGATAGTGATCATTCACAAAGCAAGTATATATTTCACATACATGGTCCAAGAGAAAGCAAAAGGAAAGCAACTAAGAGCGATGGGCAAAGAAAAAGGCTCACTTGAAGATACACCAACATCGGCTTTTTCAGTTTTTTGTTTTCTCTTCTTCCTCATTTCTATGATCATAGATGTTGCTCTTCAGCATCTGACCAAGGTATGTACATACTACATAGTGTATGTGTGTCTTCATGTGTGCATGCATGCAAGTGTAAACTTCAATGCCATTTTTGAAATTTTGAGATGGTTTTGCATTGTCAGTTTCTCAAAAGAAGAACAAGCAAATCCCTCAACAGGGCTTTGAAAAAAATTAAAACAGGTTAGAGAACTCCTATTGTTTCAGTTTAGAAAATACTTATCTGGATGAACTTTTCACACATCTCCGTACATAGATTTGCATGTCTCCATCTCTCAAGTTTGTTGGTATTATCTGATTTGTTATTGGTTTTGGACTCAATGTAGAAATGATGATTCTGGGTTTCATATAGTTGCTGCTTACAATATCAGAAGTTCCCATATCAAAAATCTGCATTTCCAAAGCTGTGGCAAATTCTTTTCTTCCTTGCGACAATCCTTCACAATCCGTAGAACCTACTGTTTCATCTGCAACACAGATCTCAGGGTTGAAGTCCAACACAACACAAAATGAAATCAAAGATGAACCCTACTGTGAAGCAAAGGTAAGGAATACTAGTTTATCATAGTCAATCAGAATCAGTCACACTAATTATTAATCTCTCTGCAACTTTCTGGTCAGACCTTGATACCAAATTTGTATTTTATTGCATTTACTAGATTCATACTATACACACAATATTATTTTGTTTTGGTTGATAACAAGTACAGGGTATGGTTTCTCTGGTGTCAAGGGAAGGAGTTGAGCAGCTAAATATCTTCATCTCAGTGTTGGCAGTATACCATGTCCTGTACTGCATTTTGACAATGTGTCTTGGTATGGCCAAGGTATCTGAGCAGTTATTGATCTTGCCATTCACTAACTGATTATAGATTAATATTTCCATCAATCAGCGACACCCCATTAGTCAAAAAGCAGGAATCTAGTCTCTTTTTTTTTATAATAGTTAAAGTATAATATACAAAAGGTGCCAAAATGACATTTATTTATTGTCTTCAGACATCATTATTCAATTTATATGGAGTAAGTAATATTTGAACCCCTAGAACCAAACCTGCACTAGATTTGGATTTTTTGAGTTGTGGGAGTTATCTCGTATATGAACGATATGGAGAAAAATGTACATTAAAGTACCTAAATGTTGATTATCTGATGGAATTGTGCAGTTAAATTGCATTAAACTGTATTTCAAAAATTTTTAGCAACAAATTGTATCTTTTTCAAATTAATTTTTTAGATACTTTCTTCTCATACTTTTCCAATCTTAGCAATCATTCTCTTAAGTAGCTTTTGCAAGGTCAACCAGTATGACAGGACAGACAGCCGAGATATTTTCATACTAACCTTTGAAAAAATTATCCCCTACAGAACACTATAATGGCCTGATTAATACTATGTTTCTAAATTTAAAATATAACAGGATAAATGATAGCTATATACATATGTATGTATATAAGCAATTAAGCATGCATGCATGCATGCATCTATTTGCACGTATCTAAATTTCAAGTGCAAAAGTTAAGCAGTTAAGATTTATCTCAAATCCTGAAAGATAGCCAATCAAATTAATCTATAAAAATTTTCCAGGCCCCAACTTCAAAGACAGCATTTCTCTCTCCTAATATACCAGAATGAAAAAACACACCTCCATTTTCTCCATATTCTTATCCCATTTGTATTTTATTTCTATTAATTCTCAAGATGTTGCTAATTATAACATAATGATTGAGTGGTGGGTGCAGTGCCTTGCTGACCCTAACCACTAATTGTCAAGCTCCTACATCGTCTGTGATAAATTAGGGAAAAACTTTTATGTACATTATCAAGTGAAAATAAAGTATATATGTGGTCATATTTTACCTGTGTACTCAAAATGCTTAATGCTTCTATTAAAGCTACTATTCATACTACAGAAAATGACTTGTCTTAAAGTTCATTTTGAACAGATGAGGAGATGGAAATCGTGGGAAGAAGAAACACGGACCCTTGAGTACCAAATTGTTAATGGTAATTGCACATGACCTTTATGAGGCTTCAAATATATATCCTAGGTAGCCTACTTAAACTTTTTTTTTTCCAACAAGTCCGGTACCCTACTCATATTGTTGTGCAATGGTTGCCATTTTAGAGAAATATCATCCCATTTTAAGTAGGCTCCACACGACTACACCTGCAAAGCTCTACTCATAAAGAATTCTAAAAGGATAACTAATCATTCATTCTCTGTTCAAAAGTGAGCAAAGAGTTCCTTGAATATGCTTAACTTGGATTAAAAAATAGTTGGGTTCCTTAGCTCCTACCTAGACTAAAACTTGATGTTTCCATTTAGTGAAAACATGAAGTATATGGACTGCACACATATTTGACCTCTGTACAGAACACATTAGAATATTGAAAAAACAAGGATCTGAAACTAACTCCGGATTCCCACATGCATCAAAAGGTATTTTGTGGTTGTAGTTTGTAAAGCAATTACCTTTTTACCATCACTACTATTTGAAGGAATCCCCCGACTTCAAACAGCACCCAAGAACCACTGTAATACCCATGCCCTGGTTCAATGTAGCACTTGTGGAGAGCTCTCCAATAATAACTGTGTGAATCAAGATTATAAGAGGGACTTGTGGCTGTTTAAGTGAAGTTTCACATGTAATAAGGAAGTCAAAACCCACGTATTTGCTCTGAACTATCTGGAATCTTTTTACGTGTGGTCCCCAGTTAGACTTATCAAAAAAAATGTTTGGTCCCCAGTTAGATGATGCATGCCTCACAGTAATGAAAAGCTGCTGGACTCTACTAAACATGTATTGTGTATTTCAGATATTCAGAGGTATAAAGTGCCACTTTTTGTGGCACATGCACGCTGATGCTAGATGCCTGTCTAGTTTAAGAGTTGGGATGAAGTTGTGTTGAATTGATGTTGTTTGTGGCAAAATATACAACACTAGCAATGTGCTAGGGTAGCCAATAGCAAATATACTTCCACCCTCAGCTATTCTGTAGTGAGATAAGGCATGCCACGACTGTAGGTTTTTCTGGTATCACTCAAGGATCTTCCTTTGATAGACAGAGTAAGGGCTGAGCCAAATAGTTCACCCCAAGCTTCACGGAGACAGCATCCTCTGCCTTGGTCTACCCCCCATGGGGAATGAGGTACTCATGATGTATTTATAGGATGTTATTCACCAATCAAGTAATGCTGGTAGTAAGCCCATCTAATGGGCCGAATCCATTACTAAACCTACAACTACAAGCCCAATAGGTTCTAACTTCTAACCACTACAGCTCTTGTAGCTAATGGCATTGAATTGGCTCTGAGGCCCCAACTCTAAGAAATGCCGAGTACAGGGCTCCGATATAAATTCCATTAATGCCCATTTTCAGGGATTGATATCCACACCCAAGCCTCCACTGTTCCGTCGGGTCACCATATTCTCCCATGAGGCTAGGCTCCTACCACCACACCACCTTGTATGGATAACCCCTCCTTTACCTAAAAGCACCTTATCAACATATCCTAGACTCCTAAATGTTTTGGCTTCTTCCCTCTCCTCCTCCTCCTCCTCCCCCGCTCCACCCCAAACATATAAAAAACAAAGAATAAAGGAGAGTAGGATATTACATTCATTATAAGTTTACAACTTCTTTTTTTTATTTTTGATAAGTAAAAGATCATTAAACCATGCCCAAGGAAAGAGGGGGAACCTGTATACAAAAGAGACAACTTAAACAAAACTTAGGTCTCATGTTTCCCAAAAAGTCTAAAAAAAAAACTAGAAGTGTGAAAAAAGAATAAATGGAGTAGTAACTTGGAATTGATAATATTTATTCAAAATGTAAAGAGAACATCAAGCACATGGCACGCACTACATGTTGTTAAAAGAACTATTCTAAGTGCTGCATTTAATAAATTTTCATGTTTTTCCTTCAAAAACCCTCAAAATGTAAATAACAATTTCCATAATAATGTAAATTTTAGAGAGCAAATGGAGAACCATTCGTAAAAGGAGACAAGGAAAATCCACAATTTACAATCTCAGTCATTATATGTGAACTAACTGAAGCACAAAGTTACAGTAGCATGCAACAATGAGGTAATATCAAAACATGAAAATGCATGTGTATCATACGTGGCAAAGACAAAAATAGTATATTTTTCCCCCTTCATTTGCTATAACTAATAAAAGTTGAAAATACAGATCCGAGGAGGTTTCAGCTCACCAACCAAACATCATTTGGACGCCAACATTTAAAGTTCAGGAGTGACAATCCTCTCTTGCTTTGGCCAGTAAGTCTATCAATTTGAGGCAGCTCACCTCCCACATAGAACCCACATTTAGCAAAAATGAGAAGTTAAACTATAAATTAATTTGCATAAACTTTTCCAACTCGACCAAGTCATTTCTAGAAAGTATAGTTCTCCAACAGTTTTGAGTATTTCAAGGTAAAAAAAAAAAAAGAAGTAGAAGTAACTTCATCTTTTCGATTTAATAACCAATCTCCACATGCAACATTCCCTTGCTTTTGCTTGTTTGTGAGGGCCTCCCTCTTGATGTTTTGCTTGTTTTGGCCTCTGGCTGCCTTTCTCTTTCAATAAATTAATTTACCAACCAAACAAAAAAAACATGCAACATTCCACTAGGTAAATAAGGTTTTTTTCTATGACATGTGAATATATTGTAGCCCAAAAATCTAGAGTCCAATTTGAAATAGCAAAAATCATTACAAAATATGTCCTATTATCGAGATTATTTTATTTTCCTAAGAGAAACAATCCTGTGCAGTGCATGATAACAAGAAAGGAGAAGACTCGGCACTGTTACATAGAGCATACATAACACCTGCATAATCGAGTTTAGGTTTAAATTGAAAATTATTTTGTATTATTTTTAGGTTATTGTGTTGCTAATATCGTTTTCCTTGTGTTTTCTTAATTTGTAAAATTAAGGGTAATTTGGTTATTTTAGATTTGTTGGACATGGATTGTAGAAGGGTCTAACTTTGGGTCAAGTTATGTTATCAGGTTTCAAAATGGAATATTTAGTAGGTCTACAATAGTCTTAAAAGTAGAAAAGTCTAAGTTTTCTTTTTGAGTCATAATCCTAGTTAAATTAAGAGTAAACCCGTTGTTTGTAAGTATCCGCGGACATGTATTATGAGAATCTGATATTGTATTTGTGCAATGTGGCTTAATCCTTGTGAGGTTTGAGAATCAATATTCTAAGTAAGACTCCTGGATTCATTTTCCTCTTCTTCTTATTCTCATGCTAATTATATAAAAAGTACTGTTCATAGCCCAGGAACAATCCATATTTCAACCTCAAGATGCTACCGCACCAAATCTTAATCAAATCTAACCCAATCATACCCTTTGACCTTTAATTTAACACAAAATCTCAAAAATACTTGCTGTGCAGAGATTCCAGCATACTTTTTTCTGGATTTCCTACAAATTCCTATCCTAATTGATTCACAAATCCTATAACCTTTCTTCTACCTGTTAAAACCCAAAATCAAGAAGTTCTCGTTGATTAAAGCCCACTATCCTACATCAGCTGCATTATTCCAAATTTTCTAACGTCTTCCTGCATCAGCTGATGTCCAAATTTGTAGAGAAGTCTTTCCCCGCGCTATCCTACATCACAGTCGAATACGAAAACAATCAATACGAACAAATGATTTTAGGAATATATTTCTCTCACAAACTAAGCAATTTTTAAGACCTCTGAAAAAGCATGTGTAACTTATTTCATTTTCTTTTTTTTTTTTATTGAAAATCTATTCAACAGTGACATCAAGGGGAACTTTAAAAAAATCCCCTGATTATCAAAGGAATCCCTTTGGGGCCACTAGAAGCCAATTTTCATTTATGGTTCCACATCCACCACTAACATTTTAATATCCTCTCCTTGGTTCAGGCTTGTTTCATTCGACAATTTATTGGCTCGGTCTCAAAAGATGATTACTTCACACTTCGCAATGGATTCATCAAGGTATGCAAAATCATCTAGACCATATTTCCAACTAGGTAATGCAGACAATTCTGGACATCGATTCAATCAGGGGTGCCAATTTACGAGTAGTGGAATATATAACACTAAACAATAAGAGTAAGAGCAGTTTTGGGATAACATGATAGTAACAAAATTTTGTAACCACCTCAGTCAAGCAGTCATAGGAATAATAAGTCAGCGAATGCATTTCCTTATTACTACTACTACTACCACCACCACTACTATTATTATTAGTAATGAGAATTGAACCCTTAAGCCTAATAAAAAAGAATTGAACCCTTAAGCCCACACCCCTTATACGATGTCATGCTACCAGTTTTACTATGGTTTTGACAACACATGCAGTTTCAAAAATTTAAAATTCTTAGATTTGTTTTCAGGTTTTTGGTAACAAGCTTGTTACTACATCATTAATGATAAAACCACCAACCATTCATTTGAGTGGTATCTCCTGCCACCCTCAAAGGGCAAGGTCGCTGTAGGGTTCAAGTACTAGTTGGGACGCAAGTGTGTGTGTGTGTGTCTTACTCTTTAAAAAAAGAATCCTTCAAAAAGAACAATTAGTACCTGTAATAGATAACAACAACAACAACAATAATAATAATAATACATGGACAGCAGAATTACAAGAGATAGTCAATTTCTCTTGCATGCAACTTAATGTCATTTTTTAGTGTGACAAATGCTTCAATCATAATTTTTTGGGACAAATAGGAAGAAAGTTAAATGGGTTGAACAGGTAAGTATGTTTTCCCCATAAGCTAGGGAGCTGGTTTTAGGGTTAAGGATTCCAACATTAGCAACAAACAGGCTGGGCTTTTGCAATCCCTCGTATGCTTGAATCAACCCCAACCAGAGTAACCCCAACCCAGTACCACCCCTTCAACAAAGATGCAGATGAACCTTGGGCTTGCACACAAATCAGTAATAAGAATGGGACAGGGCCAACAAATGAATTGGCTCACCTGAAGTCAAAGGCAGGGTTGAGCAAACCCTCTTCTATCCAGCGTCCAGCCATGTACAACACTGTACGTTCATAACTCCAACATTTTCCTTCATAAATCAAATCCGGGTTTTCTTGCTTCCCAGGCCCACTTTGCTGAAGGCAGCAATTTTAACTTCCAGAAGTTCCTTGCAAGATCTTTGGATTAGGATTTTGAGCAGGTGGTTGAAATCAGGTAATGATCACTTCATCACAGACCAATGCCTACAAAATATAAGGCCAGGTAGACTATCATAAAAAAATGCTAGTCACACGTGTGTATACTTGAACAAAGAAGGAAGACATCACGGACATTTTACCAAACAATTGTAAATGCATATATTCAGATTTTAAAATCCCTCTCTCTCTCTTTCTTGCAGACTTTGGATCTGGATGTTCTCCATACTTTTCATATTTTTTAGCGCACATGGTAAGACAGCCTATGGCATCTAATTTGCCTACCTTTTTTTCATTTTTGACTGAATGTACAATGAACAAATAGACTCCGTCCATGATATTGGATGAGAGGCTTATGTTCATGACAGCAATCATGATAGCCCATTACATAGAATTAAAACATAACGTACAAGAGGCTCATAATTCATAAAGCCACCCTAAAATCCACAAAATGGTACGCCCATAAGATAAATAAATAGAAGAATGAAATCATTTTCCATCAATTTATAAAATTTCTTTTAAACTTTTCATGTGCCCATTATACGAGAGATGTGCAAGTTTTCTCGAACAACTTCCTAGATCTATTTTTCCACAAAATTAAACACAACCTTACAAATTTTTTATTTCTCATAGTGTTCTCGGTTCCTCACCCAGTGTAACCTGCTTCATCTGCAGGGTTCTATAACTACTATTGGCTACCTATTATTCCACTAGTGGTACAATCCGTAACTCTTAACTTGTTATGATATCTTTTACACAGCATGCTTGAAGAACTGGATCTATATTAAATTTTCAATTCCCTGTTTTCATATCTTTTACTGAAGGTTGCTATGGTTGTGGGGACAAAACTTGAAGTTGTAATAACCCAAATGTGTTTGAAGAGCTACAAAAGGAACACCGTGATTCGGGGGACTTTTCTTGTGAAGCCCAGCGATGATCTGTTCTGGTTCCGTCGACCTAAGTGGTTTCTCCATCTCATTCAATTCATCCTAATACAGGTAGAGCAAGTTGCAGAACTACATTTGACACGCACATGCACACATAATGGTAATTTGTTGCATGATAAACAACGAACAATTATATGGACATCAAAAGGAAGGAAGGGGTGGGAAGGGAAATTCGTTAGACACCTTCCATTGTAAATAGTGCAAACAAGAGGTGATGTGCTTGTTCATTCTTACAAAGCACACATGGATAAAAAGAAGACTGAAGCTGCTTAACCTCCTGCATTTCAGTGCTTTTCATATCATAATTTTTTTTTTGGGATCAGTTTTTCATATCATAAAGTTAAAAATGACAATTCATTCAGTGATATAACAATAAATTTAAAGAAGTTCGATAAGGGAAATTAAAAAAATGACATGAATTATCAAACAGTAATCTGGTTGGTTAGGTAGGACTTAGGAGTGAAGAATGATTCATGAATTACTAAATGATATTTTGATTAAACAGGCTTATCCTAAATAAAGCATGGATGTCCGCATAATGTTTATATGATTATATCCTGATTCAAGCTCTTGAATTTGAATGCAGAACTCCTTTCAGCTGGCATTCTTCACTTGGACAGGGGTAGGTATCTAAAGTTGGCAAACATAGGAGATTGTTTTCACATCTTTAGCTAACCCTATTGGTAACACAGTTTGAGTATGGCCTAAGATCTTGCTTCAATAGAGAGGATGAAGACATTGCCTTAAGGATCACTATGGGAGTGGCGGTTCAGTTTTATTGCGGATATGTGACCCTCCCTCTTTATGCACTCGTCACACAGGTACAGATATCTCATACAAGAAAAGGTTAAATATATAACAAGTGTGTTAGGAACCACAGAACAAAGAAATTTTATTTAGTTTACATAGCATATGATGCCATACATATCAATTGAATATTGAATTATTGAGAAGTGAATGAGAATAAAATTAGGAATATGAAAAGCACATACTCATTCCTAAGTTTCACTTGTTAAAAAGAAAATATAGGACGTGAAAGACACTGCAGCCAATTTGCATGTTTCAGCTTGTTAGAAACTAGAATTCTAGAGGTTCAGTATAATTGAAAACCAGAAAATTGTTATCAATGTCACAAATGATATGATAACAGGAACAATACAGAAAAAAAAAAATTAGTAGTAAAGAAAAGGATAGGTAGCTATAATCACTGATGAACAATTCACCATAAGAAGCCTAGGATTGAGAATGCATCTCACCAACTCCACGAAACAATGTCATCAAGCCCTTGGTTTGCAAAAATATGCCACAAGAAACTTCTGATTACTTTTCTGGCACGGACTATTGAAAAGTTTATTCATATAGATACAGGCAGGCGCAGTAACTTCCCACCTTTGGTTGGTTATACCAGTATTCTTATTCAATATAAATGAAGTTCATCTGGTTTACCAGAAAAAATAAAAAAAAAAAACTTTCTGTTTAAGTTACAGCTATTAAAAGAGTGATCATAGTTAATCTGGATGTAATTTACCAAGTAGAAAATCCTAAGCTATCCTGGAATAGACTTCACACTAATGAACATGGCCATTCCTTTTGACAGTTATGCAGACCCATGGAGAATGCCAAATCAACTTAGGCGATCCAAAAAATTAACCAAACGTTGGCCTAAAAGTAACGGGGAAGAATCAAAAAATTGAAGGGCACCCTCTAGGCCCAGAATTATAAACCTTTGGGCCAACGGGACTTGTTGCATAGTATGACTAAATGCTACAGAGTAAAAGGCATAATTTCTTCACACAATGGGTCAAATGCCCCTAACTCAAGGATCAAAATATCGTTTCGATGTATAGTTTCGGTCTGTCCGGAAACGGAAACGTTTCGGAAACATAATGGCAACAGAGGAAAAATTAGAAACATGTGGAAACATAACTTAAAATTTATTTATTTATACAAATAAGCCTATTTATTGAATATTTGTGCATTTTTAAGGCATACACATCATATTCATGATAAATGATATAATAGATATATACTATGTAATATCCACGAATTAAATAATTTGATACGAGTTACATATAAAATAAAAAATAAAACAAATTGCGATTTAAACCAGTTATAATTAATAACTTAATATTAAAATAGTTGTTTCTCTACACTTTATTTTCCCTACCACTTTTCTATTATTTTAGAAAAAATAATAGAAATATCTTCTTGTAATTTTGAGTCTTAATCCTTGAAAAATAAATAGATATTATTTTTTACTAACTTCTAGAATTATTGTTGATACAAAAGAAATGTTTCCTTTGATTCGGTATGTTTCCACTAGTTTTGGTATGTTTCCACGGAAACAATTTTGTTTCCATGAAAACATGTGAATTTCGATATTCCACTAGTGTTTCGTTTCGGTTCCTTGAGAAATGGAAACGTTTCGGCCGTTTCGATGGAAAAGAAACGAAATTTTGATCCTTGCCCTAACTAGTTTAAGGCATAACATTAATCAACATATCCACTCACGATAGTTCAGTTTGTTGATATGCTTCTGAGTATGGAGGGTGTCAATGATGAGTTCTCTGCTGTATCTATACACCATATTTCTCATCATGATTACTAATAATAACAGATGGGTTCTAGCATGAGGAAAGCTGTATTCACTAAGCATATAGTTAAGGGACTCAAAAACTGGCACAATCTTGCAAAGCGCAATCTTTCCAAAAACAGAACCAGTTCAATCAGACAACCATTAAATTCCTGGCCGATTGACAGCACTGACATGAAAATCTTATATCATCCAAAGGACGACAATTTTCCTCCCTTAGAAGTCATGACCTCTCCTAGCCCTGAAATCACTGAAGAGCCAGTGCAACACAACCATACTCCTTCCCCAGCAGGAACAAGCTTTTCAGCTCCTGAAATCGTTGAAGAAAAAACAAATTTCAAGATCACCACCAGAGGAACCTATGATGGTGAGATCTCATTTGCGAGCACATGGAAAGAATCTGCGAGTGGCAAGGGAATCGAAGACATCACTTCAACACCAGAAGAAAATGCCTCTGACATAATAACTGACTTCAATGACTAATATATTAATGTCTTGTAAATTTTCATCTTATAATATATTAATGCCTTGTAAATTTTCATCTGCTAATAAAAATGCCAAGTTCACACTACTACAGACGTTGAGTAAAAAAAAAATTCAACTCATGCTAGTTAATGGGAAAATGGCCAGTGGGAAACATCATGTCATTCTTAATTAAAAGAGAGAAACTTGCACAACTTGCATTGAAAAAAGTAACATAATATAAATTGGAAGGTAAATCAAACTTCAACGTACCTTACCCAACGTGCCTTCCACCATGCCGAATTTTTCTAAAATTTCCCAATTAACAAGTGGCCTTTAATTTTAAGTTTCGCTCCCAGCAGCAACCCCAAAGGATTGGAAAAGGCCCCAATGGAACATCACAAGTTAGAAGCAACTCTTCTTTCAAGACCTCCAGAAGCTTTGATCCGGTTGATGAACAAAGCAGTGGAGAGGTGTTGGTTGGAGGGGTTCACAGTGGGAAAGCATGAAGACTCGAGGGTGGAAGTACACCATATTCTCTTTGCCAATGATTCTCTTATTTTTTGTGATGCTCATCAATCTCATCTTCACTACTTGTGATGTGTGTTGTTATGCTTTGAGGCGCTGCCGGGGTCGAAGGTGAACTTGGGAAAGAGCAAAATCATTCCGGTAGGTGATGTGAATGAGGTAGATGAATTAGCTTGGAGCCTTGGGTGTAAGGTGGGAACCCCTCCAATGGTGTATTTGGGATTGCCACTTGATGCCTCTTCAGTTCTTCCAAATCCAAGGCCATTTGGGATCAGGTGCTAAAAAAATTTCAAAGGAGGCTAGCAAGATGGGAAAAAATATTTATCTAAAGGGGGAAGATCACTTTGATTTAAAGTACGATGGGAAGGCTTCCCACTTACTTTTTGTCTCTATACCCCATTCCGGCTTTAGTGGCTAATCATCTTGATAGATTGCAAAAGGAGTTTCTTTGGGGGAGGATGGAGGGTGATAGAGGGGCCCCCTTGGTCCATTGGGATAAAATCAAGTTGCCATTGAAAGGAGGAGGTTTGGGAGTGAACGACTTGAGAGTTTTTAATAAAGCTCTTCTTGGAAAATAGTTATAGCGCTTTATGAAAGAACCTAGTGTGAGATGGAGGTCTACTATTGAAGCGAAGCTGGGATGTGAGGAAGATTAGTGGTGCACTAGATTGGTGGAGGGAGCCCATGGTGTGGGTCTTTGGAAAATGATTAGAAAGGGAGTGGAGTATTTCTTTCGTCTTACAAGTTTTGTGGTGGGTAATGGAGGGAGGTTCAAGTTTTAGAGCGACTTATGGTGTGGGGAAAGTACCCTAGCTTCTAGGTTTCCCCATTTATTTCAAGTGGCCACAACAAAGAAGCCTAAGTTAGGGATTTTGTGGTATTTGGTGAAAAAAGGTTGGACTTGAGCTCCTTGTTTTCGACGCAATTTGCATGATTGGGAAGTAGAGGAGGTAACATCTCTTTTAGACATTCTTCATATTGTCCAGTTAGATAGATCTAAGGAAGACTCTATGCGTTGAAAAGTTGGTGCTAAAGGGGAGTTCTTGGTCAAGTCCTTCTATTGGCACTTATCTAGAAAAGGAAGTTTGGATTTTCCATTGAAAGCTATTTGATGTCCTAAAGCTCCTCCGAGGGTGGCTTTTTTGTGTGTGGACGGTGTTATGGGGGGCAAAATTGACATTGGATAACTTGAAAAAAATGAGTTTTCTTTTGGCAAATAGGTGTTCCATGTGCTTAATGTGGGACGAATCTATTAATCATGTTTTTCTATATTGTCCGTTTGCCAAGGATGTGTGGAATCTACTCCTAGCGGTTTTTGGACGTCAATGGCTTATGCCACGGTTAGTTGAAGATCTTATCAAGAGTTGGAATGGAACACGTATTTCTTGTGATGCTAGTAGAGCATGGAAATTAGTCCCTTTTGTATTTTGTAGTGTATACGGCAAGAAAGAAAAGGTAGAATTTTTTAAGGGGAGACCAATTCCCTTGTTAGGTTCAAAGATAGGACCTTACACTTGTTATACTTTTGGGTTATGTAGGCTTATCCTCATTGTATAGATTCATATGTTGACTTTTTGGGGGGTTTAAGCACAAACATGTAAGCTGCCCTTTTTTGTAATTATTTACCTTTCTGGGGCACATCAATAGAATTATCTTTTCTTATCAAAAAAAAAAAAACAACAGCGGACACCCCTCCTTCCACCATAGACTTTTATTTATTCAATCCTTTATATCAAGGACAACCAACATGACTAATAATTTAATTCCAATCATGATACTAAAAATTTCACAACCAATCGCATATAGTCCGCTAAATTTCTACTTAAGAAGCAGTAAAAACTGAAACTCACATAAAATTTAAGGTCACAAATTTGGGATAACAGCCAAAAAAATGAAATAAAGTAACAACAAATAGTTCATAAGTCAAAAAAACTCAAATTTTTTTTTGTTCTAAAATATCAGGGAAATGGTTTAGAACAGAGCAACAGTTACCACAAACTAGAATCTGTATTTCACAAAGTAGCGTTTAAGTTCATTTTCAAAAAAAACCAGTAAACACAATAACAAAAGTTATACAGAGATTAATTTTCAAAGCTTACCTTTCTCCGCACTGTTCCTTCTTTTCTTCTCCCGTTTTTCCTTCTTTTCTTCCTCCTTTCTCCTTCACTTTTGATTCTCCACCTCTGAATTTCCCAACTCCTCAAGGGTTCTAAACTTCTTGTTTTCCAACTCGGTGTGTTTTTACACAAGGTCACCCAACAACCGCCCCTCTTTCTCTCTTCCTGGCTTTTCCTTTCCCAGCCTCTATAACCCCCATTCCCCCTTTATTATGCTGCCATTACATTTTCTTTTTTCTTTTCTTTTTTGTAACTACATAACACACACTCACACACATCTTTATATATATATATATATATATATATATATATATTTCTAATTCTGTATTTTGAACTAACCGTACATCAACATTCACAAATAAAATCCACGACTGTATTCTGCATCGCAAAGCAATAACACCTCACCATGTTAACCATAATAGAAATATAAGTTAAATTCACATCCTTCTGTTGATCTAGTGATTTCCGTTCTCCCACATGCATATCTTACCTCTATCTTCTTTCAGTTCATCAAAATTTTCTTAACTAAAATTTTGTTTTAAGAGAGGCTTCATAACAAGAATCATAGTTGGCTGTTACAATGCAGTTCTCAATATTTCACTCTGAATTTCATCAAGAAAATCTGTTTTCTACGCTCCTCTGAAATGAACTAATTCAAAAAGAATAAAATTGCTTTCACCAAGAGTGTATCAACGTATAAAAGCTTCCAAACTTCATGGTTGAAACATCCAATAGAGTGGATGCAGTGTCATACTTTGCCAAAAGTTATCAAAATTTCAGAATACTTTAGATTCAGTATAAAGGCCAAAACACTATTGCTGAAAATTCATGAAGAGACATTTTGAGCAAATTTTTCTGTAATAAAAAAATACCAGAAATTTTCAAAGCCAAAATTCTGGAGAACTCTACTGAAATTAGTTGAAATTTCCGCCAGTAATTTCATTGCCGATATTTGGTACTTCTATGAACCATGAGTGTGAATAGTTCATTCATAAATGGAATCTATAGAATTACAACGCAAGCATGAAAAAAACAGTAATAAATTGATTATTATGCAGAATTCAAAGGGTAATGTATCAAAACCGATCAAAAAGCATACCTGAGTAGTTTCCTCAGCCTCGTCAAACAAATTTGATAGAATGCTATGAAACGTAAGGAAACAGAAAACAATATTATCCGCTTGGTTACCGAGAAAGTGAAAGAAAAGAAAACTATAATTTTAATTATTTTTTTCTTTTGGGACCTAAAAAACAACTTTGATTGAACTGAGGTTGACATAATTATTGGGGCTTTCACCTTTTTGAAGTGAGTTTTTCACATTTTGGAATTCAGGGGAAGAAATTTTGATTTCGTTTCTTTTCTAAACTCCAGAGTTTTTCAGCAACCAAACGGTAGATAAAGCTGTGCTTTCGAAGCAAATTCGCTTTCACCAATCTCTTATTATTAATATTTAATAAATTTTTTTAAAAAAATTAATTTTATAATTAATAACTTTATTATTTAACCATCAATATTTTTTTTAAAAGAATTATTTATAATATAATAGTAAGAGTAATGTTTCGAAACACTTTACTGTCACACACAAGTATGTGAAACGGTCATGTCTAAATGCGTGTAAACTGGTTTAAGATATTCTGCATCACAAAAAAAAAAAAATGTTACATGTCTCAAATATTTATACTAAAACTTATCATTCAAAAAAAAAAAAGAAATTGAGGATAAATAATTGGCATTGTTTTTTATTATGTTTAAACTATTTCATAACTTTCTTACAAAATCAATTTTGGTGGTGACAACCCTAATAATTAAGTTAGAAAATAAATTGAAAGACTGTGTAATTAAATAATTATGATTCGACATAAGTTTTAGTACCTTGAGCATTTGTTTATAAGTTGAGTGCTTAGACCAATCATGATTAGAATTAAGAATAGAAAGATCAGATATGTAATGTATTTAAACTTTAAAATTGAAAGTTTTTTTTTTGTTGAACTCTGCTTTCGGATATAGGTCTGTATATTGAGTCTGTGCGTTAAACTTGGTAGTCCCTTTAATAAGATCGGTTTCATTGGTTGGTAGGCATTCGACTCAAAAATTTTTGAAATTTTAGCCTTCAGACTAGCATAATCATGTGACATTTCGATATATCAATGCTCAATAATAATATATAGGCATAATATCAAATAATTGTCCCAAGTTTATGGTATGGATTCACCACTGTTTAGTTCTAAATCATGTAGGATAATTTTTTTCTTAATCAACAAGACGTCGAAAACACAATTTGTTATGCATACAATTATGTACTATATGATTGATAATCATTTGTTTTCATTAATGATAAATTGTGGCAAAAATATATCAGTGAATGAGAGAAGATTTGGAGTCAACCACTATCTTTTTTTTGTTAATCCAATCTCAACGATAAGCTATGTCTTCCAAAGTTTGATTCATTAGCTAATTATTCTACAATTAAATAAAGAACAATTGATCAGTAGTAGTAGTTAAGGCAATCAGAACCTTGGGCTGTTGAGACAGATCATTTTTCTTTTGTTTTTGAGTTGGTGCCCCCTTCTTTCCTCTATATCTCTATAGAATATGATAGACCCATGGAATAATCCATCCGGTTGTTCATTGGTCCTCCTCTTCATGATAACGACATGAAAATAATGCTAGAGTCATTACAAATCAAATTATGGAAAATCCTAGCTGTTTAAATGAGGAGAACAATCTTGATCATTGTGCTCATTCACAGCCTGTGTTGTTCTATTGAATTGAATGGTCACCATCTTTATAAATCAACAAATCACCGTGCATGGTTGCTACGTGGTCAGTTCTAGTTTCTGATGTATGATAATTACTAAAATCTAGGAAGCATCAATGCATAAAATTCTTAATTAGAAGCTGATGGAATGTACCCATCATTGAGTAGGATAAAACCAGAAACATGAAAATGAGCCTACCAAATCGATCATCATTCCTAATATCTAATATATAGATGCATGGTTACAAATTTACAGCTATATATCTACATATATGTATGTATAGATGCAAAAACAATACAGTTTTAGTGGGTGTCCGACAAGCCATGTTATGCCAGGCTGCCAAACTGAGCATATATTCCTTTTATTTGTCCAAACTTGATTTAAATACAAATATAATGCAGATAGTTAGGTCATGGGTGCAGCCTGGGCTGCTTGGATCTGGTTCATTTCAACATTTGCTTAACCCCTAGCTTCTTAATCCTATTTTTCCCATGGACATTTAACTCATGTTGAGTTGGCTTTGATCTTATAATCCTACATAATAAGTGTTGACTGATGAAGCATTGACATGCAAATATCAAGTCTTGCATACACCTTGATGCCATGGATTAATTGTTCTAATTCCCAAGTCAGAAATGGACTCCATGGCCAACTCAATTTATGAGAATCCAGCCTCTTCATGATTTCCCAAAAAAAAAAAAAACACAATTACCCATTAAAACCACTAATATTATAAAAGAATTTTTATAATCTTATATTGTCACATGATCAACAGGGTTAGTTGAAGTTCTGTTAGGTCAACTTGAAATGGCATTAATTAGTCTGTACTTATACATGATGCGCATGAAGAGGCAATAGCCCACCCTTAGCCTGACCATATACTAATATTATAAAATAGCAGTACTGTTAGTTATAAGTTAATTAATTAATTAAAGTAAAGAAATTTGTCAGAAAATATTGCAATTCTCTATGGATCATTTCACTAGACTTTGGTTTTCCATTTCTCAATAGGGTTTGTCTTGATTCAAATACATAGCCAGCTCATTCCAACAAAGTCATCCCCCCACATTTTATCCCATAAATTCCCATCACACCACTCCAACTCCTCCACCCCCACCACCACCATGGCTTACAATCACCTCTCTCTCATTCTTCTCTCCCTCACCTCCTCATATCTTTTCCTTCTCACCCCTCAAGTCTTGGCCCAATCGCCTTCAGCTCCGGCCCCCTCCCCCTCCGGTCCGATCAACATTACCGCAATCCTCGACAAAGGCGGCCAATACACCACCTTCATCCGCTTCCTCACACAAACAACACAAGTTGCAGACCAAATCAACAACCAGCTCAATAGCTCCAGTGAGGGCTTGACCGTGTTTGCCCCTACAGACAACGCTTTCACCAATCTCCCCGCCGGTACTCTCAACAAACTCACAACCCAACAACAAGTAGAGCTTATTCTCTACCATGTCTTGCCCAAGTACTATAGCCTGGCTGATCTCCTAACTGTCAGCAACCCAGTTCGAACACAAGCAACCGGCCAAGATGGCGGTGTTTTTGGCCTTAACTTCACCGGCCAGGCCAGCCAAGTTAATGTCTCCACTGGCGTTGTAGAGACCCAAGTCAACAATGCTTTGCGTCAAGACTTTCCGTTAGCTGTATTCGAAGTGGACAAAGTGTTGTTGCCTTTGGATTTCTACGAAGCTAAGCCTCCAGCGGCCGCTCCACCAGCTGCTAACACCGCCACCTCTAGTAACTCAAACACCACCAAGACAAAGGGGGCAGGTCCACCTTCGAATGACTCGGGACGGATAAATGTGGGGTTGGGTTTGGTTACTGGGCTTGGGTTGCTTTGCATGGGGTTACTCTCATGAGGACAGATGAGTGTGGTGTCGTATAAGTTGCTGTTTGGCGTTAAGCATCTATACACCTACATTAATGTTATTTTCTCTTTTTTATTTGTTTCTTTCTCTTCTGGTTTTGGCTTTGCATTATTGTTTGATTAATGATACTCCATGAGTTTTCACTGTACGTTCTGCCCCTCTCTCTCTCTCTCTCACACACACACACACACGCACACACGCGCACACACACAGGAGAACGGGAGGAGAGGTCTGGGTAAACTTGGTTTTTAGCTTTGCAATTTGTTGTATTGCATTGATGGACACAGATCTAAGAACCTCACATGCAGCTTGAAAAAATGGAAAGTATAAATTAATGAAATATTGCAAAGATGTTAGATCCCTATGTAAACACAGAAAGGCTTTAAAAATCAAAAGCTCTAATCTTATATGAAATGATTGTTATTAGAAAATAAAAATATTTGAGAAGGAATATCCCTACCATGAATTAATTAACGCGAACTATTCTTGATCAGCAAATGCATTTTGAGAAACCCCTCCACAAAACGATAGACGATGGAATTTGATTCCTGACTTCATAATGCCCTAGCAAATTAACGACCCTGTGTAATTCAGTTGACCAAGACACCATTGCAATGTAGTTCATTGATTTCTTCATTATCAGTGTTACATTAACATTAAAATTAGGAAAATGGTAGACAAACTTTTCTCAATTCATTGTTTTTCTAAACAAAATCAAGTCTGTCTGATCCCTTATTTTAGTTTATATATATTTATTTTTTATCAATTAATGGTAAATATGACTATTGTTATCGGTTAATTGAATGCTTGCGATCCTCCGATATTTAAGTCATAAAAGATTTAGAAAAGAGTCAAATTGTCAAGCAAGACCACCATAAATTAAGACGTGCCACGACTCCTTAGCTATTTATAGATTAAGATTTTCTCAATTACAATAGAGATTACAAAATGAAGAGATTAGATTTAGAATATATCAATTGATGAAAGTTTCTTTGTTAAACTCACCTTCCAAGACCAAGTCTATAGTCAAAAATTAACTTAGTTGACTCCCTTACTTAAGTCGGTAGGCTTGGACAATAACTCTTTAGATTAGTACCCCTCAAACTTCCATAGTACTAGTATTCAAACATGCCTAGCAATGTGGTCGCTGTATGGATCAATGCTCAAATATGATATATCAAATGGATATAGGTTAAATGACGAGTAACCCTTCACCTACCTATAGCCTCCTAAACCAATAATAAGGAGGATTTATGAGCCTCTAATATGACTGGGAAGAGATTTTGCCAACTATATGTTATATTTCATTTTTTTTCTTTCTTTCTTTCGGTCTTTATTTATTTATTTTTCGTTCAAACAATGACAACCTCAAAGTCAAAATCTTGCACTTCATACAAAAATTCCTTCCCCAAAATCAGCTGTTGCAATGAAAATTTGAACTAAAATAGCAAGAGCATGTCTTGAGCCTAGAAACGTGGGCACAAGACAACCCCCTAGACCCATTATTCCATGCAAAGTAAGGCTCGGCCCCAACATCAAAAAGCCCATTTATAATATATATCAAATGTCAAGCAGCCCGTAGTCCCTGCCTCATCTCTAAAAAGTCCAATAAATCCAGCACGGGCTGGGTCACTATTCAAGTCTATCGGATAGCCGCGACCCGACACGAGACTCTTTGCTGGGCCAAAACCTTTTTCTCTTATCATTTATGCCCCGATTGCACACCAAAAGTGAGCATGCCCGGCTATTGGAGGCATAAATCAACGACTCCTAATAAGACTTTTTTTTTCAAGATTAATATAATTTATTATTTAGTAAAATTATAAAACTATAATAATAAATATATATATATATATACTTTAATAAATAAATATATATAAAAATATTTTTAATACTTTATTTCATATGTATATACACATATATATATTTATAATATAAAATTATAATAATATTTTAATAAATAAAGAAATATATATTGAATAATATTTTAATAATAAAATTCTTACATAATTAAATAATAAATCAATTCTAATAAAATTAAAAAAATATAAATTAGGTAATAACTATTCAAGTCTGTTTATTATCTAAACAAATAGCATATCTAAACAAATAGCAAAAAAATAAAAATTTGGAGGTTACTCCGTGCAACCGATTGTTGGTAGCACCGTCCAGAAGCCAAAAACACACCCATGAACTGTGGGACCCACCAATATTGCTTCCCAAGTTATTGTTTTTAAAATCACCTTAAAAATATAAAACCCGTAAAACCCTAAACCATTTAAACCTTCCCTCTACTCGAACCTAAGCTCTAAACCCTTCTCTGTTTCGTCTCTCTCTGGAAGATCATCGTCTCTTTCTCGGCCTCCATTTGGTAAACAAATCTTATTCTCTCTAAAACTGTTTCTCGACATATATATATATACACATACATATTTGAATCTGTTATCTTTCGGGTTTTCGTCAAATGCGCATGCGAACTGTCGACCCGAATTCAGTTGAATTTAGCTATCTAAAATTTATTGCTATTAATATAGATATCTGTAGATGTGATGTGTATGTTTTGAGAATCGAGTGTGTTTTACATTTCACTTCGAACTGGGCTAAAGGTACAAAAGGTTGGGAAATGTGTGTAATTTTATCTATTTTTTTGATCGCTTTAATTTGTCTAATCTTTTCTGTTTGATGGTGTGTTCACGAGGATTAATTGAAGAGATATATTTCTGGAGCCTGGATGAGGCCGACAGGAATTTTTAGGGCTTATATTTAAGATCTTTTATATATATATATATATATTTGTGTATATATTGTTATTCATGGTTGAATATTACCTGAAGGTTCCATAATTGGCTAGTCTAATTATCAAATGGGCCTATTCTTATCTTGTTGTGCTTGTGTTTTTCCACATTTGTGTACTTGCCCAAGCTTCTATTTGTGTTCATTCATGAAATGCAATCAAAATGGGCATGTGAAGGCATGGATAGAACTATTTGGTTTATTGGAAGTGGACTGGTGGTTGTAACATTTTCAGTCCTAATAAATTGTAGAAAGAGTCCATTTCATTTAATGTATTGATATGAGGTCTTGTATTAAGTCAATTCCGGCTGGCTGGAACATTCTGTTCCAGTGAAAATGGAGTAAAACACCCCTTGTTTTGTCCTGGTAAAAATTGCGGCCTGTTCTGGGCTGTTTCAGCTGTAATATGTGGGCTGTTTCAGCTGTAATATGTGCACATAAAGAAAATTTACACCAAAAAGGTCTAAGGTCCATTGTATGTAGCTCTTAGCTACTTCAAGATCAGGTCTGTAGGGTTTCCTTTTGGCAGAAAACCTACAAACCTTGGTTCCATCGATCAACATGCAAAACTCCACACCCCTCTTATGTCAATCATTGGCCTTTCTTTATTTCTCGATTTCCTAATTGGTTCTTACTTGTTTTTTGTTATCCAAATATATTCCTTCATAGTGGGTTTAGTTGATGGCTTTGTCTAATACTTTTTGGTTCCAGAGACAATGGGTAGCAGTTGTTATAGGTTGTGCTCAGGTTTGGCTGTGTCACTTTTTTGTTGTTATTTCCTGTTAAAAAAAAAATAAAGATTTCATATATAAATTTTTTTGGGGAAGAATTATATACCTCCTTATATTTTAAATGTCGACAAAGACACTCCTTCATGTGTCAAAAAGGCATTTCATATTTGTCAACTGAATATGATTTTTGACACATGAAGGGGGGTGTCTATCGACTTTTCATTATAAGAAATAGAGTGAAGGCAAGTGAAACTACAAGAGGTGTCTGAATAATTTTTCCTAAATTTTTGATTTGTAATGTACTAATATTCATAATCCTCTATTTTTTTCTTCATCCAAATAGATTTATATATAATTTCCTAAATTTTAACCTTCATGATGGAGAATGATTCTAGACAATGCTACATCTTTCAGTACATGTTTTATTATGTTTGTTAAGTAATTGATCTTACAGCAACAAATTTGGAATGTTACGCTGAAACACTTTGGTACCAATGTGTTTCATTTCATTGGGGAAAAAAAAAGAAAAGAAGTGCCCACCAAAACAGAAGTCATAACAATGGAAAATTGGTAAGCAAGGGCTCAAGAGCTGTTGCATGTTTATGCATTTTAAATATATCTTCGTCATTAACCAACTGGGGTTAGCTCAATTGGCCACCATGTCCTCTTCATTAGGGAGAGGTCACGGGTTCAAGTCTCTCCCCTAATGAGAGCATTATTTCCACCTACTCATGAGCAGATTGGTTGTCTGTCTAAGTTCCATATTTGAGACTCTTGTTATTGTAAGGTTTGATTTGTCATGCGTTCTTTTGTAATAGTGTAATTGTATTGTTGAGTTGATTGATTTATTGTAATACTCATCACATCCATAAAAAAAATCTTCATAATTGACAAAAAAATGCTACATTCTAAATAGGATTGGAAAAGTTGCAACTGTATGTTTGTCTAATAGTTCACTTGTTTGTAAGTTATTAGGGTGCTACATTTTATTTTCAACCTTCTAGGATTTTTGTAATGTACATTTTCTTTTATAATTTAATTTGGATGAATGGAAGTGAAGGATTTTTTATTTTTGGGAGCTTTTAGTTTGTTGATTTCTAAAAAAGTTCAATTTCAAAGGCAGTAGGGTAGATATTTAATTTTTGTGGAAAAGGAGACCTACATGATGGGTCTCTTGAATTTCCTTTAGCGTTGTGGACCTGCATCTTTTTTGCCTATACTTAGTACTTTCTGCTGGGTTGAGATAGTTTTTATGGAATCCTCCCTCTAGCATCCTATTTTTTTTCCAGTCATACTTATCATATTATGTTTTGTACCGTTCACAATTTTGCAGTGGTGTGTGTTGCATGATGTTGATGGTCATAGAAGATTTTGTTTTGCTGTAGGAAAGGGAAGGATGAATGCTACTTTGCGTGTTGATCTTGTGATATATGAATTAAGGTGGATGTTTAATTCAGTCTTTGATGTAATAATAATACATTATGTTTAGAGTGGAGAATATGTATTATACTTGTCTGCTAGGGGAAAAGCCTTTCGTGAAGAAGCCTCTGATGTGAGAAGAAACTTGTTGAACAATTATCTTCACTTTTTTTGCAGCAGAAAGTTTTCTTCTTCTTCTTCTCTCTTCCCCCCTCTCCCTCCATCCCTTTCTCTTTCAATCGCACACGTGCGTGCGCGCACACAACACACACTATGTGTTTGACTCTATTGATAGATGTTGTTTCCCACCGACATTAAAAGGCATAACATTTTTTTGGTCATTGAGTGATGGTTTTTGGTCATTAAACTGTTTATCTAGGTTGGATTTTCCCCCTTGGGGCGAGAATTTAGGAGAATTAATTGGTTGTTTTCTATTTATGTTGATTGTTTCCTTAGTTGCCATTATTCTGTCACCACTATTTATTTCTTCTTTGCTGTATCTTCCTGTTTTCCCATTCCCCAATTTTTTATAGCTTGCAGATGTGTTATTTGTTCTTTAGTTATCTTGTTATAGAGGTTTTTTTCCCCAGTTTATTATCTGAGTTCCAATACAGTTTAATTTACCTATTTGCAGCAGTTAGGAACATGAATTTCAACAATGTTAGAGTTCCCAAGGTGCCTGGCGGTGGTGCAGTTTCTGCGTTACTTAAGTTGGGAGTTATTGGTGGGCTTGGTGTGTATGGAGCTGCTAACAGTCTCTACAATGTTGAGGGAGGGCATCGGGCCATTGTCTTCAACCGTATTGTTGGTGTCAAAGACAAGGTTCTGTTTTGCATTAATGTCTTGTTTTATACATGAAAACATAAGGTGTTTTTTTTTTTTTTGGATAGGTAAATGTAAATGGCTCTTGGTTTGGAAGTTGAACTTGAGACTTTGAGAATATTACTTAAGCCTCTTTCCAACTCATCAAACCCCAAGGGTTGTTTTGTACATGAAAAGTTGCACTCCCATTTTTTTCCCCAGAAATTTGTAATTAGATTCAAATTGCTTCTTGTACATGTTTTCATTTCACCTTTCTTTTATTTAATTCCAGTGATTATTCTTTTTATTTATCAAAAAATAAGGAAAAAATTCCAGTGATTATTCTTAGTTTGTGCATTTTATTAAGTTGTTATTTTTCTAGGAAGATTCCTTTTTTAAACCCCTTGCAAACATCTTATTTTTTACAACTTGCATTTTATTATGATATTTTATTTAGTTTATTTATATTGCTCAACAGTATCCCTAGTTGCTGACTTTTCAACAGATATATTTCAGCATAAATTTGATGAAATAATTTAATCTGATTAACAAATTCATGCATGGTGTATGCGTGGATGTGCTGGGCTATGAATTGTGAAAGTTTATTTGTTTTTTTTATTGCATTCCTATATTATCTTTAAGATCATTCCATTTACTTTCTTTTAGTCTCAATGTTTTAAAAAGCTTTGTTGAAGCTCACCTTGAAGGGAGGCATGTCCAAAAACACCTTTAAGCTTTAAAAGAAAAAGCAGTGATCCTGGGAAACGTATGCTTCAAAGTCAAAGGCATTTAAAAGCAACTCTTTGAACACCTTTTGCACATCCAAAATGTTTCTTGGGGTTAACTTTGGGGATTTCAAAGAAATTTAAAAAAATATAAACCCTTCCTTCATTAAGATTGACATGAGAACAAGGGAAACCCAAAAATCATTTATTTTCTCTTTTATGAGGCTCTTGTATTACTTAAAATCAATGGAACCTCTCAATTGAGACAAATATATAACCAATAATAATGCTCGATCACTTTCATGGAGTGTTGGAACTTTCAAACATAATTGAAAGGGGTTTTTATTATGCTTTCATACGATGTTGGATTTTTTTTCCTCAACCAGCAGAAGGAAGGGGGGAGGGGGAAGTACTGTACCACGAGTTTTTTGGATGTAAAACTACTTTTGATATTGTTTTTAAAGGGAGGATTAGTTAAAATATATGGCCTTTCCTTATAATTTTGAAATTATTATGATGATCCTAATTCTAAAATAATAGAAATTTCCTCCCTTGACTATTAATGATATTTATTTATATCTTTGGTAAAAAAAATTTATGTCTGAATAAGCGTACAACTCAATGCCTTGAGGCTTATGCTGTCTTGTTAGAGGTCAAGCGCTTTGTCTTACACTTCTGTTTTTTAAAACATTGATTAATCTTAAGATGCAAGTCTTCATGATTGGGTTGTGTAGTGGTGCCTTTTTAAAGCAAGTTCAGTTTTATTGTGTCATATTTTCCGGAACTTTCTTCATTAGCCATGGTGTTTTTTTTTGCTTTTGATGGCTGATTTGATTTTTGTGTATTTGCTAAATAAGTATTATTTTAGTAGGAGCTGTACAATTGTAATAAAAGCTCTTTTGGCGGTCTGTCTTTTGTAGTTTATATGACGTAGCAACTTTTCATTTTCATTTTATGCAAGAAGTTATGCTTGTTATTATTTTTTGACATCAACGTTATTATGAATTTATGGACGGCTTCATTCCCAAAGGTGCAGACAGAGTGCGCATCAGTGTTTTATGAAAGCATTGACCCAATCCCTTATTTAGAACTGCTTTCATTAGCCTACTGTTGTTCCTACCTTTCTGCCTCGCTTAATGAGAGGATATTTTATTACCATCTAAGTAGAGCGTTGAGGGATCCTCCTATTTGGGTGAGCGGGTAGGATGTTGGCCTGATGGATTCAATACCATTGAGCATTTTTAGTAATGAATTACAGTTATATACTATAATTTTTTTTATGGATCACTGATAGACTCTTAATAAGATATTAACAACTTATGTTTTCACTGTCAGCACTTTTCTATTAAATAGGTGCATTGTTTCTAATATTGGCTGATATGTATCGCGTTTTGAGGCTGGTAACACTGATAGTACTCCCCCATATATGCGGGAGTCGGAAATTCACATGGGTAATAGACAATAAGTGCCAATATCGTTAATTACCAGCCGATATGCATAGATATGGTACCATATCGGCTGATATCGATACACGGGCCGGTAGGCGCCTTAGCCTATAAAAGCTCATTTTGAGTTTTTTTTTTGTTTTTTTCACCAGATTTCCTCTCTATCTCCGTCTCTCTCTCTCTCTCTCTCTCTTCCAAGAACTCCTCCAAGCATCAAACTTCCATTTTTAGATTTCAAGTTTCTTCGTCATCTTCTTCATTCCCACTTTTGGTTTGGAGAAACTAGTGTTTGATATTTTTTGAGATCTACATCATCCTCTTAATCTCTGAATTCAAGATGACATTTCAAATGATTTTGTTACATATAATTCATATGAACATGATTTCATAGTTTATATGTATTTTTTTGTATCCTTTTTTCTGTTTCTTTTTTTAATTCCATAATTAATCAGATTAAAGTACTAAATTATTTTTTAGTTTTATCGTATTTGATACTCACACACACACACACACACACATATTTATAGTCTTAGTAATGACTAATTTACTATGTAGTTCTATTACTAATGTGACAAATTGGGGTCATTACTAATGTGGCAAATTGGAGTTAAAACATGTGTATCAGTGATTTTTAATAGATTTGCTAATAATTAAAAAATTTATTAAAGTAGTTTATGATTGTGTACCGTATTGACTATCACCCAATACCGTTACACTGTGACCCCAATATATCGTACGATTGTGATCTAAACCATGATTAGACATTAAAAAATTGATGCAACTGCAATCATATTTTGTTATTACTCCCTAGAATGAGATTGATTTATTTGGTGCCACGTAGTTTGTTTGTTGCAAAACTTGCTTCTTTCTAAATCAATTTTCTTTCGTGCATCACTAAAGTTATAGATTGTACAATATGTTTCTGCATTCTCATAAATTATTAATACCATGTGCTTTACATGTGGACTGCAGGTTTATCCTGAAGGGACACACCTGATGATCCCATGGTTCGAAAGGCCAATCATTTATGATGTTCGTGCACGTCCCCATCTTGTGGAGAGTACTTCGGGGAGCCGTGACCTCCAGATGGTATATAGCTTTTATAGTTTTTTGTCGTAGAAATCTGCCACATATATTTTGATCAGTTGTGTTCATGTACTGCACAAAAGTTGTGGTTGCAAATTTTCAGGGGCCTCTTTCGTGATTGTTAACTATTAATTCTCTTACAAAAGTTTGGAAAAGATGAGATGCTACATTGGATTCTGTTACTATGATTTAATGCAGTGGCCATCAAGGATCAAAATATCGTCTCGATTTATAGTTTCGGTCTGTTTGAAAACGGAGAAAAAATTGGAAACATGTAGAAACATAACTTAAAATTTATTTATTTATACAAATAAGTTTATTTATTGAATATTTGTGCATGTTTAAGGCATATATATCATATTCATGATAAATAACACTAATTTAAATTAAAAAACTAAAGACTAACTACTTATTTTTTCATTGTACAGTGTAAAATACAATCTTTCTTGACTTTTTTATCATGTAGATGACAATAATGGCATAAGAAGATCTTTGAAGGGACATAGATTCGCAAATTGAGACAAATGAGGCAATTTTTTTATATTTTTCATGCTTTTGGATTGTACAAAATTATTTTATAAATGTTTTTTTTTTTTTTTGTAGAATTCATTAGTGATCTTTCATGGATAAATGAACATTCTCGTGTAATGATATTTCATGTTTATAAAAAAATCAAATAATTATCATTATTATATATAGAGATATATAAATAACTACTAACAAAATAACTAACCAAGAATCAAAACTTCGTTTCATAGTGTTGTTTCGTTCACCCAAAAAATGGAAACAGTTCGAAAACGTTTTGGAAATATAGTGAAAACGATGAAAAAAATTAAAATGTGTAGAAACACTGTAGAAACATAAAGTAAAATATATGAATGTGCAAAAATAAATAGTATAATTAATTAATTGTAAATGTTTTAAGGAACATGTCCATCCACACCAATTACTAAGGTGAAATTGAAAAAAAAAAACGTAAATGCAAATTAGTTATTAATACCAAATAACTCTTTATTAATTAAAAATTAGTATAAAAAATTCGAGCTAATTTTTTATATAATATGAAATTATTATATATTTTAAAATATATCTCCTTTAATTTTTGTCCTTCTCGGCCTGTTAATGAAATTCTTAGTTTTCCTATAAAAAAAGATTATATATTTTAAAATATATAAAATTATTATAATTAAATACAATACCATAACATAATAGATATATACTATGTAATATCTACGAATTAGATAATTTGACACAAGTTACATATAAAATAAAAAGTAAAACAAATAGCGATTTAAACTTATTATAATTAGTAACTTAGTATTAAAATAGTTGTTTCTCTACATTTTATTTTTTCTACTACTTTTTTATTATTTTAGGAAAAATAATAGAAATATCTTCTTGTAATTTTTAAGTCTCAATTCTTGAAAAATAAATGGATATTATCTTTTACTAACTTCTAGAATTATGTTGATACAAAAGATATGTTTCCTCTGATTCGGTGTGTTTTCACTAGTTTCGGTATTTTTTCACGAAAACAACTTTGTTTTCATAGAAACATGTGAATTTTAATATTCCACTAGTGTTTTGTTTCGATTCCTTGATAAACGGAAACGTTTCGGCCGTTTCGATGGAAAAAAAAAAGAAAATTTGATCCTTTTTGGCCATTGGAGATACCTTTCTTTGCATCTTAGCATATAATTTTATCACTTGCCTCATCCTTGTAGTAGTATCCTTCTTTCTTTAGTTCTACTAAATGGAGAGGACTTCCTTACCGTTGTTGTTTTGGGGGGTTGTAAATGTTATGAATTCTTATATGATTGCTCTTTCTCTTATTGGTCTGGCATTGGTTCAATGTTTCAAGGATGTGTTTGTACCATTATCTGTTCTATTTGGTTGTTAGTCCATTGGAATTTGTGTGATTGTCTATGGGTTGCAGTGACTTTTTCCTTTTCTTTTTCTTGTTTCTTTGTTTTGTGGGATGTTTTCCTCGAGTGTAATCCTCCATCCCCCTTCTTCTCTATTGTGTGTGCTCTTTTGTTTTTTTTTTTTTTTTTGGGGAGTTTTTTTTTTTTTTGGGGGGGGGGGGGGGGTGTGATTTAACAACTTCCATTTGTTACTCACTTTGTAAGGGGTACCCTGAAGTAAGTCAGCGATATCATGTACTGCCTTTTTTCTTCTTCTTAATATTATGGCCCAGTTTCTTAAAAGGATGTGTCATGGCCTGGCTAATGCCTATTTCTATTTGGGAGGTTGTGGGGGGTAGAATCAATGTTACTTGAAACATGGATCCCTATGGTACATGGAATGGGAACGGGATTGCAATACAATACATACTCTAAATGTTGTGTGATTGGAGGTAGGCTTATGTAGATAACATAGGTGGAGTATAATAGGGTGGGTTTTAACTACAAGAGTGTTTTCTTCATTTTACTCGATTAATATCATTAAAGTCTACACGTTATTCATATAGTTAGGGAAATTTATTATATTAGAGCGAAACATGTAAAAAATATTGAACTAAGCACAAGCTATTTATGTTGATCTCTTGATTTGCATTGGTTTTTTCATGTTACTTTTTTCTTAAGAGGAAATATTAGGAAGAAATATTCTTGGATTACTAAATTTAGTGTTCCTGAATGTAACTGTTCCCTGTTTTGGAACGTGCATACCAAAACGAAAATCGTAAGGTATTGGTGTTTTCTGGTAACTATGGGTAGGATTGGAGAGCTTGAATTAAAGAGCTCAGAGTCACAAAATTCAATGTTCCTTCATATCTGCACTGATATCTGAAAAATTGTAGGTTCTTCTGTGAGATTTTTTTTTTTTAATGTTCTTTTCTCTTGTGGCAATGTCTCTGTGTAGTCTTACAGCTTAACATAGCAATTGAAGTGCTAATGGCCAACTGATAGCCTCCATGTTCCTGAAGTTTGTATTTTTATGGTGGTATTTAGTTTTGTGATTGCAGAAAATTCTTGTGATTCCATTAGTAACCTTGTAATTCAAATGTCTTGTATGCATAATCCTAATTATTGTGAGTCCAATTTCTTTCTGAACATTCTCTTGGTTTTGCTGCACAGGTGAAGATAGGTCTTCGTGTTCTTACCCGTCCTATGCCAGACCAATTACCTACAATTTATCGAACGCTTGGTGAGAACTACAATGAAAGAGTTCTGCCTTCAATTATTCATGAAACTTTGAAAGCTGTTGTTGCACAGTATAATGCCAGCCAACTTATTACTCAGAGAGAGGTAAGCAGTTGCACTGTTACTATATGACAATTTACACTGCAAATCTAAAATTTTTGAGTATTATAAGCTGTGATAAGTGATTGTGGTTAAGATTGGTGTTGCAATTTTATGGTGCTACTGCTACCTTGTTAGTACACATTATACGCCTTTCTTGGCTGACAGTTAATCTCATGGGTGAGTTTATTTTTAGAATTGTTAGCTGCAAAGATTACTATTCTTTCCCAGAGTTACTAAATTAGTGAGTTCTGTCTTCTAATTAAATGGAGAAATTCAATTTATAAGCAAGTATCCTTGCTTCCTACCTATACTTTTTCTTCTTACATCATTCTTGCTACGGTGGAATGGGCATTCCAGGAATGCCCAGTCTAACTTTTTCATTTATTGTTCTTGTTTGGTATGATTAGGAATGCCTATTCCATGGAATGAGCATTCTATTAAAAACTATTCAAAGCATTCCTTTGACATAGATGAGTAATCCTTATTTCATTCCATTGAATGACCATGCCATTCTTGCGTACCAAACATAGCCCATGTTTTGCGCACAAGGTTAGGAATATTTTGGATGTAACTGAGTTTTCAGTGACCTGCTTGTTATTTGTAGGCTGTTAGTAGGGAAATAAGGAAGATATTGACAGAAAGGGCAGCCAATTTCAACATTGCACTTGATGATGTGTCCATTACAAGCCTAACATTTGGGAAGGAGTTTACGGCTGCAATTGAAGCCAAACAAGTGGCTGCACAAGAAGCTGAGAGGGCCAAATTTGTTGTGGAAAAAGCTGAGCAGGACAAGCGAAGCGCTATTATTCGTGCACAGGTGAGGAAAAAAATACAACTCCGAAAGTGAGACCGTGATCTATATTTCTATGCAACTTGTCTCAATTTGTTTTTGAACTCGAAAATTGTTCATGACCCATAATAGGAATCTTGTTTCTGATGCAGTCTGAGCGGCTGGGTTGATGTATGGCCCAATGCTGTCACATTAGTTTGAAACTTTTATTCTTTTTTTATTTTTATTTTTAAATATCTTCCTTTTCCTTTTAATTCTTTGCGCTGGGGGGAAGGGGGTGGTAAATTCTTGATAACCAATTTCAAAGTAAAATATTTTTGTACTCACTGACAAATTTTTGAAATACATATTTAATTTAGTGGTCACATATTTTTCAAAGGTCAGTGCAGTTGTTGCTTTGCATCTTAATTTCTTTCAAATGCTGAACCTTTTCCCCCTTTCACTGAAGAAATGTATCTCTTAAAACACCTTTGAAAATGATCGTCTGTCTGTCTGATTCTTTGTTATTTATTTATTTTCAATATCTTCCTTCTAAATAACATTTAAATATTGAGCTGTTCTTTTTACCCAATTAACGCACATTCTTTTCCCTCTCTTGTTACCAGGGTGAGGCTAAGAGTGCCCAGCTGATAGGTCAAGCTATTGCCAACAATCCTGCATTTATCACACTACGGAAAATTGAAGCATCAAGAGAAATTGCACAGACAATCTCGAATTCAGCCAATAGGGTTTTCTTGAGTGCAGATAATTTGTTGCTGAACCTCCAGGAACTGAATTTGGAGAATCCCAGTGGGATGAGATAAGCACAGCAGTTTAAAACTGTTTGGCACTTCCCTCTTTAGTTTTGTTTGACATTTTTCAATTGTGAAAAACTATTAAATATCTCATCAAAGAGTAGTAGACAGACTAGATGGTTTTTTGGTTTTTTTTGGATTCTGTGGAAAGAGGGAATTTATTTAGCTTGAGAAACTCTGAAATGGAGAGTAGAATCTCCTCAAAATAACTCTTGAAACTGTTCAATTGAGATCCAGAATCAGTTGGATATATTTCTGTGCTATCATGATTTCAATTAACTTGAATGAAAGCAGTGGGTTTTTTGCAATGTTCTGGGTTTGGTTGAGACCAGTAAAATGGCCTTTTGCTCCCCCTCCTTCCCTTTCCGTTAAATGATTGCTGACCTTTACACAATGTGTAGAATTATGGATCATCTTTGCTCTACTTGTATATTTTCCCGATATCGAACAAATATTTGTACTTGTTAAAAAGAGTTCAATAACATATGTGCATTTTTATGCTATACTGGGATGAAAGATGAGAAGAGAGGGAAAATGGGGGAGAGAACTGTTGCTCCTTGCAGCCATAATTTAAGCTTCATAGAACCTCAAATGTGGTTAAACCACCACGATGTTCTCATCATCAATTCTCATATTTGATAGGTTTTTAGGCTGATTTGGTTTGTACTCTTGCATTCGTTTACTGTTAGATTTGGTTGATTTATAGTTATATAATAAATAACTTTTTGCATAAATTGTCTTTTCATCAGTTGTGTTATTGTTAGGTTTGGTTGGTTTATAGTTAATTAATAAATGATTTTTTTGCATAAATTGTCTTTTCATCAATATAACTGTTGGATTATACATTTTTATTGTGATTGTAATTGATATTAAATTTCAAGTCACTTGAACTTTTTTCTTAATAAAGTATCATAATAGAACTCTGATTTCGAAGTGCGATGATGTTTTTTTTTTTTTAGGGTATTAATGATGATCATGGGAAGGACATTTAATCACCTTATTTTACATAATGTGATTTTCCAAGTGGTAGGAACCAAATAAGGGAAAGTAAGAAAAAACAATTATTATTCCCTCCACCCAAGGGAAATGAAGAACAAAAATCTTTCCTTCCCTCTAATAACGGTCTAATTATTGCGAAAACAAATCACATTTCTCACAAATAAAAAAATAGACTTGTAAAAAATTATGATATTAAATTATGATATTTGATTTATAACTTAAGTAAGAAAGACTCATTTTAAAAATTTATATTTTAAAAAGATTCATCTTAGAGTTTTGAGTAGTCAAAAGACTTGATAATGATCTATCTAGAAATTGCATCATATACTTCACAAATGACAAATTAGACTTATAAAAACATAAAAATCGAGTTTTGATTATCGATTTTTAACTTATGCAAGAAAGAATCATTTTAAGAACCTAAATTTAAAAAAAAAAAAAAAAACCCATATTAAGGTTTTGAGCAAGCAAAGGGCCTGATAATGATCTAAATAGCTTGAAACTGTATCACACATCTCACAAATGATTAAAAAGACTTGAAGAAACTTATGACACCAAGTTCTAATCCTCAATTTGCAACTATTGCAAGAAATAGTAGTTTTGGGAACCTAAATTTTAAAATGGACTATATTGGGATTTTGAGCAACCTAAAGGCTGGATAACAGTCTAATTACGTCAACACCGCATCACACGCCTCACAAATGATAAAATAGATTTGTAAAAACTTACGACACCGAATTTCGATACCTACTTTGCAACTTATGCAAGAAAGGGTTGTTTTAGGAATCCAAGTTTCAAAAATGATCCACATTGGGAGTTTGTGCGGCCAAAAGGCTTTATAGAAGTCTAACTATTCCAAAATTGCATCACACACTTCACATATGACAATATAAACTTTTATAAACTTACGGCACCGAGTTCCAATTTTTAGTTTGCAAATTATGCAACAAAAATTTGTTTTAAGAACTTATGCATACAAAGAAAGTATGTAAATCTATATTTTATCACAATTTTCTTTATATTCATATATATAAAATTAGTGTTTAAATATATATTATTTGATCTTTATTCCAAATTGATCAGAATTCTTGCATCCCCTCACACATGCATTGAGACCATATGTATTAACTCTAGACATTTGTATTTTTAATTTTTAAGAAAGTTTTTGATTTTTGCATTTAATAAAAAATTGTACTTTTATTATTGTAATTAAGTTTACATATATATATATATATAATGACTGAATTTATTTATTTTTATATATTAATCAATGTGATTATTTTATATTATGACTATTGAAACAAGTTACCAACAAGAATAAAATAAAAAAGGAGAAGATAAATATGGACAATGTTGAAAAAAAAGAGAGAAGAGACTTTTAGTGATGCACACTTATGTGTTACTAAAAGTGATATGTTGTACTATTAGCTGATGCACAAAGTGAGGATTGCTAATAGTTTTCTTTATCCATGCTCATATGTGCATCCCTAATAGTACAATAGACCTGCTTTAAACAACATACAAGTATGCATTGCTCATTTGAGTGTTGCTAATACTTATTAGTGACGCTTATGCAGTTGCTAAATGTAACATTTTTTTGTAATGTTAATTACAAAAAAATTTAAATGTTGAGACAAAAGTAAGTTACTAAGTTTGGTATATTGGATAAACTTAAATTACTTAAAATTTGTTTGTTACAAAATTGAAAGATCTTTGAGGTTCCTTCTATCCATGTGAAAAATGAATAGCCACATGTGCGCCCCTATTATTGTTATTAGATCATCCATATTATGAACATTTCTCTCTAGTCCATATGCTATTTATGATGAGACCACCATCAACTTGGGCACTACAACTAAAAATCAAAGCTCTCATCTTTTTTTTTTTTTTTTTCTTTTGAAAGGTAAAGCTTATATCTTCATCTTTTTTTATAAAAAAAAAAAACCTCTAGTGACAAATCAAGAGGAAAATGGACCATTTTTGAAATGTTTGACTTCCTTTTTAGGTTTTGAACTACTCTTTCTCTTCCTAACTCTCTTAATCAATCAATCAATAAATGATTGAAGGACTACCAACAAAATTATTTCTTCACTTACCTTTGAAATCTTTTGCTTAGTGGAATTTTAGTGCCATTAATTGACAGCATTGTTTTTTTCCTTAAAAAAGCTAATTTTTGATCAATTTTAACACTTGGTTTAAAAAATCATCTATATTTCTAGGTGGATTGGATGCTCCCTATCCTACGATTCACCTTTATATATATATATATATATGTGTGTGTGTGTGTGTGTGTGTTTGTATGTATATGAATGAGTGAGAGAGAGTGCTTTAACTATATATATATATATATATATATATATATGTTTGTATGTATATGAATGAGTGAGAGAGAGTGCTTTAACTTTGCTTTCCAAGCCAAAAAAGAGAATCTTTAATCTTTTTATATGACATTGCATGAGAACAGTATCATTTTGTTGATTGATCTAATAATGATCTTTCTTATTCCATTTTTGTAAGGAGCAATTCAGCCCCACTAACCTTAATGCGTAGAAAACACACTCTTAAGTACAATCTAACAAAACATAACAATTAGCAATGCCTGTTTCATTTAACATTTGTATATGTACCCGAACAAGCAAGAAACATCAAAGAAGGAACAATATATATGAAGCTACAATTTATCCTCTATATATAGTTGTATGTAGTTAATTTTACGCGCTTGAAATGAGCCTGAAAGTTGCATTTTTCTTCTTGCAATATAAAAGTTTACTATCAAACTCAACAAATGACAGCTACTTCATTTTTAAGTATTTCATATACAACATGATCTTTTCCAATTTGACCAAAATCCATGAGAGAGAGAGAGAGAGAGAGAGAGAGAGAGGTTATTGACATGGTCATGTAAAGAAGTTTGAATTCATGAATCTGTTTGTCTTCTTGAGGAACATATATACTTTAATAATCGCATAAAGATGTGAGGAGGATATGAAGTTGTCTCCCCTACCTCCACAACATGGGTGGAGAAATTCTGTTCATTCCATTAACAATATTTTCCTGCATAGTTCACAGTTTATATATATTTATGTATAAAAGACATATACAATGATAAAATAAGTTCACTTGTTTTCCTAAAAGCTTAAACTATTAAAAATAGGTTCAATAATAAAGATTAAGCTAACACTCTTCTTCACGTACAATCCTATCTTGAAATGTTAAAAAATAATATATATCAAATTAACATTCACGTCTACACTTTAATATATATCACTCACATTTAAGATTGTTTCTTTGAGTAGATATATTGTAATAACATGTGATCACAGTGGATAAAGTGAGTTCAATTCTATTAAGCGACGAAAATGCAAAAAAATAAAAAATTGTATGTGGAAGATTGGGTACCATTGGAAACTGATATTTCTTTAATAAATGATTACATGCATCTATCTCTTCATCTTATATATGAGTTTGTATGTCTTGTTATGTTGTGTTAAATTGACAGTTTCCAAAACTTTGGAAAGAAATTAATTAAGCAAGCACCATGCATGCCCTACATTTGGACTCTGAATTTTTTTTTTTTCAAAAAAAAAAAAAATGTTACAAAATTTAGAAGGCCTAAAGAAACTCAATTTGATGATTCCCTACATTTGCAACTTTAAGGGTAGAGAATTTGATAATCAAAAAAATGTCAAAAATAGGAATAAAGTAAAAGCTAGATAAAAATAAAATCTTATTATCATTTGTCAAGAGATGATAGCTCTATACCTATTACTAGAAAAATAGAGTAGAAAGTTTAAATCAAAGAGAATATTCATACAAGTACTACTATATATATCATGCAAGTAATGAAGGTTGGGATAAATGTAATGAGCCCTCTTAGGGTCTGCCGTGTGTATCAGAAAAAGTAATGGAACAAAAGAAAAATGAAGAAAATGAGAATAAAAGAATATAGTTTTTAAAAGGGCATATATTCTCCAACTTTTGAGAAGCAAAAGCATGTGGATTTCTGTAATGGATTCCCAGATCCAAATCTAGTTTCCTTTTGGGATATATATTCAAAATGTGAAAAATCTATCTTCCTCTCTATAAAATTTTCAACTTTTGGAATATGACACAGTTGCCCTTCACAGTTCATTCTTAAAACTATAACATAATCTATATATATATGACAGATGTTCCATATATTCCTAATTCATGAACATAAACCCCACCAACTATGGGAATTAATTAGTAAATTAAGGAATAGTGAAATCTCACATGAACTTTGAATGGATTTTAGGGGAGATTTTATTGCCTTGGAATTAGCAATACTATTGGGACCCTGTTAGGATCTCCCTAAACAAACTAGCCTTCCCTTCATTTTCAAAGTAAAAGACAACCAAAGAAACAAACATACCCTTGGTGACAACACTTTGCTTTTCCCATATCCTTATATTTCATATATATATATATATATATATATATTTCTATTAGACAAGTCCTGTTATCTTATTACATATTATAAATCTCTAAGCTCAAAGAGAGAGAGAGAGAGAGAGGTGGGAGGATTTTGAAGAGGAATCTCATAGGAAGAGAGAGAGAGAGAGAGAGAGAGGCCTTGAAAGTTGAAGCCTTTGGGAGTGTTGGGCAAGGAGAGAATATTCTGAAGGCACCAAAGTTCAACAGCTAAACTCCAAAGATTATATACTAAACAAAATTAGAAAGCAGAAACATCATTAATTAGATTATGATTAAGGGCTAGCAGGAAAAGTCAGCCCACAAGGAGACGACTGCTCACAATTCCAGAAATTCACTGCCTTTGTCGGCTCGCTGTCTTTTAACCCCTTTCATTACTTTATAGTATATATAACTCAGTGGAAACTGATTATGATATGGTCACCCCAACACTCCCCTTTTTATCAACTGATCGATGGGGCACCCGAATTTAACTAATCTTATTAGTATAAAACTAAAAAATTATTCATAATTTTTATGCACAAATTTCTTTATTACGTGTTTTTTTTTCAATTCATATAACCAAATCAGAAATTTATAAGAGTATAGAGAAGGAAAAATAAAGTTATAGCCAACTCTCTAATAATTTGTTAATTTTTATTAATGAAATTTTCTTTGACAAGTAAATGATTTTTAAATAGAAATAGAACCTGTATACATATTCTTGAAGGTGATAATTATTATTTTTATATAAAATAACATGTATTATATCTAATTCATGTTATAAAAACACTCTGAAAAATCTCCTTTTTTCATTACTAATAAAAATTTATATATATACCTTGAATATATGTACCTTGAACTATATAATTTTGACGGTCATAGTCATAGTCATTGCGCACCTTGAATTGTTTAAATACCTAAATACTAAAGATAGAGCTAGGTTTTGAAACTTTTCATTTTTTCTTCCACACATGCATATGAGAATTCATTGTTTTCATATTGGCTGAGTAAGAAGTATATTAAGAGTGAAATCTAATTAGTAATTATAACTAGAATGTTGAATCCAAGTCAACAAATACTTACAGCCTACAATTCAATCCAAGGCATATATATTTATTGAGTCATGTCTTGAAACATGTCGATCAACATAGAATCATACATTCCTTTGAAGAAAAGAACTCTTGATGACAGGAGGAAATTAAAGCTATAAACTGGTGATCATCTACCATTCAAGAAGTCACACCCAACAATCAAACTATTTTATCCATGAAGAATCTTTTTTTTTTTCCCATAACCCAGAAATCGACCCCACCAACTGGTTCCTTTAAGCATATCAGCTCAAATCGTAAACCTGAAACTCATCTAATTTTTTTTTACATAACCTTCGGTTATGCGTGACAATGACCCAAGAACACCCTTTATGATGATGATGATGATGGATTAGTTTTGTTTGGTGAATATGAAGGTCCAGTGGGGTGACTGATCAAATTCAAATTCAAGGTGGGGACTGCCATGGTCATACTGTCTTAAGGACGATTATTCCCTTTTATGCGTGGACGTTCGTCGTTTCCTTTGGATTTACCTTCTTTGACAGTTGGGCACGTGCATGGCTTCACACACTTTAGAATCCATGTTAAAAAAAGGAAAAAAAGAAATCACTTCACTGATCTCTTGTTTATATATATGATCTCTCGTTTTCCTCTAATTTTATAAGTTTTGTTTGCTTAGATGACTGTGAAGACTCTGCCATGTCGTGGCTGTCTGATTTAAATCACTGGTAAAATGAAAAGATGCAGAAGTTAATTAGGGACCGTCCGATTATTGAATAGTACTAGAGTTTTATCTTAGTTGATCACATTATAATGTAATCTTTTATGGGGAAATGGTTTCCCACTTTCATTTTGACTAAGCACAACTTGAAAAGATTGCACTTTTGTTGAATATGAGGGTGGAAGGAGGTGTGGCTTACATGGGCATTACTTATAAGTCACACAATCAGACATCTACTTTAGCTTTTCCTTTTTTTGACCAAGACATTACAATCTCAGGTACTCATCTAATTGAAGGGAGTTTCATTTCCATCAAATTGCCTTTTTTTGCTTTTCATTCCATCACAGTGAAACCGTCACACCGTAATTTTTTTTAATAGTTAAAAAAAAAAGAAGAATTTTGTCAATGAATACAGTGTACACCAAACACAACCCACAACATCAATAAAAGTTTTAGTGCAATGAATATCAAGGATACCAAATTTTATCACAAGTATGTTGACACCCACCACACAAGAACCTAATAATGTACCAGAACCAAAACAGAAGAGTTACAAAAAAAAATATCAAAACAAAATATCCCACATTATTCATGTGACGGCATAAATCTTATAAATTTTCTAAATTTATGAGAAAGACACTTTCCACAATTCATGAAATATCAAACGTTGTGTGATGGGTTCACGAGATTATATATTAGAAAGTAGTATTTGCTATAATAAATGCGCATAAATCCCATGACCATGGAAACATGGGACATTATATATAAAATCACTCTTCTCAAATATATTTATGTGCTATAGAAAGTAATAATTCCACTGGTATACAATCTACCTGATCTTACATACACACAAGATTTTTAGTGTTGGCTTTAACAAAAAAAATGTTTTTTTTTGTGTGTGGAATATTCTAATGCTGGGCTTTAACAAAAACAATGTTAAAGATTCTTACACAACATGCAACTACAAAGAGAAGAAGAATTTGATGGTTGTAAGTGAGATAAGGTAACTTTTTCTTTTTCTCCCTGAATGATTTATAATTCAGTAGACACCAATTGACAAATTTAATGGTTGTGTGTGAGATAAAGAAGCTTTTTCTTTTTCTGCAAGAACGAGTTGTAAAACAGTAGATATCAATTAATTAAATTGTTGTTGTGAGTGAGATAAAGTAACATTTTTTTATTCCATAAATTCAAAAACAAAGAAACTATTCTGAGTTCTATGAGGGCAGCCTCTGCTTCAAGGAGAAATGTAAAGAATAGTTTCAGTAACTGGGAAGTAATTATTATGCAGCTAGCTAGCTAGGCTTTAGTAATTTCATTTTGCTAGATCATGGTTTTAACTTTGTAAAGCTTGAAGCTTGTTTTTTTGATAGCTGATACCTGGGATATGCCCCTTGAAAGATGTATATAGCTCTCTGTTTATAATACTACCATTTACTTTGAAATGTTGCAATTATATGATACTTTCATGTGCATTAAAATTTAAAAAGAAAGGAGGAGAATCAGTACTTTATCACTAATGTCTTACTTTATCACTTATGTCTTACCAGTCATGGTTTTCCTATTTTTGAAATTTAAGACTACAAATTTGAGGCCTTTTCATAATGAGAAACAGGAAAAAGATTTGCAACAGTGTCAATACAAAGAATTTACATGGTGAAAATGGTAATATCAAAGAAATGCAACCTACAACTAGAAGCAGCAAATATATATTTGTATATATATATACTCACACGCACGTACATATTGGCAAGGATAAACAAGAGTTCCTCACAAATTTGTGTGGGGTCCTTGGATATACAATTGAACTAGTATTATTTTATATGAAAAGAAATATATCTAAATGTGGTGATGGGCAGGGAGAATAGGAAAAATATATATATATATATATATATATATATATATATAAACAAAAAGCTAGTGATTATGGGATAATCATTCCAATGGGAAAGGCTTGGAGCTTAACTTTTTCCAGGACCTATCATATGTGTCATCATGCACCTTTAGGTTTCTGGCCACCTCCTCTCCCAACCCACCATTCCTCTCTTCCTTCCAACTTTCACTTTTCACCGCCTCCCACAACATAATATTATTCTATTCCGACCAAAAGCAGTTAAGAGACTGCAACGTATATACGATAGAGAGAGAACTAATCCTTCATTTATCAGATTGAAACCTTAATTAGGACCCCATTCTCTTCGGTTTTCTCTTAATTCAATTCTGATAATCCCTTTGAGAGAGAGAGAGAGAGAGAGAGAGGATCCAATTGTTCATGATATATTAGCTTCTGCTGTTAAGGTTGACATCATAGCAAAAGGTAACTTTCTGTTGGGTTTTCTTCTAATTGTATCTTTCATACTTTCATATGAATTTATAATCCCTTAATGGGTTCAATATTCTCTTTGCAGATTGAATCAAACTGTGAAAAGAAACTTAATTCTTATACATGTTAGAAAAAATGGCAGAAGCAGCAATCCCAGATGGTTTCATTCAAAAACCAGATGGTGGATCCAATCCTCCGGCCACCATAAAGAAGAAGAGAAGCCTCCCAGGAACCCCAGGCAAGCATCTCTTTTTTTCATCAAATATAGCTTTTCTTATTGCCTTCTCTCTGTGTCTGGCTTTATGATCATGGGTATATTCATGATTATTTTTGTTTTTATACAATTTTGCATATGGGTATATCATAATATATATCATTACTTACACAGATCCTGAAGCTGAAGTCATTGCCTTGTCGCCCAAAACTCTCATGGCTACCAACAGATTCTTGTGTGAGATATGTGGGAAAGGGTTTCAAAGAGATCAAAACTTGCAATTACATCGGCGCGGACACAATCTTCCATGGAAGCTCAAGCAAAGGACTGGCAAGGAAGTGAGGAAGCGCGTTTACGTCTGCCCTGAAAAGAGCTGTGTCCACCACCATCCTTCGAGGGCTCTGGGAGACCTAACCGGTATAAAGAAGCACTTCTGTCGAAAACACGGGGAGAAAAAGTGGAAGTGTGAGAAGTGTTCAAAGAGATATGCTGTGCAGTCAGACTGGAAAGCCCACTCAAAAACTTGCGGCACCAGGGAATACAAATGTGATTGCGGGACTATATTTTCGCGGTAATTGCTGCAACGTCATTTAGATTTTTTAGTAACAGACTTGAAATTTTTTGCAGAGAGTATTAATCAGCGACACCAAAGAAGAAAATTAAGCAGGCCAATGAAGCTTGAGAGGGCTCTTTTGTGTGATATATTGTGGTATATATCTTTGTATATATGTGTAACAGGCAAGAGAACCAGTGTGTGTGTGGGTTTTAGTTTGGAATAAAAACTTAAAAAGGATAAGGATTAAGGGGGTTATAATGGAGACAAAGAGATTTTTAGGACTTCTCTTCAATCTGAAAATCAGTGTCTTAATCCTTTCTTTTCTCAACAATAATGACCCTGTGTTTGTTGTTTTCCTTGAATGAACAGGTCAGGCTGTATTACCCGTGCCAATTAGCCAGCCTGAAAGAAAGTTCAACTTTTTTCCAAATACAATCTTTGTTTTGTCAATTTACACTTTATTTCGTTAGGGTTACTAATATGTGCATATATATGTATGCACTTCTTTTATATATTTTCCATATTGGTTTCTCTTTGAAATGATCAATCGTATATGAATTTCATGTGAGCAGGCGAGATAGCTTCATCTCTCATAGAGCCTTCTGTGATGCATTAGCAGAAGAAACGGCTAGAGTGAATGCCTCAGCTGCCATCAACAACGCCACAGCCAGCAGCAATATCAATTATCATTTTATGGGAACTTCAATAGGACCTAGCATGGCACAAGATTTCTCTTCTATTTTAAAGCCAATTAGCTCAAGCAACGATGAAACTCTCAATCCAACTAGACAGGGGCTGTCAATGTGGATGGGCCAAGGAGGCAATAATCTCCAAGAGATGCATCAAATTGGGTCTTTGAGTTCAGTATACGGTGATCCACTTGTTCTTTGTTCAAACCCACCACCATCAGATTATCAACTGAATTGGGTATTAGGAAGCAAGTCTTTGAATAAAGCTGAGGAACTGACAAGAACTTCACTTCCCTTGAGCAATGTAAAGAATGATGGAAGTCAGCTCGTAAGTGTTCCTTCCTTGTACAGCACCCAACACCACTCTCATCAAACACCTTACGCAAATATGTCTGCAACAGCTTTACTGCAGAAAGCTGCCCAAATAGGGGCAACTTCAACTGACCCATCATTTATAGGAAGCTTTGGATTGAAGTGCAATAACATTCAAGTTCAAGATGGAAACAAGTATTGTGGATTGTATGGTACAAACCCAATAACCAGTAATCTTGGAAGTGATGTGGAGAGCTCAGTGGATGATTTCTCCACTTTGAATCAGTTGCAGATGTACCCCTCAAAGCGCCGGAACATACAGAACTGAAGATGGGTCAGGTGGGCAAACTAGGGATTTTTTGGGTGTTGGTGTACAATCCATCTGTGGCCCATCATCAATCAATGGATGGATTTGATCATATGAGAATTTCATGAATAACTTATTTTCTCAAATGAAAGCCAAGTTGATGATAAAGTGGAGTTGGATGTTGGGGGAGAGAGAGAGAGAGAGATAAGTATATGCAAACTTTGCAAAGAGGAAAAGGTGGCATTGAGTGCTTGATGGGAGCTAAAAGTTGTGCTTAGAAAAACAATTCAAGAGCTGAAGAAGGAGATCCATGCATATTCTGTTGAACCCTGAAGGCTGTTCCCTTTAAACATGGTGTTTTTTTTTTTTTTTGATAAAGAGGGTTAGTGGGGGCAAAGCAAGAGGCCCTTTTGAATTCCATTATTGCAATGTTCATCTCTGTTGTGGTGGTTATCTTTTCAAACTAAATTTAAAAGAAAATCTCAGTGGCAGGAAAGGCTTTATTCTAGTTTTATGTAGTCTTAACCTATTGCTTAAAATATAATATGTAGCTTTTCTTTTCTCCAGCCATGCAAACTTGTGTGTGTGTATATATATATATATATATATATATATATAAAACAAGATCAGCTATAATACATGCAAGAAATGGAGGGATTCGAAGTGCCTAAAGACGTTCATATCATCCCACCATAAAAGGGTTTTATCTTTTTCTTATTGACCACTTTCTAATCTCTTAGTAATTTATTTTTTTTGGGTAAGAAATCTTTTAGTGTTATTAGTACTGATTTAGTATTGCATGACTATTTCTGCATTATACCATAGTGCATTAGTGCATCAGTAAGTACACACACACAGCCTCAATTCCAATTTTATTTAGCTATATATATATATATATATATAATGAGTAATCTTATAAATGACTTGCACCTCGAACAGGAAAAGCTCACCAACCTCTTATGACATCCATTTCACACAAAGGTTGCAAATGACTACCCCCACAACATGAACTTTGTGAAAATTCGAATTAAGAATGTCAGAGCTTACAGCTCATCGTAGGTCCTCTTTACCACTGGGCCCTGGATGATAGTTTTCATGAAAATATCTGTTATCAAAGCAATGCAATAAAATCACATTTCTGATATATGCATCTTGTTTTTTGTTTTAGATCTTTACCTAGACTTAATGAGGATCCCCAAAGTACTCCAACTCCCTTCAACTGATACAATTTTTTTTTTTAATTTTTATTTAGATGCTTGTAGTATACAGTTGAGGTTGATTTGGCTGCCGTAAGATTGTTCATAATATGATTTTAGTCTATGCCCTCTAGGGGCATATTTCCAACATAGAAAGGGAGAAAAAGATGAAAAGAAAAAGATAAAAAAAAAAAGGGAAGTTAAAAGAGAAAAAGAAGCCATATTCTTGCATCAATCTCTTCATTGTGTATGCTTTTGCTTAAATGACAGCTGTACCAAAGTGCTCTACGGTGTGCAGTGCAGTACAAGAAAGATCATTACGAATGAGTATGCACATCTCCATAAGAGTATTACTACATTTTATCTAGTCATCACAATTTCTTTTTAAATTCTAAATAAAAGATTTAATTTTTTTTTTAACACATCTCTATCTGTATATAAATAAAAATAAATAATTAAAGTCAGTATGTCAAATATTTCTCTATCACATATGTTATTTGGCTACCCCAAATCTTTCAAGCTCCCAGAATCTTGGCTTGTGGTACTTCCGAAGCGAAAGTTATTGTCCAAGAACAATTCCCAAGAAAACAAAAAATTAATAAACAACCTCTTGCTTGCACTCCAAATCAGTAATCAATTTTGGAGTGCAAGAGATTTTTTTTTGGTACTTATGGAGTGCTAATAGTTGTACCCTATATATATATATATATATATATATATATATATAAACACTAATAGTCCTTGTGAAACACCACAAAAAAAAGGAGATTTTATCAAAAATCAGAAATTGAGTTTGGCTTAAATTAAAAGTCCAGGAATTATTCTAGAACAAACGGTATAAATAATAGAAATTACAATCATTAAAGAAATAAAACTTTCCTAAAATAACATAAATGCATTTTTTGAGAAATTTTTTTGTCAACTTTTTCGAAACCTAAATAATATAATTATTATTTAATAGAATGGCCTGTAATCATTATATGATGTGGTGTGACTATTTCTCACAAAGTCTATTATTTTTTTAGCTTTTATAATTTCAAAACAATTGATAAGAAATTTTGAGATATAGTCATACCATATCATATAATAATGTAGAATAATTGTTTTATTGAATAACTTCTTTAAATAATAAAACTCATGCGAGAAATAACATATCTCATGGCAATGCAATAAAATGTTAGAGATATTTGATCTAAATTTTCAATTCTCCAGAATGATATATTACGATATGATAATTTTGAGTCCCACAAGATAAGAATCTCTAACATTACTCATAACCTTTATTCCACGTCATGGATGATTTAAGCTATGTTTATATCGAAGTGACATGCTTTTAGGATATTTTTCAAAGTAAATGTCTGTAAGTCCAATTAATCCAAAAATGCTTCACCAATCTGATCCTAATCGGTTGCAATGAGAATCAAAGAAAATAAAATAAAATGGTGGCATGTAATGAAGGGGAAAAGGAAATGAATGTCATATATCAAGTATACAGCACATGTTCTCCAGTGTGCATGTTTGCCTTTTAGATGAATGCCAAAAAAACAGCTAGGGCCTCCACAGACACACAAAAGAGGACAATGATCATGGCTTAATTTCCTGGCTCTTTCAACTAAAGGCAATGCGAATCATATGCCTTCAAATTGCAACTCCAATTTGACCCCGTGATATATGGTTTATGTTCACACATGTTAGTTGCTACTCCACATTTGTGTGTATACACATATATTTTAGGTTAAATTACACTAATCTATTCTAAGATTTCTGACAATTACACTGACCTCCTCTAAAATTTTTGAAATTATGTTGACCTTTCCTATTTTACTTGATAATATACATATACCTCCTCCAGTCCATTTTTTTCAAGATAACAAAATTGTCCCTATATTTATTTCTTTTTGCATTTTTCAATTTTAACCAATTTTAATCCAAACATAACAGTAGAAGACCGGTAAAAGAAAGAAAATTCCTTATAACACAACTATTTGGAGGTTACAACTTACAATGGTACTTGAAGGGTTTGAATTTTCACGGTCTTGAATCTAAGACTATATTTGAAATATAAGAATAGAAATAAAATGATCATTCCATGTAATGAAATAAAATAAAAAAAGATTACTCATCTCGGTTAAAGGCCAAAAAGAATGTTTAAAATGATTTTTAATGATATGCTAATTTTATAAAATAGATATTCTCAATCATATAAAAAAATTTAAATAAAAAAATTAAAATAGACATTTTTAAAATATCCATTGCACCCTACCAAACATGACATAAGAAAAAGACGGAACATTCAAGAGAAAGTAATATATTAAAAGAAAAAAAAGGAAAAAATAATGAAGGACAGAAAGTTATACCATCTTGGATGACTTACCGAAGGAATGCTACTTTTCTTTTCCTTAGTGTTAGTAGCAATAGCATGGCATTCTTCGCAATGAATTCATCGGAAACCCATTTCTATTCCTTAAATCACAAGAAAGCTTTGAGATTGGAAAGAAAGAAGCATCTTCACTTTATAGTTGACCTAATAACCTCTTAGTGAACTAAACGAATTGTAAGTAGTTGTAAAAAAGAGGTTAAATAATCAAAAATTTCTCATACTCTAAATTAAAGTAAGTTTGGAATTTAGGAAAACCAAAGAATAAAAAAAAAAAAAACAAGAAACAAAAACCAAAAACAAAAAAAAATAAAAGGAAAAAAAAAGTCCTTTGGACTTGGATCATCCAGCCCAACCTCAATCTGAAATGGGGTAAGCCCAAGGTTCTTAATTTTATCGTTCATGTCCATTGTCCACCAAGTCCTTGGCCAAACTCTACTGGGCGAATGCCCTCGTCGCCACCGACGTGGTCTAAATAGAGGAGTCTGTGGGCCTGCTAGTCTGGGCCATGGAGGCCCTGGTTGAGAACACTGGGTTGGTGACGTTAGGGTACCGATTGCGGTAGGCGGAGGCGCACCGGTTGTTTGGTATCTATGCGGCCGGGTTTTCAATGTCGAGGAGGACCCGCACGAGACGAGCATTTGCACCCCTAGTATGCGTATGAAGAGACCGATGAGTATATATTGCGAAAGAAGTCATAGGACACAATAATGATTCAGGTAAAACTTGGATTTTGAGTTGTTTTGCTTCAAGTTGTCTTCAATTTGAATATGTGTGTGTGTGTGTGTGTCATGCTTTATTGCTAATTTGATTCGGATGTTTGGAATTTAGGAACGTAATGTGTTTCCGTGCATTTTATTTATTAGTTTTTTTTAATTATAATATACACCTTTTTATATGAAGCTTGGTTAGTTCTATGGCAATTCTTTTTTCTTTTATTTTTTGGGTGTATTGTTATTTTTTGCAGCAAAAACTATATTTGAATTATGTAATTGTTAATTGGCTGATTTGAAGGCATTGATACTAGTTATTGTGACTTTTTCGGGTTGGATTGATTCATTAGACTCTGCTACAATTTCTTAATCGTGTTCGAAGATTTAAGATTTGGGGAAATGGGATACATCATGATCTATTCCTTCTGTATCGTGGGTTTAGACTTCTCGACCAAATTGAGAAGAGAAATGCATGGATTGAAATGAAAATGCTCAAACTTATGTCATATTTGGCATGATACGATGAACATTTTAAAAATATTTTTTTTTATTTTTTTATTTTTTAATCTTAATTAGTATAATTGAGAATAATAGATATTATATTAAAAATTATTTCAAATATTCATTTATTCTAATTAAATTTTATTTTATTTTAAAAAATAATCATTTAATTTTTACATATCAAACATGACTAATATCTACGGAAAAGTGATATTTACGACTCCTGGTCGGTCCTCAGTACTCTTGCTTGGAGTCCTTGCTCATTTCATGGTTAAGGCCTGTGCCGGGTTGGTATAGTGTCCAATGGGCTTTGTTTTCTGATTGTTTCTAGTACACTATTTTTTGAGTTTTGCTTGCATTGTTTTGTTTTTGTTTTTTATAAATAAAAGAAGGATATTATTTATGTGAAAGAATGTACGAAGCTTACATAACTGAAAATATCAATAAAGGAAAAATGCAAAAGACATCAAAGCCCATAGAATCATCCTAATCAAGTTGACACCAAACTAAAAGTGCATCATTTGCCAGCACAACCCTGCAAGAGAACCACGAAGACTGAAACCACTACAGAGATCATACAACTCAATCACAGACTTCTGACCAAATCTTTAAAAACCAAAGACAACTATAAGTAAAATCCAGCCTTGCTTGCATTGTTTTGTTGTTCCCGCAAAGCTCTTGCACATATATATTGATGAATGAGTGTTGATTGTCACGATTGTAACTTGGAAAACCTAACAATAAGGTCATTTGAACCTTAACTGAAAGGTAATTAGACTAATTAATCTAGTCGAGAGTATTTAAAATAGGTTATTTTTTTGAATTATTTTTATTTCATTATCATGTTTATGCTTATTCAAATCTCGTAACAGGATTTATTGGAAATGTCTATTATCAAGTTCAATTGTACATCAACTATCTCTTATAAAGTACATTGGTGTAAAATAACAACTGTATTCAAAACTGTCACTAATTATCTAACATTACAGTCCCAGGTCCAATATACACAATATATACAACACTGTCTAGGAGTGGTACATCCATCCTTGTATAAATGAATGTAATATACAAATTAAAATTGTGCAATGTTATGTCACCGTTTGCCTTGATCTGGTTATGTAGTTGTCATATGCTTCTTTTGTACTTACTATTTCCATGAACAGAAAACACTCAAGCATACTACGTACAAAAAATAATGCAAGCCCAATGAGAACAATCTCTAATGTCCAACATATAACACACGCACAAGACATGTTGACCGCTTCTCACAGAGACCGTTCGCAAGAACGAGTCTCAAGCTTCCCTTCATTTTAGGAGCTTTTGAAATGGTCCACAACTTCCTCAGCGTCTTCATCACGTTCATGAAGCAGTTAGAACAATCCCATGATAATCTGAAGCAGTGGCGACACGTAACCACCAAAAGCTTGATGGAAGCTTGGCTATAAATACACCGTTTGGTCCCCAATCTCTCTCAACTCAATCCTCTTCAGTTTACACCATCTAATTGGAGTGAGCGGAGTTTTGGAAGTGCCAAAAGGAGGAAAAAAACCAATGTCTCCTAACGTGAGCAACACCAATGGTTGGAGGTATTGTTCTTGAGCAATACAGTTTTTATTACGATTCCTTCAAGTATTTATTCCGCATTACAGAATCATATTTATGCTTTCATTTGGTATTAGAGCCATGAAAACTTTATTCTCTGCCTTGGTGTATAAGTGATGTCTGTTTATCTTTGTTTTTGGACTGAAATTTTTACGAAATTGAGTTTTGTTTTTGGGTTGTTTTTGATTCAAAACAACATTAAAATCACATTCAAAAACAACATTTCTGCGCTTTCTGAGATGAAAATAATAATTTTATTTGTCGCGGGCGAGTCGCCGTTGATGGAAGAGGTGACCAGCCAAGTGCTGGAAACCTGCTTGCGGCTGAGTTTTTGAGATTTAATTTGGGCCAAACCGGATTGGGTCCAACCCGACCCACCCATTCAGATGGCTGCCCAACACTCTTACTTTATGGAAAAAAATTTAAATTTGAGTTTGAGGGGTGTTTGATTGGAAAGGAGAAGCTATCCAATGATTGGCTTACAAATGTATAGGAAATAAAAAAAAAAAATTGGTAAAAATCTGGTTTGGGCAGTGACTTGAACCTGATAAATTTTTGCTCATTTTTGCATATAGTTTGATTTAATTGTGTGCAATTTAGATGATTGTTGTGCAAATTTAATAATTATACTCATATTTAGTTTGCATGAATTGATTATTTTTGCTCTAAATTAGTACATGCAATTTTTTGATAAATATATATATATATAGTTAAAGGCATGAAATTAAATGTTATGCATAATATTATAGTTTTAATTATGCAATGTTTATACTTAAATTGTAAGAATATTCTGTGCATAATAATAACATGTTAATTTTAGTTAAAATTATGCAATTTATAATTATTCTCATATTTAGTTAATCCTTATGTTTAAAAGGTATAATGTCTAGTGATCAATATGATTTTTTGGTTAATTAGAGAATAGCCACAACATCTTTAATTAAATAAAAATCATATATTATGATTTATTAGGATCACATAAATAATATTTAGATATTAATTATAATTAATCATACTTAGTAAAATAAATTTTATCCCACAGGAATTTTTATTATATGATTAATTAGGATAAAATATCAAATTATTCATAACTTACCCACAGGAATTATAAATTAATTTAATAATTTGATAATTTTATCATAAAGTTTAATATTAGAAAGAATATATATCAAATTATAATCATTAATGGACTATTTGTTGTGGGAGTATGAATGTGTACATCTAAGGAGGTACTGTCTAGGAGACTGGATTTTAAGTGGGACCATTGTAACCTCTCCAATCTTTCCTGAGAATCTTAAAGTTCTGTCTAAGAAAGAAAAATCTTTCCTGGGAACTTACTTAGTAGTGCTATTTCTTGCTGCGGTAAAATAGGCCTTATACATGATTATTGAGAAAATAATTTGATAAATTCTATCATAAAGAATAATTGAATCTGCTTGAATTAAAAATTTAGCTCACAGGCAATTTTTATGTCATTGGATTCAATTTTTAAGCATGATTCACATTGGTAGATCGTGAACTTCATTTATGCCTCATTTTAATTTAAGCATGTATGTTTAATTTATGCAGCTAGCCAACCTGTTAAATTTTTTTATGTCGGTTGTGATATTCCCGAACTTAAGGGTGATAACTTTAAAATGTAGAAAGAGAGAGTCTTACTTCATTTAGGGTGGATGAACATTGATTATGCTATAAGGAAAAATGAACCACCTGCAGTTACCAATACCAGCACTGAAACTGAGATTGCTCTTTATAAACATTGGGAGCGATCCAATCGACTCAGTGTTATGTTCATAAAAACTAAAATCTCTGCTGGTATTCGTGGTTCAGTCGATCAGCATACCAAATTTCGTGATTTACTCAAGGCCATTGACGAACAATTCGTCACTTCAGATAAGGCGCTTGCTAGCACCCTAATTATGAAGTTTCGTTCCACAAGGCTCGACACTGTAAGAGGTGTGCGTGAGCACATCATGCAAATGAGGCACACTACAAGCTCAACTTAAGATACTAGAGGTTGATATTTCAGATTCTTTTCTTGTGCACTATATTCTGAATATTCTCCCACCCCAATACAGTCCTTTTAAAATCTCCTAGAACACACATAAGGATAAATGGTCTATTAATGAACTTATGACCATGTATGTTCAAGAGGAAAGGAGATTGATTATGGAGACGGAAGAGAGTGCAATGCTGGCTACGTAGGGAAAGAATAAAGCTCAAGCCAATAAGAAAGGGAAAGAAAAAGGGAAAGAGAAGTTGGCTCCACAAGCTGACATAAAGAAAGATCTGGTGTGTTTCTTCTGTAAAAAGAAGGGACATGTTAAGAAGGATTGTCCCAAATCCCAGAAATGGCTAAAGAAAAAAGGTAATCAATTCTCTTTAGTTTGTTATGAATCCAATATGGTTGATATTGTTTACAACACTTGATGGATTGATTCTAGTTTTACAATCCACATTTCGAATTCCATGCAGGGTATGCAAAACCTAAGGAAGCCAGGTGGAAAGTGAACAAGGCATCTATTCGAGAAACAAGATGCGTTCACATGTAGATGCTGTTGAAACATGCAATTTGATTTTAAGTAGTGGTTTTGAATTAATTCTAGAAAAGACCTTTTATATTCCTAGTTTTTCTAGGAATTTAATTTCTGTTTCTAAACTTGTACCATTGGGATACACTTTTAAGTTTTCAGATACATCTTTCAGTTTAATTTATAAATCTGAACTTGTTGGGTTTGGTACATTGTGTGATGGTCTTTTCTGTATTAATTTGCAAAATGATGCCACTCATAATGTTATGCATGTGCACACCAGTATAAAGAGATGTGTTGTAAATGAGGATTCCGCTATACTATAGCACCGGAGATTAGGTCATATCTCCATTAAGCGTATTAAAAGATTAGTAAATGATGGGGTACTTAGTACTCTTGACTTTACTGATTTTGAAACTTGTGTGGACTGCATAAAGGGAAAGCAGATCAATAAGTTTACGAAAGGTGCTACAAGGAGTTCTCACATATTGGAAATCATACATACAAACATTTGTAGTCCAGACATGGACGCACATGGTCAGAGATACTTCATCTCATTCATTGATAACTATTCACGATACATGTATCTCTACTTGCTTCATAATAAGAATGAAGCATGAGATGCCTTTAAAGTTTTCAAGGCTGAAGTAGAGAAACAATGTGGTAAGCAAATTAAGATCGTGAGGTCAGACAGAGGTGGAGAATACTATGGTAAATATACAGAAGATGGACAAGCACATGGTCCCTTTGCGAGGTTTTTTCAGGAAAATGGGATTGTTTCCCAATACACCATGACTGGTTCACCGGACCAAAATGGTGTAGCTAAAAGAAGAAACCAAACATTATTGGACATGGTGCAGAGCAGTGCAGAGTAGCTTTAATCTTCCTAAGTATTTGTGGACTGAGGCACTAAAGACGGTTGTGTACATCTTAAACCGGGTCCCAACCAAAGCTGTCACGACCCAAAACCCACCCCGTGCGGATCTCGGATCGCAACCGCCTCCTTCAGGCCCGGGAGCCTGAGGGCAAGGCAAAACATGGGCGACGGTATCGAATAGCGGTGCGGCCTTGATTTGCGGAAGCGTGAAAACCCTTTTCTTTTTTTTTTTAATCTTTAAAAAACTTTTAAAAAAACTTTCGCACAGCCGTCCGGTACTGTCGCTCTTCATAGCGGTACACATGAATAATCACATCAGAGCATACTAAAATTAAAGTCTTATACATAATACATATTCGAATGCCTCAAGGGCTTAAGTACATATTTGGTTGCCTCTTGGGCTTAAATACATAATTGTCCAAAAGTACGACATCAAAATTCGACCAACCATAGGCCCTAATACTTCCCAAAATAACTCCAGAATCCTAATGGAGCTGCCTATCATTTCTCCCCAAATTGGGCAAGGGTCCACCCATCGTCATCACCTGAAAAATGTTAGGGAATGGGGTGAGCTTCGAGAAGCCCAGTGAGTAATTCTAACATCTGTCATGGGTTTCAATTGGTAGTGGTTTCGCACGTGAGAATTTTGTAAAATACTCACTACCAATTGCTCGTATACTTGGAATATAGAGTACATGCATTCTTTAAACAATGGCTTTGAAACATTAAAGTATTCAAGCTAACTTGTACTTTCGAAATAAAGTATATGAATTTCAAATCATGTAAATATGCATGGTGAAAATGAGGAAAAACCTGCTTCCATTTTCAACACACACCTTATCACTTTCATTAACAGAATCCGTTTCGAACCAGATTCCCATTTTACTTTTCGTGGAGATATCTCATATGCCTGGGGGATTAGATCCTGCTACCTGGCATTTATTCGTATCGTAGTTGGGTTCCTAAGAAACCCGATAGAAATCTGTGGTGCTTATGCACAATTTATCTTGCATTTAAAAGCATTTAACCCATAATTCCTTCGTGTGGATGCATTTAAAAGCATTCAAAACATACAGTTCATAATCTCATGATAGGGTATTGAAATACGTGAAACATGTAAATTCAAGATATATAATAACATTTGAAATCGAAATTTTAAACATGCAGAAGTATATCTCAAAGAACAGTAGTAAATTATTCAGGAAGCATGTCATAGCAGAATATTTAAAACGGAATTGTGTAAAGACAGAATTTGATATTTAAAACATCATTCAAATCCGTGGAATTAAATCTCCACTTCAAATGTGAGGTTACTCACCTTGATTCCCCGGGTTTGCACTACTGGTGGGCTTTTCCCTTCCCTTTGTATTTCCTAAGAAAATTATAAAGAACTCGTTAACTTCACATTTTACCTTAAATCGTTACCTATTCATGCTCTTTCATTTAATTTTAGGCCTGACGTATGCTAACTTCCTAGGATTTGTCTTACTAGTCAACTCGTGGTGACTTGATGAGTTTTATTTTACACGTGACTAAATTTTCAGTACCTATTTTGGTGTTATGGACTTCACCGTTGGGTTTGGAATGTCCGACATAGTCAAAATAGACTATCTTTTAGTTTCGTTTGGGCTCCGGGTACCTTAGGGGTAGTTTGGTCATTTCGCGCGTCATATTTTTTGGAGTCCCGTCTCGTGAATCGGACTCCACTATTGATCTCAGAAGGCCCAAGAAAATAAGATTACACTAATAACTTGTCTTATTTGGACATCGGCTACATCAGGGGCAATTTGGTAATTTGTACTTTAACGTGTCGTAATTTTTTGGAGTCTCGTCTCGTAAAACGGACCACAACATTGAGTCCGGAATGTCCAAAATAGTCAAAAACCACTATTCGTTTACTTTATTCGGACTCCGTTTGACTTATTTATGACCTAGGGGTAATTTGGTCATTTTTATTTAATTAATAAATTAATTTAATAATTTAATTTATTATTATTTATTAATTTATTAGGGGTATAAATGGAATAAAATTCCAAAATCTAGGCCAGAGTTGAATTCCCTAAAACTGTTGGGGTCATTTTGTAAATACCAGAAACCTTGGTTTTATTTATTTTAAATTTTTCTGTGAACCAGTGGGTTTTGGGCTTGAAACCCTAGACCGGTCGACCAACTCACTGAACCAGCCGGTCCAATCCACTTCAGGAAAACCGGAATGCCATAGCCCCATTAAACCCCTTATCCCTGATTTGGTTATCCCCTTCACGGTTTAGGTTGATTTTTAAATTCGCTATTCCTGCAACCAAACGACCCTGTATCAATTTAAAAACCTTATACGGTTTCCTCCAAAACGCCACCGTTTCACTAATGCAGTGGCTTAGCCGTGGTTGGACAAGTGTCCGAGTTGGCTCGACCTAACTCGATCTAAATGGCGAGTCCACTCGGTCGTCTTCTTCACGTTTTTTACCAGTGTTGCCCTAATTTCTGGGTTTATTCTTTCCCATTTTCGTGAGTTTTGGAAAGGTGTTCCTCTCTGTTTCTTGGTGTTCTATGACCCTAGAGGTTTGGCCAACCTTTTGGCATCCATTTGATACATTAAAACTAACCCAACGTCCGGTTTCACACAAAATACCCGAACCTGCAACTCCACAATACATGCTCATTCCTCAACCGTTTTCAACGCGGTTTGTTGCTACATGATCCCTATGACATTTAGTTTCATCCCCCATCCACAAAAATCGGTTTAAGGGTCAAAATCAAAGAATTCATATTTGGGCCGAAAAGAATAATGCCATTTTTGGGGGTCTCAACCTAGGTTTCTAGGTCGCGGTTGGGGTTTTTGTGATCCTAGGGAGGTCTATTTCAGGTCCAAAGCAACCAAAATAGACTTGGTGCAAGTCGAACCAGACCCACCTCAGTTCAGGTCATCCATGGCAGTTTGCTTACAGGTTGGTGGTTTGGGCAGTTCTGATGGTCCAAAAGTTCCAAATCGATCCAGATTTTATGGTCTAGACGTGTTACATGCAATAACAATTCCCAAACAGCAAAACAGAAACCGAAATTTCCCTAAGAGAAATTCAAAGTTTTGGATGGCTTACCTTCAAACAGTGGTCTCCTCACTGGTTTGTGCTTCAAGCAGGACCTTCAACAGTTGGTCTTGATCTCCCCGTGCACCCCTAGTCCTTAGCTCCCTCAATGGCCACACCAATGCACACACACTTATCTCTCTTTAGCTTCCTCTCTCTAACCCACTCTCTCTCTAAAACTTCAGACTGTACCTCACTTTCTGATTCCTTACTTCAGCCGTCCATCCACTATAAGATTATATGAATTTTACTTATTTGGTTTATTTAAATCAAAATGATTATTTTGGGTTTTGCATGTAAAGTAATTGGTGAAGGTGAGATCAAGTGCCCTAAGGTAGGGTGATGATGAGCTAGGGTACATAGGGTGATGTGGTGGTGATGTGTTGCATGCATGGCCATTGGCCAATTTGGGAGGTGGCCTTGGCTGAATTGGGTTTAAATATAATTTGGTTGCATATATAGGCACAAAAATGGTAGTAGCCTACTTGGTAATTTTTTTGGGCAACAATAATCATGCCCACTTGGTCAAGGGTTCAAGTCCCCTTGGCCACACTTTTGGCTATTTTTCCCTATTTCGGGCTTAGGCCCTGTTTGGCTACGCATTAATGCAGTTTCACTATTTCCTACTTAACTTTTATTCTGTAACTTATTTTTCAACGCCGTTTCTTCTGGTCAACTCCTAATTAGGTTAGCTTCTTAATTATTCTTTATGTTTGGTTCAGATACATGATTAGTAACTAATCATTACTTAATCAGGGTCGGGGTGTTACAAAAGCTGTTCCTAAAACACCATTTGAGTTATTTAAAGGTTGGAAACCGAGTTTAAGGCATGTACGTGTTTGGGGATGCCCGTCTGAAGTGAAGATTTATAATCCACAAGAGAAGAACCTGGATCCAAGGACCATTAGTGGCTATTTCATTGGATATGCTGAAAGGTCCAAAGGTTATAGATTTTATTGTCCATCTCATACCACTAGGATTGTGGAATCAACGAATGCCAAATTTCTTGAGAATGACTTGATCAGTGGGAAGGATCATTCAAGGAACATAATTTCTGAAAATGATCATTCAGGTAATTAACCTTCCACTTCAAGTAATAGATTGATTGTTGTTCATAACACTCCTTCAGTACAAATTGGTGTTGAACAACCAATCATTGAAGTTCCACAAGCGGCTGACAGCATTCAAGTAGGTCAGGGAGTTCAAGAATTACCAATTCCTGAACAACCAGTTGAACCACATCTTCCCCAAGAAGATGTTGGTGCAGCATTAAGAAGATCTACTAGAACAAAGAAGTCAGCTATTCCTAGTGACTATGTAGTGTATCTACAAGAAACAAACTATAATATAGAAACTGAAGATTGTCCCGAATCTTTTTTACAAGCCATTAATTGCAAAGATTCCGAATATTGGTATAATGCCATGTTAAAGGAAATGAATTCCATAAGGGATAACAATGTCTGAAGTCTTGTAGAGTTGCCTAATGGAGCCAAAGCCATTGGCAATAAATGGGTCTTTAAGACCAAAAGGGACTCATTGGATAACATTGAGAGATACAAAGCTAGACTTGTTTCTAAGGGATTCACTCAAAAGAAAGGAATCGATTACAAGGAGACATTCTCTCCTGTATCTAAGAAAGATTCCCTAAGGATTGTTTTGGCATTGGTAGCACATTTTGACATGGAATTGCATCAAATGGATGTGAAAACGGCTTTTTTCAATGGTGATTTAGAGGAGAAGGTTTACATGAAACAACCTGAAGGATTCCCCTCTAGTGATGGTGAGTACTTGGTTTGCAAGCTTAATAAATCCATATATGGTTTAAAACAAGCATCCCGTCAATGGTCTTACAAGTTTCATGGTGTTATTTCTTCATTTGGATTTGTTGAAAACATCATGGATCAGTGTATATACCAGAAAGTCAGTGGGAGTAAGATATGTTTTCTTCTTTTATATGTGGATGAGATTCTACTTGCAACTAATGATAAGGGGTTGTTGCATGAGGTGAAACAATTCCTCTCTAAGAATTTTGATATGAAGGATATGGGTGAGACATCTTATGTCATTGGCATTAAGATCCATAGAGATAGATGCAAAGGCATATTAGGTCTGTCTCAGGAAACCTATATCAATAAAGTCTTAGAGAGATATCGGATGAAAGATTGTTCACCAAGTGTAGCTCCCATTGTGAAGGGTGATAGGTTCAATTTGAACCAATGCCCAAAGAATGACTTGGAAATGGAACAAATGCAGAACATCCCATATACCTCAGTTGTTGGAAGCCTAATGTATGCTCAGGTTTGCACCAGATCTGACATAGCTTATGTTGTGGGTATGTTGGGACGATATTAGAGTAATCTAGGTTTAGACCACTAGAGAGCTGCAAAGAAAGTGATGCGGTACCTTCAAGGCACCAAGGACTACATGCTTACCAACAGACGGACTGACAGTTTAGAAGTAGTTGTTACTCCGATTCAGACTTTGCTGGTTGTGTGGATTCACGTAAATCAACATCAGGTTATATCTTTATGATGGCTGGTGGAGCTATTTCATGGAAAAGTGTCAAACAGTCCTTCACTGCTACTTCCACTATGGAAGCTGAGTTCGTGGCTTGTTTTGAGGCTACATCGAATGGTGTATAGCTTAGGAGTTTCATTTCGGGGCTTAGAATCATGGATTCTATCCATAGACTATTGAGCATGTTTTGTGACAATTCAACTACTATTTTTATGGCTAGGGATAACAAAAGTGGTAGTCGAAGTAAGCATATCGACATTAAGTACTTAGCCATAAGGGAACATGTTAAGGAAGGAAAAGTGGTCATTGAACACATCAGCACTGAATTGATGATTACTAATCCTTTGACTAAGGGCATGCCACCATCTAAATTCAAGGATCATGTAATGTCAGTGGGACTTAATTCCATTATGTAGTTCATTCATTGTACGAACTATGTTTTTTCATTGAAACTCTTACTTAATGTGATGTTTTCTCATATTTATGTGCACCTTAAGTTTGAGAAAAATTCATCTGTGTTGGACCAAGAATGAACATAGGGTTTATTCATTAAGAAATTGTTGCCACATAAATTATAATATCTAAGAAATAAATACATAGTAATACATGGAAGGTAATGCTCGTCATTAGAGAACATATCGCCATGATTCATGTATATATTACTTAAATACAGATTCTCGATAAGTTTAAGATGAGACATTAGATTAGAAGTGTGGACCAAGTGGGAGAATGTTGACCGCTTCTCACGGAGACCGTTCGCAAGAACGAGTCTCAAGCTTCCCTTCATTTTAGGATCTTTTGAAATGGTCCACAACTTCCTCAGCGTCTTCATCACGTTCATGAAGCAGTTAGCACGATCCCGTGATAATCTAAAGCAGTGGCGACACGTAGCCACCGAAAGCTTGATGGAAGCTTGGCTATAAATACACCGTTTGGTCCCCAATCTCTCTCAACTCAATCCTCTTTAGTTTACACCATCTATTTGAAGTGAGCAGAGTTTTGGAAGTGCCAAAACGAGGAAGAAAACCAGCGTCTCCTAACGTGAGCAGCACCAATGGCTGGAGGTACTGTTTTTTAGCAATACAGTTTTTATTCCAATTCCTTCAAGTATTTATTCCGCATTATAGAATCGTATTTATGCTTTCAAGACATGCATCATATACAAATCATGGCTAAACACATCAATATAATAAGATACAGTCCAACCGGTATATAACAATAGTGTCACATAAAATATAAAGTGTGAGTCTGCCTACCAGTCTTACGACGTACCTTTATTTCCTGTTTGCTCATAAATGCTTCCCAAATGACACCCTTTTTCTGGCTTTAAATGCTTCGGTTTATCAGCTTTGGATTGAAAGGAATCAAAGGATTTTTAGAGGCAAAAAGAGAGATCCCGAGATGTTGTCCAAGGATATTATCACTGATATGAAATTGAAAATTTCCATTGGAAAGGTATTCCCATCTCTAGACAGAACCGGGAAATATGCCTTAGCATGGGCTTATCTACTGATATTCTGATCAGATAGGGTGTCTCGCTCTGTGGTTATTTTGGTTGTTTTGCTGCTTTTCCCTTGATTTGTTTTGTTGTGTCTTTTCCTGGGGTATTTCCCTTGTAGATTGTATCCCTCTTGTTTCCTTTTGGTAATATATCTCACTTACCCTAAAAAACAAAAACATAATATATAACATGTGCAATTCACAGCATAATTCACAGCATAATCTGCATTACAAATAAACACATTATCAAATAATGCATTCCATCCAACGCATCCATACTCCATACATTTGCTCTTTCATGAATGTTGTGTGTCATGCTATAATAATACTTTAACCAAAATTGCGGAACCTCAGCGCATCCAGGTGCTTCTCAGATTACTGACCCAAAGGAGACAAATAAATAATAATTCCTAAAATAAACCCATATTACAAGACTAATAAAATAAAATATATGAGGTTTGATTTGTAGGTTTACATGTACAGTTAATTTGCATATATCACTCTACCACATCAAATGGTGATGACCCATTTGAAATTTAATCATCCTCATCTGTACAAAGCATGAAATAAAAACTACCCACCAAAAACCTGTTTAAAAAAAATGTCATAACCAAATCTTCAACTTCCAATTTCAGATGAATCTGGCCTTTGGTAATCTTCAATAAAAAGAAGCGCCTCTTATTCTTCCCCAACTTCTTGCTTCACCTTATAAAAATATGGTTATTTTAATTTAATTCACCACCGCAAATCAATTGGAACCTGCATATAGACATTGTTTTCATGCTAAGTCCCTTCATTTTCCTTTCCATTCTCAAGGAACAAAAGAAGACCCACCATGGACATTAAAATTGGGAAGTAGCCGAGGAGGAATAACCACCTCAGTGTGGTCACGTTGATCAAAGGAGATGAGACACGGATTATAGCATTCAACAAAGGTAGTCTCCTTAAGGGGAGGATTTTCTTGCCTGCTTAGACCCTTTGATTTTGCAGGAGGTGAATCCTTGGTTATAGAGCCACATTGTCTAGGTTGTGTTTGGTAGAAAACCTTTGAAACCACTAGTTCTCCATCTCTTTCATCTTCATTGTTGCCCAGGTGGTACTGGTGCATCACCCAATTTGTTTTCTCAGGCTTTCTTTGTTTCCCATAGTTGGTGTACAGCACAAGTATCTTCTTATACCCCTTCACTTTGCCGCCTTCAAAAACTGGTCTAGTCTTGCCTGTTTTGTGCCACCGGGTTTCGCTTCCTTCTACATCTGTGTTCACTTTTCTTCGTTTTCTAGTTCCAGTAGTGTATGCTTTGGAAGGTCTATGGAAGAAATGCCGGACTAAGCCATCTTTGCTCACTCCTGCATGACAGCAACAAGAATGAAATGGCTTGTATCATTAATTTGAAGAAATGCTACCAAGGCATGGTAGTGAGGGAGGGGGGGGGGGGGGGGGGGCGGACACAGAGAGAGAGAGAGAGAGAGAGAGAGAGAGAGAGAGAGAGAGAGATCCATCTTGCTTAGTAGTCATTGAAGTTTGTAACAGTAGACAAATCACATATTTATTTTATTTAATTTTTTAGACAAAGAGAACCACAATTAATGCAGATCCTCTTATCTTAATCTTGACCTAATTAATTTTCCTACTTTGTTGAGTCGGTTCATAGATCTCTATGTTCATTGCTACAAACCCTAATAACTGATCATAATTTTTTTTCTTTTCTTTTTTTTGGGCAAAAACAAGCACACTAGTCAAATGTCTATATAGATCACCTGGTAACCTCTCTGGGTGGGTATAGCAAATTCCATTTTCTCCTTCAAGTGTAGGGATGAACTCATCAATCAAAGGATGAAGCTTATGAGCATCGGACCGCACCTTCGCCTCCAAATGTTCAAGTAGCTCATGATCACTCGGATCAAACTTCACTCCGGCGGGTAGCCCCGGCAGATCATGAATTCCAGCCTATTATTATTTCCATTTCAACCCCATACAATAAATTAAAAGAAAAGCAGAAAAACCAACAAAATCATAACAATATATAACAAGAAAGGAATTAATGTAGACCTTCTCTTGACATTTGATCTGATGACCACATGAAGGACAAGTTCTAGTACCCACATGGCCAGGTTTTCCGGCAATAACAGTACTATTATCAGTAGATGGCAGCGGCGTTCTCACAATTGCCAGCTCATGATCCCCACAGTCGCCGCACCAAGTCATTTCCTTTGTTTTCCTCTTATGCTCATTCCACAGTGGATTCAATTCTTTCTTTATTCTTCTTCTATTACATGCTACTCCAAAATAAACAAAATACAATGAAGAGAGGCAAAGAGCTAAAAGAAAAAGGTAAAAGAAAGGAGTTTGTTTATTCTAAAGCATGTTGCCCCTTAAGCCAATTCAGCTTCTTGAGGGTTTGGGAAGGTATTAAATTCTTACACTTTTGAGCCCTTTGTGTGTGATTGAATAGAGTCCCTTCCAACCTTCTCACCTTCCTACCTCTTTGTTCTTCCTTGGAATAATTGGGAGAGAGAAAGAGAGAACCACCTAAAAATCATATATGTGGACAGATTAATATTTCTAGAATATTATTGGTTCCAAAGATAGAAAAGAAGGTTGCTTGGATCTCAAGTTATTTTCTGACTTCTGATCATTTACATAGCAAATATTTCATTGGGAATAAATGTAGTTATGGGTTCTTTTTGCACTGTCTAAAGGTCTCTTCGAGATGACAATACTGGTCATTAATATAATATAGTTAAATAAAAAAAATAAAGACCCAAAAAAAGGTATTGAGTGGACATGGGGCAACCTACTGTTTTACCACCTGAGAGAGAGAGAGGGGGGCGTTCAGTTCCAATGTCGCCCTAGAGTGTATATGAAGTTAAAATCTTTAAGCAGAAAAAAATGCCAAAAAATTAGCACCCACCCACAATTCTATTTCTTCACGTAGACTTCTAATGTAACGCAAGAAATCTCTCTCTCTCTCTCTCTCTCTCTCTCTCTCTCTCTCTCCCTCCCAAGCTAAGTATAATAGTGAAAGGCTAAACCTAATTTTATAGATACTGGCTGGCTGCACTCCAAAATGCTGCCACACAGGCAGGCTATGGACTGAACTGTTTACATGGGTTCTGTATTGGAAAATCTTATCATGGTAATTGGAATTATAAAAGATAATCCAATAATGATGGCTCTAATCAAAGAGCTGGAATTTCAAGGGGGACAAATTGATAAGGTCAATGATTGGAATTTCAACAGAAGGTGATGATCGGCATTACAATGAAAATTGAAGGACACTTGTTCAATCAAGGCTAGTATGGTATATCCTATAATTCCATAACAACAAAACTCTACATGTTACTTGTATTGTTTCTAGCATCTTAATTCAATTCAATGTAGTACTTCCAGAACAGTTGTCTACCAATATGGAAACTACCGATCGCCTACTACAAATCTATCTAAATGAACTGTTTTAATCCCATATTGTGTAGCAAATTAAGCGAAACTAACTCGGATGGATGGCATTATGGAACTAGTGTTCTTAAGAGAATTCATCTTTTTTTTGGTGATTGAAATTTGATTAAAGAAATGGAAACACAAGAACAAACAAAAGAGAGAAAGAGAGTGCGGTATAATTAGTCAAATTAGGCGTATGTTGGTTAGTTGCAATTTACCCTACATAATAAGAGATTAGGTTATGAATTATTTTTTTATTTTTTTAATGAAGACTTGTCAATCATAGAGTAAACTTTACAGAAGATGAGACATGCCATTATCATTGCTCGAATTGGATAATTCTTGAAAATATTGTTCTTTATCTTCGAGAGCTTACCCGCTACGCTAATCTTAATTAAGGTCAAATTTTGGTTTTGATTTAGTGGATTAATAGAACAAAAGTTGTCAATAGTGTAGATTAGTAGATTTGTGACAATTGTTTGGGTATATAAAATTCTTGAGGTTTTTAGTTATTATGGTTTATTTGTAATTGTATAGCATTATAGCCTTAAACGTACTCTAATTATTTTTGGGAAGTGAAGATTTATTTTGTTGATAGGTGTATGTGAGAATGATATTAGAGTGATACCACTAATGCGTGGTAACGATATGTGCGTAAGCGTGATAGATCAAAGTTGTGTAAATCTACTTTTGATGCTTAATTAAATCTTTTAAGAACTATTTAAGATCCCAAAGTAAAATATTGGGTATTAGAAGTTATAAAAAGAATAATTTCAGTGCACAAAATTTAAGTCATCACGAGATTTGGAAAGCAAACTATCACTTATTATATATTACGTATTTAAAAATGTATGAGAATTTAATAAAAATTGTGATTTTTAATCTTACCTATTCTGTGATTTGGCATAAGACTATGAACGGATCAAGTTCGGATTAGATTCAATAACAATATATATATATATATATATTATGTATATAAATATTATTTTATAACTTATATAATGTGTAAATATTTAAAATATATAAATTGAACTTAAGAAAGTGTTATATAATTTAATATTTATCATATTATAAAATTTAAAATATATATTTTAATATAATATATAAAAAATTAATATAGATATTATATTTAACCAGATCAAATTATTAACATACCAGATTTGTTTAATTCATATATGATCTATTAAACTCAAAAAATTATGAAATTTGAATCAAATTCTTTATATCATATTTCAATAAAAAGATGAAATTTAAAAGAGGCATCTTTAAATAGAAATGATAGAAGAACAAAAGACTAATATAATTATGATGTGATGGGCAAGCACAAAGACAAATTCGTTATACCATATCCCATGATAATTTTTTTTTATTTTTCTTGAAGCTTTCTAAAATAACTACCACCCAAATTAAATAAGGATAAGCCCAACTGAAAAGGCCAAAACACAAAGAATTGCAGGCCAAAAATGTCCGACCAAGCTTTTAGATCCCTTGACTCTCTTGGCTATGACAGCCTCTTAAAGTCAACTATTGAGGGCCATCTGGTCACTTTCCCTGGAAAATAGATTAGTCTTCAGATTCTCAAATCTCACTGTATATAAATAGTACTGCCATGAGAGTAGGACAAAGCATGAGGGGCCATTTCGTTGAATAGAGGGGACCAGGGTGGACAAACCCTTGTTAATATAAGTAATAACCTCCATTAGTATAATTAATATAGTAGTGAAAACCATGGATTGAGATGACTAATGTTGGTATCTTCTAAAATTTTACAATCATAAATTATGGATACAGAGATATTGTCATTGTTGACAATCCCTTGTGGATCTTACACACCTTTCTGCTCTAAATTTTACAGTGGTATGGTATAAATATCTGAGAAGAACTCTCTTATGGCAATAGAGCCATCTCTCTCTCTCTCATACTCGTTGCCAAGGACTTTCAACTGTGTACCTCAAACTGCACTTCCTGGAACAGAGGTGTCTTCATAATAATAAGGGGATAGTTTCCCATCCTTCTTGGCAACCTTGTGCTTGTTATCTGCTCCTGCCTCTTGCAGCATTTTCACCACCCTTCTCATTGAAGGGCGGTTAATTGGAAGCGGGCTAATGCAAAGTAAACCGATATCAAGAAGCCTGCAAATTTGTTCCTTGAAAGTAGAATATTCGAGATTCGGATCGAGCACGTTGTCAACTCCTTTCTGGTCCAAGCTGGTGCAGACCCATGCCACTAAGTCCTTCTCCCCAAACTCTGGATCAATGGGTCGTCTACCTGTCACTAACTCCAAAATGACCACCCCAAAGCTATAAATGTCGCTCTTTTCATTCACTCGAAGAGTATATGCATATTCTGCAAAAGGTTAAAGACCAAATAGAACAGTTCACATTGAAAGTTAGCAAAGTCGGAAAAAAAAAACCAACTTGTCTTGTAGAAAAATATTGGAATACTGATGAGAATTGCCAAGATAATGCTAAACCCATCATTATATGAGCTTTAGGTCCCGTTTGATGAAGTGTCAGGGATGCAAATTTGCGTTCTCATGCAACGAACATGCCCATTTGCATCACGCTTACTCAAACACACTCTTAACTTATAATTCAAACCAGCAATTGCTCTATATAATTGATAAAATTATGCAGCTTCATGCAGTGGTCAACATTTAAGACTATAGGAAAGGAATTTGGATCATACATTTTACAAGAACTATCTGATTGTCTGTAGATATAAACAAATTACACGATACACACATCATAATATTCAATTCAAGCTTGAACAAAATTTTTGAATTTTGAAACAAGCAATAATTCTGTATAATCAATTGAGTGTCCAGCTCTAGGGAGTGGTTCAAGATTCATAACTATAGGAATGCAATATAGATTATGCAAATCAGAACTAACTCAACAGAGGCATATATAATATATGCAAACCAACTACGTAAAATGCATCATGGGAAATTTTCGATTCAGCTTAATAACTCAAAACAGCAGTGCATCCAATTCAATATGACAAAAGGAATGGAAATCAGTGGTCATATAATCAGCAATTCATACCTGGTGCAATGTAACCACAAGAACCAGCGATAGCAGACATGGATTCTGCCCTCTTGTTAACTGCTGCAACAATTTTAGCGACTCCAAAATCAGCAATTCTAGCTCCAAACTCCCCATCCAACAAAATATTGCTTGACTTGACATCCCTGTGGACTATCGGAGGATCACAGTCATGATGCAAATAAGAAAGCCCCTCAGCTGCATCCAGAGCTATCCTAAACCTCCTTGGCCAATCCAACAAGCCACCCTTGCTACCATGCAGCAAATCACCTAAGCTCCCATTGGGCATATACTCGTATACCAAAAGCTTGCAATCCCCAGTGTTGCAACAACACCATAATCTCACAATATTCTTGTGCCTAATTTGTCCCAATGTTTCGACTTCAGCTTCAAATGCATCTCTCTCTAAATCAACACTGGTGTCATCTTTCTTTGATCCACCCCATAACTTCTTCACTGCAACTATCTCACCATTATGAAGCACAGTCTTGTAAACTTTCCCAGAAGCTCCACTTCCAATAACATTATCTTCATTAAGGCAATCAAGGATTTCAAATTCACTAAAACCCAATTTGTGAAAAGATCTCCACTTGGATATAGTAATTCCTTTCTTTGTCTTCTTGAAATGCTGGTATTTCCACATAAACCAAACAACACCAACAATAAAAACTACACCAGCAAGTATGAATATGGATCGTAGTAGCCACAAATAATTCTGACTTTTACCTCCACCTGTTCGGGGACAGAGAGCAGCAAGATCACCGCACAAGCCCGGATTGCCCACAAAGCTATCCCTATAAACTTCCTTAGCATAAAGTGGAGGAATGACCCCAGAAAGACGATTGTTCGACAAATTTAGTTTATTGAGCTTCAAATTCTGCAATTCTAGTGGGATTTTCCCGGAAAAGTAATTCCCAGAAAGATCAAGATAGTTAAGCACCAGTAAACTCCCAATCTCAACCGGAATTTCACCGGTTAACCTATTGTTTGCCAAATTAAGCTCATTGAGCTGCTTCAATGATTGAATTCCCGGTGGAAATTCCCCAGAAAGCTCATTATTACTAAGATCAATCGTCCCTAATTGACCCAAATTGACAATTGTTGCCGGAATTTGGCCCGTCAACTTGTTATTACTACCGGAAAATTCAACAAGGGTGCCTAATGATCCAATTTCATTGGGTATGAACCCGGAAAACTGATTTTTTGAAATGTCAAGTACTGAAAGATTTGATGCACCTGATATCATATTTGATAAATGTCCAGAGAATGAATTCTCACCAATATCAAGCAAATATACGTGTGGTAAACTCCAAAACTCGGCCGGAACTTCACCAGAAAGCTGGTTACTCCGCAACCGAACCCGGCACAAGCTCCGGCATTTGCCAAGACTCGCCGGAATATTCCCCGAGAACGAATTGGATATCAAAAGAAGCTCCTCCAACACCCCATTTTGGCACAAATTCGGCGGGATTTCGCCGGAAAACTGGTTCACGGACACATCGAGTATTTGTAATGGCGAGTTCTTACCAAGATCATTCGGTAACGTCCCATTGAGCCGATTGTTGAAAAGTTTGAGCTCGTATAGGTTAGGGGACCGAGCTATGCTTTCTGGTAACGAACCCTCGAGTTGCGTATCGCAAAAATTCAGGGACTCAAGAGGTAACTCGCACAACTCATCCGGAATCGTCCCAACCAACTCGTTCTTCGACGCGTCGAATCGTCTCAGCGCCGTCAGGTTCGACCATCCTGCCGGCAAGTGGCCAGAAAACGAGTTTTCAAATAGCTCAAGTTGCACAAGACTGGTGAGTTGGAAAATAAGAGTCGGTATCGGCCCGCTAAGGTTGTTGCTCGACACCTCCAGATTCGTGAGTCGACTAAGCCGCGCAAAGCTCGTCGGAATTTGACCCACGAGGTTACACCCACTGAGCCAGAGATTCTCCAAACTCGACAAATTACCGAATTCCGGAGAGATTCGACTCGGCACAAATGGGTTGTAAGCGAGTTCGAGCGATTTGAGAGTCGTTATGTTGCCAAGTACTGCAGGGATTGTACCATTCAGAAGGTTTGCGGTTAAAATGAGAGTTTCGAGCCTCCGGAAAAGACCGAAACTGTTCGGTATGTCGCCGGTGAGACTGTTCATGCTCAGGTTAAGGGATGTAAGGTTGGGAATGTCAGGGAGGGTCTGTGGAATGGGACCCACTAGCAGGTTCATGGCCAGATCGAGGTACGTTAGATTCTGACACGTAGAAATTCTCAACGTTAGGGATGAATTGATAGAATTATTGGGAAGAGAGATGGTAGAGAGAGAAGGTAGGCGGCAGAGGAAAGTGGGAAATGGGCCAGCAAGGCCGGCATTGGAGAGGTTCACTGTGGTAACGGATCGAGTTACTGAGTCGCATGTTATGCCAGTCCAGTTGCAAGGGGTGTCGTCGCGGTCGTTCCAATCGGAAAGGACACCGTTTGGGTCGGAGAGGCCGAGCTTGACTCGCTGGAGGTAGAGTCCTTCTTGGTTTAGAGAGAGAGCAAGAGATGGTAGAGAGAGAAATAGCAGAAGTAAGGGTAGCATGGTTGCCATGTACAGAGAGAGTAAGAACTAGCTAGAGGAAATTGTGCTGTCTTTTGTTGCAGTTTATATATATATATATATATAGAGAGAGAGAGAGAGAGAGAGAGAGAGAGAGAGAGAGAGAGTAATGTGTTCTGCTCTTCTTTTGTTGCAGTCTTGGGACTAGAGAGCAGAAGGGAAACGAGAGAAATGCGTTTTTTGTTCTCGTACCATGGTTACAGTAATTACTAGAGAGAGAGAGATTTGGGGGTGGTGATGTTTGAAGAAGAGGGGCCTTTTTTTCTTTCTGGTTAAAAAAAATGATATGTAAATAGGGTATTTTAGGTATCCAACAACCGCTATGTAGTGAAGAAGAGGGCTTTTCAGTTGAAGGAACGGAGATGGCGGGGTGGATTGTGTGATGCGCAGCCTGTGCTTTTTAGACTATTCCCGCTTGAGTGAGTGTTGAATTCAAAGATGAAAGATGTAAAGTGATTTGAGTCAAACAACACGAGAGTAGAAAAACAGATTTTTTTTCATCTGTGAAAAGGAAAGGGAGGGGAAATGATTCGGATTGATTTGTCATCAGGCTTTCAGACACAAACTGAATGCAAATTTGATTTGATATTAATAATTTCATCTTGTGTTTCTTTTGTCATCAGAAAAAGAAATGATGTCTTGATGTCACTTTAACAAATTTATACTAATTAAATTTAAAATAAATTTTATTAAGAGTTCTTTGAATTTTTGCACCTCTAAAAGTGACAGATAGTAGAGTCCCAATGGCAAATTCATGAATTGGCATATCATTCTGGTTAAATGAGTAATTTTCGAAATGTTTCATTTTGTCTTAAGAGTGTTTTAATTAAAAAATGTTATTCTTAATCTTTCCTTTCGCTTTCAATTTCCAATAATTAAAATTACAAATCAATTAAATGCATAAAACATATTAATCATTAACTGTGCTATTATATTTAATTAAACTGTGAATTCAATTTTTTTTAAATAAAATTACTCATATACTTTTACTATTTTTTCGTCCCGAATTAAAAATCTCTTATTTTATTTTGAAATGTCTCATAATAAGAGTCGTGTTTAAAAAATTAATGTATAAATAATTGTGAAATTTTTAAATTATCTCACAAATTTAATATGAATATACTATTCAATGTGAATGAAGATTAGTTTATAAATTTATCTTCTTAATTAAGTGTAAAAAAATTTAAATAATTATTTAAAATAAAAAATTAATTTTTAAAAAAGAATTATTAATTTGGGATGAAAAGAGTATAATAATAATAATAAATTAATTAACTAATAATAATAATTTTTCACTCTAAAGTAGACTTTGTGGTCAATGTGAAAAAGGAAAGCATTCATTCGTATTCCCGCGAATGAGATTGGTGGGACCTTTTTGTGTGACTTGAACTCCGGCGACTTTGAACGAATAAAGGAGAGGGTGGACTGTTATATCGCCATCACGTGGCATGGTTGGATTACGTGTAAGAAAAATTATTCTATAAAATTGTCATATAATATTATTAGATTATTATGTAATAATTTTTTATTAAAATATAATTATACTTGAATTTATGAAAGAATTTATATTTATAAAACATGAAAAAATTATCTTTCTTGAGATGCCCATATGACGATGTTATTTTTTTAAAATAGTTTTTATTCATTTAAGTTTAAAATAGTGTTTAATTTACAGTAAAAAATAATTTTACTTTTATAGACTTATAAATTCCTTTATTTATGGTTATATATATTATATATCTATATTTCTAATTATACGGTTCTGATATAATATTTACTTGTATAAATGTCTATATATGCAAACAAATACAGACACACACACACACACATATATATATATATATATGTTATATATATACTCACATAGGATTATATATGTATCTATACACACTATACAAGTTGCAGCTTCAGAAATCTCGTTAAACATATATACATCAACTTTTCATTTTCATGCAATAGTTTGGAGCAAGTGATGATAATAAAGAAAGGGTTCATAATTCTAATTATAGAGTCACTTTCAGGCATATATTATTTATTTCAAAGAGTGGTGATTATTCTCAAACAATGGATGCCATTATATTCTAAGGATGTTGCTCCTTTTTTGACTCCCTATGGTATCAAATTCCTACTAAGAGTGATTTATAATAGGACAAAAACTTAATTTACATAATAATTAATTAACTAAATGACACAAAGTATATTATAAATATTACCAGAAGTCTAAACATTGAAATTCACAGTATTTTAAAAATTAGGGTGAAGTATTAAAATATTTATTAAATCTATAATATAATTGAGACTGGACAAAACAAAATAAAATCCATCCTGACCTCATCTCATGTTTGTTTAGAGTTTCTAATATTTTTTTAAATCCGTGGAAAGTATGCAATTATACCATTAATAGAAATTTAAATTCTTTAATTAAATTATTAATTATTCTTAAGCATGAAGAAAAAAAAATTAAATTAAACACACTAATAATAAAAAGAAAGAAGTGACAGCTGTAATATTAGCTATATTTTTTTTTCAGTTAGGCAATGTCATTATAAGTTCAAACTTATATGAGATCAAATATTTTAATTATCAGATGGTTTATAGATTGAGTTTTTAATCTTAATCACTTTATTTCTAATTGTTAAGTGATATGATGATTAGAACACTATTGCTTATGTGAGATCAAATTTATTCTAACATTATCATTTTCAATTTACATTTTTTTTGGATTGAGGAATTTCGAAAGAAAAGAAAGAAAAAAAAAAAAAAAAGAGATGTTATTTTGTATTTTATTTAAAATTAGGGAAGGGGATTGGATGGAGACAGAGAGAGAAGTCCTCTATTTCTTATTTTATTTAATTTATTTTTTTTCTAAAAATAGACGGACATGAAAAGAAATTAGCATTTTTAATGATATTTTTAATATAAATTATAACCTTAAAATTATATATGAAAAAAAAAACACTTTTATTCTAAGACATAATAGTAAAAAAATATATAATTATTTACTTTGATTTCTTTCTTTTTGTATTTTCAAGTAAAATGAGAGAATTACATTTATTTTTCTTACATTGTTATTCAAACATAAAGAAATAATTACATTCTCGTCTTTTTTCTTTTCTTTTCTTTTTTTTTTATGACTAATATTATCATTGTATTTTTTCTTCTTTTAAAAATAATAAAAAAAATTTAAAAATATGAATTATTTATCATAAAATAAAATTTATTTTTTAAATATTATTAATAAAAGAAGATTATTAAATTATTGTGAATTGTAAGTTTAACTATGAAATTACAAGAGCAGTCCTCGGGCCGCCGCCAAAGACGACGAGTGTCGGTGCGTTGTCTCTAATTCAAAGGGCTACTATCTTTAGCAAATAATGATGCATTCAAATTCCAAGACAGTTGCTCTGTTTTTCCGCCTGCTAGGCGTGATTTGGAACAGGCAGACGTGAGCTAAAGTCAATACCTCAATTTAAACCATTATAAAGTGTTTGTATGGTGGACGGTGAAAACAAGTATGGTTTAAAAAAAATGTAATTTTAAAATTTTTAATTTTAATTAAATTATAATTATTTAAATAATATTATAATATTTGCATCATTAATTAAAAGTATTAAATGTGTTATATAAATAAAAAATAAATATTTTTGAAACATTAATAACATTTTTTAAAACAGATGTTTAGATGTTTTTAAGTTCTAAGCAAATGTTTTAAAAACGTTAAAATAAATATTTAAATATTAAAAAAATTTGATTTAAACTCTAAAACGCTACCATACATTCAAACATACTAAAAATTACTTTAGACTTGTCATTTTTATTCTTTCAATGTATGTGCAAAACAATCCAATACCAATGAAGATTTTTATTTTTACCTTTTCTTACTGTAACAATGTTATTTACAAATAATTTTAAGAGTTCTGTATATATAAATTTTTAAATAAAAAAATTCAATGAATGACTACAAAACTAACAAATTACTAGATGTTTTACTTAGAAAAACTTGAAACCGTGACATTTTTTATAGCGAGAGACGCAGCATGTCTAATACTATTCGAGTTATAGCATTTTTTGACCCAAAATTAATAAAAACAAGTGATCATGTTTTAGTGTTGGAAATATTAGGATTGAAAACAAATCAAACGATTGACATTATTAAAGAAAATACATTATTGCTTGAAATAGTATTTATATCATGAAATTTGAGTGTATATTTTAAATAACGCTCATTAATCTCCCATTAACTTGAAATTTAAAGAGAATGGTGACATTAAAGACAAAATAAAAACAATTGTTTTCACAATTTTTAATTTATATATTTAACCAACGTGTTAAAAGAGTGTGGTTTGATCACAAAGTATTGTTCATATAAAATGTTTTAGGAATTGGTATCGGTAAAATGTGAAATAAGCTTGTTTATTATTTTTTACCCTAACGAGTGCTTGTCTTGTGCACCAAGGATTTTAATTAATTTTTAGTCAATTAATTAAAATAACACCAAAGTTTAAGTACCAAAGTTCAAGTTTGTTTCGAATTTACTTTCCCAAAGCTTAAAAAGGATTAATGTTGACTAATGATATTTTAATTCAATTAATAAAAAATCTAATAATACTAGGTACCCATTTAAAATTATTGAACTTATACAAAATTGATTCTGGATTAATTGATTAATAGATAATTGATTACTAGAGAATTAGTTTGATATTTGAATAGATATATGTCAGAATTGATTATAAAGGCAAAAGTGATTAATTGAGTATTTGAAAAAACTTGTTCATAAGTGATTTTTTTTATCATGAAATCTCTTATTTGTCCTTTATACTATTGTAGACAATTTTCTGCATGTTTGGCCACATATTTTAATCAAAATTAATAAATTAATAAATTAACAAAATATATAATAATTAATATACTAAAAGATAATATTAAATATGAATTAAATGATTACTATTTTTATGTACAAAACATGGAAGTCTATCTTTTAGAATAACAATTAAAATTAAGTTATAAAATTTGGCTTAATGAAACAGAGAATTTGGATAGTGTCCCACCGCAAATTTATAGGTAAAACCAAGAACCAAACACTTGGAAAAAAATAACTTATTAGCTTTTGCGATTACCCACCGGGCCACCGTGAATTTATGTCATCGGGGCCACTGCAGTGTCGTTTTGTACATGTTTATCACAATAATATAGCAGACAAAAAATTATTATAATTAGCCTAATTATTAGAAATACTGCACGTGCCGGCAAAGAAATGCATGCTGAATGTTGCTCCAAAAATTAGATGATAATAGAATTGGACAAAATTCAATGACCTCAATCAGTGACTTCCATCCAATAATAACTATAATTGAAATTGTTGAACAACCCACATCTTGTCACAAATGCAAGCCCAAGAAAATTACAAAATATGAGTCAAAAAAAATAAAGAGGAAGTCTAAATCAAGTGAACCAACAAAGAAAAATTGGCCACAAGCATGATAATATATATTATGTGTGTGTGTGTGTCGGTGAGAGAGAGAGAGAGAGAGCTCGAGCTTAGCAAAGGCCCTACAAGGATAAGTGACTGATGCATTGCTACTTTCCATGACAGTGAAAATGGTGGAATTTGCTGTCTCTTTTGACAGACAAGCCACTGTTACACCATTTGAAACCATTGAATATAGTTTGATTTTCTGGCAAAGAAACTGACCTTTGCTTGTCCTTGTGGTAATTCAAGATTCTCACGAATTACATTCAATCAAGGACCAATCTTCAAACAAAATACCACCACCTCAATATATATATATATATATATATATATATATGAAAAGGATAAGGGCAGTTGTTAATTAGTAGTTTGATTTTGAATTTTAATATTATACTCAAGGATAAGTTCTCTGAGGTATGCAATGATATTGACATTAATTTTAAGATTCTATGAGATCATGCCTTAACCAAAGTTTTCAATAATTTGAGCGGATGGGCTTTGATCAACTTATTGATTAGGCTTATGCTGCCATTACTTATAATAACTAAGGTTATATTCGTTTCACTGGATAAGGGGTATGATAGAATAAGTAATATCATATTTTATGTTTAAATATTTATTTAAGATGGAATTAGTTATAATTATATTTCATGTTCAATAAAATAAGAAATAAAATAGAAATCTTCAATTATTCTTTTATGACAAGAAAAAAAGATAGAAGAGAGAGAAAAATATTTTTAATAATCACTATTGACGTTATTTATATAAATTCTCGTAATATATTATTATTCATGTTGATGATACTTTTAGACTATTAAATAAATTTTAAATATACCGACTATTTTTTCTCATATTTATTAGTAATCATTTTTATTAATATTTATACACAATAAATTATTAAATTTGTTGAACCCTCTCTTATTTATCTATATTTCTTCATTATTTTTAACTTTTGTTTTTAAAATTTTTAAGCATATATTTTGAAAAAATATATTTTAAGAATTTAATTTTTCTAAAATCTCAAAAAAAATATTATTACGAATACAAATTTAATATCACATAAATTTTCATAAGATTTTATTATTTTTATTAATAATTATATTAATATGAGTATATAATTGAAATATAATAGAATTAAAATAAAATGGTATATTCAAACTTTTTATCCTGAAATGTTCTAAATATTATAATAAGGTATTTTAATATTTCATTAAATTTTATTTTCTACCAAATCTAAATATATTTGATTTGATTTGATATTTTTATCTATTCGTTTAAACGATGTCTAAAAAGTTATTTTTAGAAAATTAAAGTAAAAAATCAGATGAGTTGAGTGATAAAACTTTTAAATTGCCTTATTCAACACTTAGGACTCGAATCTAGTCCTTCACCCTCCACAATGGATTGTCAGGGCAATTATTGTATATTTGAAGAAAACTTTTTAGGAAAATGATGGGAGGGTTGAACCTAACCCAACTAATGGAAAGTGTGTAGTCAAGGAGCATCTCGTGCCCTAATTCATAGGAAAAGTTAATGTTAAGAGAATAGAGATACATTGAATAGTGATTTAAATATAATTTTTTATAAAATATTTTTTAAATATATTTTAGAATTTTATAATTAATTTTTTAAAAATTATGAAAATGTGTTTAGATATGATAATCTAAATTTAAAAAAACATGAAAATGTATTTAAATATAATTCTAAAAATAAAATTTTTTTTACCTTTTTTATATACTAATATCAACATATGCTAATCACCATGATATAACTTCATACAAAAAAGATATCAATAGTCAAAACTTTTATGGTTAAGTTAAATGAACTCACAAATTTTGGTTTTGTTTTGATAGTTTTTGAGAGTTAGAGTTTTAAGAATTTTTTTTTTGAGAAGTGTTTTTAAGTAATTTCTTGGAATTTGAACTATTATTTGGATTAATTAATTTAAAAAAAGATAAAAAGTAGGTTATTTTTGGTTATGTTTTTAAAATAAGATTTTTAATTTCAAATTATAGAATATGTGTTTTGAAATTTTTTTTTTATTTTTTAAAATTTAGATTATCATATCGAAATACATTTTTATAATTTTTAAAAAATTAATTACAAAATATTTTAAAATATTTTTCAAAAAATTTTATCTAAATTACTATCAGGTAAACATATAACATTGATCCATTGACAAGCCAAGCTAACGGATATATTTGCCGTATCCTGCCGCAGTGCTGAGTCCATTCAAATTTTTTTATTTTTTCAAAATTATTATTATATACTTGTAAGTCTTGATTATTATTATTTTTTTTATAAGAAACGGTCATCCAATAAAATGCATGGCTTACATGATCTTTATTTAGGAAGATCAATTACTTTCCCAACGAATAAGACTGTTGACGGATTTAAAATCAATGTCCTATTCGTTTGGAGTGAGTATTTATATTTTTTATTATTTTATTATAATATTTTTAAAAATAAAAACTGCCCCCCCTCCCTTTATTTGTTTAGATTTTAAAAACTAAATTTTTTATTTTAAAACGTGGGATACGCTATTGACAAACTATTAATTTTAAATTTTTTACTATTTTATAATTTAGATTATTATATCCAAATACATTTTTACAATTTTTAAAAAATTAATTACAAATTTTGTTACAATATTTTGAAACAAATTTATCTGAATTATATTTTCACAATTTTTAATATTCTTAAAAAATGTGTTTGGTTACGTTTTTACTGTATTTTCATAATTTTTAATATTCTTAAAAATGTGATCGGAATTTAATACATTTACTTAAATATGATATAAAAAATTTAATTTTATTCAAATTTAATAATTAATTTAATAAAAATAACAAGATTTAACAAATTCGATTCATTAATATAACATATATTAATTATTAAATTATATAATATTTTTTAAAATTAAAGTTATATATCATAAGTTTGGCATATTATAAAATAATATTTTATATGTATAATATATATTATAATATAATATTTTATAATGGACGGTTTTGGTTGTTTGAATTTTAGAGGGAAGGAGAGTTGGTATAAAGATATTTTTTTAGTGAGAGAAAAAAAGTTAGAGAGATTTTTTCAGAGATTGGTTTGAAAATGTTGGAAAAGTGAAACAAGGTTTTAACTTGGATACACATGTATCCAAACAATTTTTTGAAAAGGTTGACATTTGGAATCAATTTCAAGTTTGTGTTATATTGAATTCCAAGTAAAAAAGAATTTTATCTTTCATTCCCTCTCTATCAAGCATCCACAAAAACCATCACCTACCTCTACTACAACATAACACCACCACCCACCTCCCACCTCCCACACTACCTCACCGACATACACCACTAAAACCGACTGAAAGCCACTACCATGACCACAAAGTTTTACTGACAACCACCTCCTCCTCCTCCTCTCTCTCTCTCCCTCCTTATCCAAACGACGACAAGAACAATAGAGCAACGATGCCCGACACGTCCTCCGATGACCGTCTTTGGTAGTTGTAGACAGGAACTCAATAGGAGATTGTGATAAAAAATGGGTGGGTTTGCCGTGGATGGTGGGTGATGTTAAGAGGAGGTAGAGAAATAGAGGGAGGAGGATTTTGAAAATTTTCAGAAAGAAAAAGATGAATTTTCAAAATCAGTTTTTGAAACACAATATTTATAGAAATCCTAACCAAACACGAATTGAATTTTCGAAAATCATGAAACAAATTTTGAAACATTAATCAAACGCAAGTTTTATTTAATTTTTGATGTTATTCATGCAATTTATTTTATTATTAATTTTTGTGACCTGTACAGTTTTATAATTATTTTTCAAAGACATACAGTTTCTGGAAATATTTTTATAAAACTTCTTTGAATAAAAAATTTTATATAATTTTAGAAGTGTTTTTCAAAAGACTCTTTTAACTTAAAATGTGAAATCTTAATTAATATTGAATTATTTGACACTTAAAATTTATTTAACAAAAAGACGTCTTTTGAAGAGACGTTTTTAAAAGTGTTTTTTTAAAATACAGTTCTGTTGAAAAATTGATTAAAAAATATTTTTTAAAGAAACATTCTTTAAAAAATATATAGATCAAAGAATTAACTAAAATATTTTTAAAAAATGCTTTTAAAAAATACATAGACCGAAGAATTAACTAAAAAATTGTCGAATTTGAAAAAATAAAAATAATAAACTACATTAATGGGGTCAAAATATCGTGTGTTTTTTTTTTTTTTCTTCTGTCGTGGACTATGTTTATCTTTACTTGTAACTAGCAAAGTTATCGTTCGAAGGAGGAAAAAGAAATGACGTAAGTCAGCCGACTACTCCAATGGGTAATCTAAAAGTAGTATTATTAGAGAATCTCCGACCAAGTCCTTAAATTTTCTTCCCATTTTAACTAAAATTGTTAAAAAGTTATTTTAGGTAGCTCGAATTATCCCTCCTACTCAATTAACTTTAATTTTTTTATTAATTTTTTACCACCTGAATAATTTTTTCTGTCTCCAAAATCCCTTGAAACATGCTATATAATCCATAAGTCTCTCTCTCTCTCTCTCTCTTAAAATTTAGAAAGTCAAAATGACATCCCAAAATAGGGAGCTAGATACCAGTGGAGCTCCAAAACCAAAATTGAGTTTTGCCTACCCATTCTGGGGAAGGATGTATTTGAGAAGTCTATGAAGTTGCTCTTAGAATTTGGGTGAGTTAAAGACGTTGAAGATAAAATTTAAGTATTTCGAATTTGAGTTTTGTATTCGAGAATTCTATGGAGTTGCTCTTAGAATTTGGGTGAGCTAAAGATGTTGAGGATAAAATTTAAGCGTCTCGAATTCGAGTTTTCTCTGCACTGATCGTTAGTAATTAAAATTTAAAGAATGAACATGACTATCACAAAATAAGAGATTTAATCTGGTACGCACAAAATTTATCTTTGAAAATTCATAATTCACCCAACTAATGCCCTATGTTGTTGTCCATTCTTTGGCCTTCAGCCAATGAGTTTAATGGGTCAAAGGGCTTTGAGAAAAGGGCCACTGTGTCCAGGCTCACAAAGAAAGGTAATATTTTTTATTCCTCAATTTTTTTTCCTCTTTTCCCCCTCTCTTGACAACCAATAATAATAATTAAACACCTAACTCTTATTTCTTTCAAAATCCATGACCACACTGTACCATTGTTTCACTTTAGAAAACTGAATTTATGTAATAAAAAAGAAAGTTTATTTTGGAAAAAAAAAATTATAGAATGGGCTCCAGCACATAAGTCTAACAGTGAATGATGAAAGAAAAACAAAACTGTGTCCAAGCCGATATGGTCTGTGGGCCCGTATCCAAAATTACACTGCTTGAGCTCTTCTAATAACCCAACTCTAAGATGGGCCCTAGGCACATAAAAAGACAGTTGGACTTACATTCTTGTCTTATGACCTGGTCCAGCAGGCTTGACTAGTTACACTATTCATCATTTAAACTTTAAAAGGGGAAGGGGAAAATATTTCATTCATATTTATGGTATAATGCATTACCCAAACAACACCAAAAAGAATAAAAAAATAAAAAAATCAATTAGAACTGCTTCAATTGGTCATTTATGTTTTTTTTTTTTTTTGTTTAAAGAAAATATCATAGGTTCAAGTCTCGTTCTTTCATTAAAAAGAATATGAACATTTATTTTCACAAAAAAAATTACTAAAAATACATTCGACTTTGTTACAAAGGGTAGCTATTTAAAAATAGCAGGCTTGATGATTTAAATGTTAAGTTGGTGGGTGTTTTTTTAGATATTTTGTACCATCAAACTGTGTTGGAAAAATTTTCAGATAATTTTGTATGATTTATATAGTATTAAATTTGAATAAAATGTTATCATCAAATGAAGGAATTATATTTGCCTAATTTATTTAATGAGGCTCATTATTAAATGGTGGTCTCGATACACTTGTGATGCTACCATATTTACACATGAAATGATAAAATACTACAAGATCAAAGTATCCACAATAAGGATAACCTAATTTATCACCTCTTCAAGTTAGGCCATACCCACACCAGAATAATATCATATATATTCTATCGACTCTTTTTTGAATGGTGGGATGAGATGACACGTGTGTATTTTTTTATATATGTGACATGTCATCTTATCAGTTGAAACATTCAACTATGGTTCCAAACACCCAAGCAACCAAAATACCAAACAAAACAGAAATTATCTCTCTTTGCTCCCATGCATTATTTGTCAGCAAACTCAAAATAAACCTTGACAGCCAAAAACCATATCCCTACCTAATGAAACTCCTTATTTGTAATAAATCTAAAAAACAATTCCATATTTACACCATCCATTCCCTGCATGAGTTAGTTTTACAACTGTTACAAAAAAGCCTTTACAACCCCTATAAATGATGAAGGGCTAACTTCTTAACCTTCCCCTAGAACCTATTTGCTAATCCATAAGACAACCAATTAAAATCCCGCCCCAATTTCAGTGTCTCTCTCTCTCTCGATACTTGAAAAAATCAAACCCCATAATAAAAGATTTGTGAAGAGATTGAAAGAGAAGGAAAGCAGAAAAAGAGAAGCTAAGTCATGGAGATCAAGGTAGAAAATGGAGCATCTGGCGATTCTTCTGCGCTTGAAGAACAACAGCAACCCCTTTTAGAAGAACAACCAATACCCGGAAAACCGAAGAAAACACCAGCACAGAAAGCCATTAGAAAGACTTTTAAGGGCACAGCCCTTTTGGCCAATCTTCTCCCCACTGGTTCTGTCCTTGCATTCCAAATTCTATCACCCATCTTCACACACCAAGGCAAATGCCGCTCCATTGTGAGCCAGTCCCAGACCTTAGGCCTTCTAGGTATCTGTGGCGTCTCGTGTTTCCTTGTCTGCTTCACTGACAGCTTCAGGGACGAAAGAGGGAAGGTCAGATATGGCTTGGCCACGTTCAGAGGGTTTTGGGTGATTGATGCGTCAGTCACCATTCCACCCGAGGAGGCAGCTAAATATAGGCTTAAATTCATTGATTTTTTCCATGCCTTCATGTCAATACTGGTTTTTGCTGCGGTTGCATTGTTTGATCAGAATGTTGTAAAGTGCTTCTATCCAATGCCATCTGAGGAGGCCAAGGAGCTCCTTGCAACATTGCCTATTGGGATTGGAGTGATTTGCAGCCTGTTGTTTGTGGCATTCCCTACCAAGCGACATGGAATTGGTTTTCCTCTTTCTCGTCACTAATGCTTTAATTATCTCTCTCTCTCTCTCTCTCTCTCTCTCTCTCTCTCTCTCTCTCTCTCTCTCTCTCTCTATTTTATTTTAGTTCCCTTGATTCATTCATAGCATGATAGTTCAACAACCCATATTGGAAAGAATTGTTGCGCAACCCATTTCAAAATTTTCATTTGCTTCAGGTTGTGGTTTATAAAATGTTTCTTTGACATCGTTTCACAAGACAGGTTCTTTTGATCATTAGATGGTCACTTTTCCATAACTCTTTGCAATATAATCCGTCTGAAAATTCACCCCCTTATCTCTACGCAATGTGATTAATTTGTGGAGCAATATCAAATATTTACCTCTATTAATTGCACAGTAGCTATGTTCTTTAAATTCTCTGCAGATGCATTAAAATTGTAGTTTGCAGGGCTAAATTGATTATATGTTTCTACCTGTTAACCATACAAATAAATTTGTTCATGATAATCATGGATTTGAGTTTTCAAGTTATTTTGCAAAATCGATGATAGCTTTCAAAATTAAAGTAAATGCACGCATTACATGGCTATATTAGGTTGAAAAAAAAAAATCTATTTCTTCACTATATATGAACAAAATGGTGACATGCTCTTTTTCTTAACTTAACCTTTTGGGCAGCCTGAATTGACAAAACTCCACCAGAAATGTCATATCCATGACTGTCATGGTTTCTAAATATGCCGATTAATTTGAGGAACCAATTTCACTATCTATTAAAGGGACCGATTAAAGTCGGGATAACATTCTGTATGGACTAATTCTAACAAAAAGTGACATCCGCTTAGTTTCGATCTGACAATTTTAGAGGACAAACTCCTTAATGGCTGTCTATTTAAAACTTATGATCACTTCTTAAATTTAATTTTAGACATAAGACAAATATATCATGGGTCTTGGTGATATAAAATTATATACATCCATTTTCTCCTTATTATATATATATTTTATAATGGGCAACTCTAATATAGTGCTTGCAAAATCAAATTATTTTCCAAAATGTAATAAGAAATTAAGAATGTTAGTGATCTTGAACTGAAAAAAAATGGAGAAACAGATCACTCTAGTTATTAATCTAATCTGTCCTCTAAAAGCAATGAATCAAATATTGAACTGTACTTCTCTTTTCCAAATTTGTTGATTTTCTTACATAAAGGCGGAGTTGTTAGTTGATCTACCAATGTGGGGTTGGAAGGAGAGGTACTGTATAAAAAAACTTATCTTTAACGTTGTTTGTACTAAGTTTAATTGCAGAATTGGAATGCATGTTCTTATACTTGAATGTTTGCACCATTCTTTCATTTAACATGAAAAAATAATTAACTAGTGCACATCAAATAGGTTTGAAATTCATTCATTAAAAATTCACAGGTTAGAACCTTTTTTTTCTTTTTCTTTTTTGTATAAGTAAAATAATATCACCAGCTAGCAATTAATGGAACTTTTACTCTCTTTTTTTTTTAGTTTTTATTAAAAAATGCATATGTCAAATGCATTGTCAATTTCAAAATTTGGCGTGATTGCTTTAATAAATTGTCATTTTACGTGTCAAAATACGATAATATCATATCCAATATTATATATGGCATTGAAAATATATAGTACATGATAATCATGTTGCTTCACATTTTTTCTTCAGATTCACTTTAAGTATTTGACTCAAAGGCTTCCATGATTAGTTGAAAAAAATAATAATTCTTGTGTTGAAAAATGACATACTAAACTTGGAGTAGAAATCCCAAAATATAATTTTGGCATTACTCAAATAATATATAATATTAGAGATGCTCTTAGTTGGTCTATTGTGAACTTGTGGCATGGATTGTTATGAACAGCTCCCAAATAATCTAGCAGTTTCATGTTAGTTTCACCACAATTGTAGAGACATGCTCAGCTTTTGGATATTCTTCTATGATTAAATTAGTATGGTGCTTGATGGAGTTTCATCAGGCCCAAAAACATGCATGCTTCTTTCTTTAAAATGCTAGATCTATAGATCTAAAAAAAATGCCAACTCTATAAATCAATTCTTTTCTCCCATTGATTGAGAAGAGAGTTTGGGTCTCTCCCTCTTTCTTTCAGTGTGCACACCATGAATTCAATAATTAAGCTTTGCCTTTCCAATTTTTAGTTTTTACATCATCATTTCAGGGGTCTGGAATCATCATTTTTCTAGTGTGGAGACATTCTCAAGAATGATGCTTTTTTTTCCCCTCTTAATAATGTGTGAAATGATGATTCCAGACCCTAGTTAGAAATTGAGCTTTGGTTAAGTGAGAAGAGAGCATAATGGAATTCTATGATGAAAGACAACAACACTCATATGCACTTTAGACTAAAATTTTATTACTTTTCATGATTTACATCCATAGGTTTGCATTACAAAATAAGATCTGAGTGGTTCAACTAATTTTTTCAAGTTTTTTAAATCAATTTAAGTTAATTTTTGTTTAAAAACTCACAAATTAATAAATAATAATAATACTATCTTCTCAATAATAATATTACATATTTTGATAAGGATGATACATGTAACTTTCTTTATAATCGTAATAGGGAAAATCTCGTACAATAAACTAACTAGTTCTATTTGTGCTCGTGTTCCCAATTTGACTTGCGCTCAACTTGGATAAAATCTTTCATAGAAAAAATGGCAACACACTAGGAGTGTTGATAGGCACTCAGCTAGGGGAAACCCCCTCACAAGATGTTGCATGGCAACTTGGTGCTTCAATTGTATAACTTGTCCCAAATTTTGATTTTAAGATTTGGAACACTCATTAATTGTATTCTTTTAGGAAAATAAGTGAGAGAAAGTAGGGAAGTTAGTTTTGGAATATTACTTGAGGGTTTAGAAATAGTTTTGAACTATTGGGTGAGGTTTCGAAACTTTTTTTTTTTTTTAATTAGTAAAATATTTTTCGTTGTTTTTTACCCATGAACATAAACATTATTATCAAATTTTGTAACTTTTACCTCTTGTATTTACTATGCTTTATCTTCAACATTATTCTATTCACATACTTTGCTTGTTTTGCATATTTTTTGTTGTTTTTCTGTTGGCGAAGAAGCTTGTACGTTGTACGCCAATCATATGTAGTTTGAACTGTGATGGTCACAATGCTTATCTATTACGGATCCTGAAAACATCTTTGGTTGAATGTTTATACCCGCACTTCTCACAATCACTCTTAGAACATTGAAATAGGAAAACAAGAATCGTAACCTCCCAATTTATCGTAAACACAACAACTTGAAATGAAAATCCATGTTTGCCAAAAGGTTAAAAAAAATAAAATAAGTTATAAAAGATTGAACAGGAATATTTCTACAGTGAGATTTTTAGTTGTATGTTGACTTGGTGGCATACAAGTATTGATACACAGGTTTTTCATCATTGTAACATTTTGGATAATTGATTTCTATTGAATTATTTGATAACTATTTTAATCACTTTCAATAATTTTAAAATTGTATTATACTATTAATCACCTTCAATATTTTTGTAATCGTATTACACTACTTTACCGATTTTTGTCAAATGACGAATGGTAACAAAATTTGACTTATACTTTTTTTTACCCTTACATTTTAGTTTTCATCACATTATCATCACTCATTTTGATATATATAGATATATATACATATATCAGGTCTATCTTAAATAAAATTAAGTTATTGTGATCAAAATTGACCAGGAAATACGAAGATCAAAACTCACATTCTTCTCAAAAATAAATGGGAAACGGGTCGTTGGTCTTTCCTTCAAACTTCAAAGAAATTTTAGACAATAAAAAGTGGTCCCCACCAACTTCACTTACCAAGTAAAAAGTTTGCCATAATATGAAGGAAACATCATACAACTCGACGCGCTCTTCTAGCGCGTTAAACTGAATCCAACAATGCTTGAATGAAGAGGTTGATAGAGTTTGTATACACGCGCTTTCACTGCACTTCGGCGTGTCATTCAGACAGTCTCTTTCATTAACCTGATCTTCGTACCTAATGAACACAATCTGCGAAGGCAGCCGGTTGGATATATATATATATATATATATATCTCAATCTCTGCCCCCAAACTCAATCGAGAAATCAAGAGAGGGAAAGAGGAGAGAGAGTGCATAAGAAACTCACCGCACAGTACACAAAAGCACAGAGGATTCGTGAATCAAAGCCTTCGATTTCGAAGCATCCGACAAGTCTAACCCTATAGAATTCTAGTCTATTGCTATATATATATATTCATATATATTTTTTTCGCACAAACAGAAGCATTAATTTAGAACTACGAACAACGTTCTCGATAAAATAAAAGAACAAAAGAGAGAGAATGGAAGGGATTAGAGAGAGAAAGACTGTTCGTTCGTTTGTTCGTAGTTTCTCTATAAATCAAAAATTCAAATCTCTTTTAATTTTATTTTCTTCTTATTCCTTGCAACAAAACAATCTCTTAATACATTTATTTATTATCGTTATTCTCCAAATCTCACCGCACACCTCCGTCACAATCGATATAGATTATATAGAGAGAGAAAGCAGTGCAAGACTTTTAGGGAGATAAAGTGGAATTTGTGATCCCCCTTGCGTCAATACCAAAATCCAAAAACAATAATTGTAAGGTGGAACCATTGGTTCCCAAATCTCCCTTTCTCCCGTTCCAAACCCTAGTTTTTGAAGAGAGAGAGAGAGAGTTCTTAGTGAGACAATGGGAAGTGTTGTTGATCTGCAGCAATGATGGTTGCTTCATAAATTTGATCTTATTTTTATATATATTTGAAGCCCTGGTTTGAGAGGTAGAGAGGGTCTGATCTGCTGAAATGGAGGGCGGTAGTTCGGAGGGAGAGAAGAAGAAGCCACCTGAAGGAGAAAACAAGGCGAAACGAAAGATGAAGACTGCTTCGCAGTTGGAAATTCTCGAGAAAACCTATGCTGGTTCGTTATTCTTTTTTTCTTTGAGAATTTTCTGGTGTTTTTTGTTTTTTGATTTTTTTGCTTGATCTGGTGTCAATTTGGAATTGATTTAGAGGAGATGTATCCATCGGAGACGTTGAGAGCAGAGCTGTCGGCGAAATTGGGGCTTTCGGATCGGCAGCTGCAGATGTGGTTCTGTCATAGGAGACTGAAGGATAGGAAGCTGACGCCTGTGAAAATGCTGCAGAAGGATGCTTCGCCCGCAGGAGCAGTGGCATCATCCAGTTTCGTCGGGGATGAGATGGTGGTAGGTGAGGTGGGGAGCGAGCATGCTTCAGGGTCAAGTCCTTTTGGTCATTTGGATTCTCGGCAGCAGCGAGTTGTTCCCCGAGCTGGGACTGCCCTTGCTAGGATTGGAGCAGCTACGCCAGCAATAAAGAGGTACTATGAGCCGCCTCAGGCAATATCGGAGCTTCGAGCAATTGCTTTTGTGGAGGCACAGTTAGGGGAGCCATTGAGGGATGATGGCCCTGTTCTAGGAATGGAGTTTGATCCCTTGCCACCGGGTGCATTTGGGGCTCCCATTGGTAAATTTCGTCCCATGCCCTTTATCTGCTTTCATCATCTTAACGCATATGGAATTTTACTAGCGTTGCACGAATGACATGAATTGAGCCTGATTGGCAACATAAGGACAAATGCTTCGCATGGTGTTGATTTTTAGGTGATTGTCAAATATTTTTTTTTCTTCCTGATTTCATATACGGTTAGAAAGATACTGTGTGGTTGTTTTACTTGTGTAATAGAATAAGTTAGTACTCATGACTTGATAAACAACACTGAATACCAAATTCCTGTGCAACTTTATGGATTTGGCATGATACATTGAAAGTGCGGAGGAGATGGTTGGGACTAATTTGAGCAGTCCCCACTTGAGGGGTTCTTTCGTAAGAGTTGCCTGGAAACATTTTTAAGGGGGCTTTGCTTTGCTACTTCATGACTGGGCCTTGGGCTGTTTTGGAGTGGTCCCTAACCCTTGGTTACGTCTTATGTCTCTTTTGTGTAAATTCTGTACATAGACTATGGGTCTTTTATCTAGTTATCAGAAGGAAAAAAGGACACTGTATTGAATACCAAAGAGAATGAGCATGAAAACAGGAACTTTATGAGTATAAATAGGACAGTTATTTAAGTTTCTTCTATTTGGCATACTTGATTCGACTTACCCTATCTTTGCATCTAATGATGTTTAAGATAATATTGGTGAAAGAGATAGAAAGTATACTATATAAATTTAGAATTGCATGTGGTATTATACTTTGACACATAATATGCGGGATTCTTTCAGGAAGTCCACTGAAGGCTGTGTTTATCATTGTGTAGGGGAGTATGGTAATGTTGAGTTAAAATTTTGTTATTTAAATGGTAAACCGGAAAGGGTTTTTTGAGGTAGTGATTGCTTAGGGAGCCCATTGACATAAGGAGGGGGTACATATGGCATTTCATCTTAGGGAAGTTTTTCATTTTCATTTATGATTAATATAATTTTTGTGTAGATCTTTAAAATTGCTGAATTGTAATTATGGTATATTGATTTTTTGTTAGTTAAGGAGATTTTGATAGGTGCAAAGCCATTCAAATCACATAATATTTAGTCCAAACATTGTATTAATCCTATTCACAGATGGAGGGGATATATTGGAAATATGCTTAAAGAAAGTTTACAGGACAACGGTGTCTTGGGAATTTAGTTTTGACATGAATGGATCTCAATTTTGTTTCACTGTTAAGCAAATGAAGTAGAATAATTTGTTGCAACTTGTGAGAATGAGGAACTCTATCATCTTGGTGGTTTTTAAATGTGTAGGCAAATTTGTTTGTTGTATTAATTATATTAATAAGGTTGTGTCGGCTACATAGAGTGGAGTAAAGAATATTGCATGAAGCCAATATTTTCGAAAATTGATATATATATATATATATTTTAAATTCCTAATGACTAAGATAATACCCAATTGATGGGTTAGTTTCGGAAGAAAGGATAGACATTGATGGATTGAAAAGAGTTTTGAAGGGCCAATGGTAATGGATATATTTTTGGGGGTGGGGTGGTCGAGCGAGCTTATGGAGGATGACTATGAGGTGGAAACATGGGTGTGGTACAGGGTAGTGGGTTTTTGGGGCATGAGTTGGTTTTTAATAGTTGTTTGGAAAGATGGCGCTGTTGTTTTTTTCCCTCCTCTTTTTTGGGCAAGGTGCTAAGAAGCGTGGTGTTGCTGGTTGTTATCTAAGAAGCACAGACACATCGGTATTTCGTAAAAAAATAAGATACAGATATGTTAGGGACACATTGAGGATATAGATATATTTTATATTTTTTATATGATCATATAATAAAAATTTAACATTACTAAAATTAAAATTGGTATAAAAACATGCAAATCATTGAAAATATTATTAAGATATTAAAATAACAAACTTATAAAATAAAAATTCAAGAACTTTATTTAATCATCAACATCCATGATTCAAGTTTCAAAACAAATTTACTAACTATTACATAGAACATATATATGTATATATACAACCAAAAAACAAACATAAGAAAAGATGAGAGGCCCTATGTGTAACTAGATGTCACAGGAATAGACCTAGAGTGGGGGTGAATATGTTTCTGTAGCAAATTAAAAATTATCTTATCAAATTTTAATCTCTTTGGTGTGATTGAGTTCTCCCTTTGATTTATGCGAATAAGGGTTATCGTGTGTACAATCACAGTTAGTAATAAATCAATAATAAAAGTAGTAAAGAGATTGACATGACGATATTTACTAGGAAACAAAGTAGACTAAATCCGCTCTACGAAGAAAACCTTGGGGTGCTCATCTAGATATGCACACAATTCACCATGAAGATCTTAGATGAAAACGTACTCTACCTGGCACAACAACTCTATACCTCAAGCCTTGTTCAACTGTTTGATTCTCTTCAAACTTGAGTCCTCAAGCATCCTTTGTAGTATACACCACTTTGAATCCTTGAACGGTCAACTCAATCATAGTTGTGAATCCCACGCAACTGCGAACTGCTCCGATTGCAGGAACTTGAATCTTCAAAATCTTGTACTCTTCTGATCTATGCATGCAATATGATCATGAATAAAACTCTTTAGAAAAGTGTTTTAATATGTTTTTGCATCAGTCAAAAAGTTACACTCATTCTTGTATCAAAATCCTTATATAGTGTAGGGTTTAGAAAGCAGTTTTTCAGAATTAAAATCGAATTAGGAAATTGCATCAGCGCATGCTTGTTCGAATGACATTGAGCCTTGTTCCAACGAGACCTAGAATGACAAGGATTCTGGAAATCTCGTTCGAACGAGGTATCGAATGACATCAAACAAGTGCACACTAGAATGGATGTTTGAACGATGGATCAAACGAAGTCCAACGAACGTTTTTTATTATTGTGTTTGAACAAAGCTAAGGCTCATTCAAACGAGAATGGCAGAACATGAAAGCCTTGCATATTTAACTTGTTTTGACTCCTTTATATTTTAAAGATATTTTTCTCATAAACCTTGAGTCACTTACAAATTAAATATGTCAAACACAGATTGACACATAAAGATATTTTAAAAACATTTTAAATGCATGAAGTGTGTATGCAAAACCCTAGGCCAATGTATCTTGTCTTTTACCTCGTGTTACTATTCTGAACACACTACTGTAGAATTTGAAAAATTGCTCGGATGCTTGAGTGACACAAGGCTTGAGAACACTAACTCTCATGGATATGGACACATTACAATTCATAGTTTTGTCAATACGGATTAACCAACACCACTTTGACTAAAAGTCCTTACAAAGAGGAGAAACGGAGGAAAAAAAATCTCAAACATGTCCAAAACGTGTCCTAACCTAACATCTCCAAAACTCAGAAAATATAAAAAAAATTGGACTCTCTTTTTTCGTGTGTCTAACACGTATCCATGCGACCTAAATACGCGAGCCAAAATAGAGTGTATGTGCTTGATAGGTTGTTCTTTTTTGGTACATCATTGGTGGTTAGGGATTCTTTGTTGTTGTTTCCCCTCTTCTTTTTTGGGCGGGCTGGCGGTGGGGCTGGCGGTGTTATTTTTTGGCTCATCTTTTGTGGTTAGGGATGCTTTAGGGCACCATTGAATTTCTGGAGTTCTTTTCTATTGCAACCTGAAATTAATTTAATGCAATACAGTGGTCTTGCAGCCATTTAATTGAGTGCTAATTTGAGAAGATGCTGAAGATGGGTATTGGGAGTATGTTTACCCTTTCTTTGAGAAGTTTTAATTGATGTCATAAGTGAGAGAATGGGGGGACAAGTTGGTTTAGAAAAATGGAAGTAAGGTTGCTTTCTTGGTACATCTTTGGATAGGGCATTTAGATAGAAAAGAGAGTTTTTAGTACTTGCTTGGCCTCAGCTTTTTTAATTGTGTATTTCAAGGGTGGGTGGGGGCCGAGTGACCTGCTTGACCTCAGCATTCCCATTCGATTAGTGAGAGGGCTTGGACTAGTAATAGCGGCCATTAGGGCCCAGCTGTAGGGTTGGGCTTATTACTGTTAAATGTGGGGCACGAACTTGATAATGTATGCCGAGGTCTTGAGGGGTGAAGTTTAGGTCGGAATAGTGATTATTAGTGTGGATTGTTGGTCCATCTCAACTTGCTCAATAGTCCTTGTGTGTTTTCATGCAGAATAATTATAGATAGTTTTATAGGGTGAATAGAGGTGAAGTTTCTTGCAAGTCTCCAAATGAGTGCTGGACGCTGGTGTTGTGTCCACAAGTCTGTCCTTTCAATGATAATTACAAGAAATGTCCTGGACCTATATATTGTACATGAAGATGTCCCATTATGTTCATGTTGATTTACAGGATGCCTCTTTGTTACTTGGTGATTTGTGTTTGGATGGAACAAAGCAAAGAATTTTTGCAAGCGTCAACTTGTTGTATATGGAATGAGGGGGGCCTTTTTGAGTCTCTTCCTTTAGTGGGCTAGGATTGAGGTGAGGATGACTGGATTAACATGGGGCTTTTCTTTTCTTCTTCTTCTTCTTCTTCTTTTCCATGTGATTTTCTGCACAGCTTACTCTTCCTTGTATAAATAGTGTGAAATATTTTAAAAAATGATTATTTGGAATATCTGGAGACATTTAGCCAGGGGCCTATTCATTGTGGACTTGGGTGGAAATTAAGAGCTTAAAACAATCCCCGTCTTCCTCTCCTGTTCCCATCTCTAGGTGGATGTTATGCCAATCTTCCATGTGTTTGAACGCATTATATTTTCATGTCCATGCAAAATCCCTCCAAAATCTCTCCGACTAGTCCGTGGACTCTAGAATAGTGAAATATAACAAATTAGGCACAAAGAATAGGGCAAACTCTGACCAATTTTTATGGACCTGCTCTTAGACGGAGAATTACTTCCATTCAAATAGATTTTTTGTCATCACTCTACTACTGTATCTGCTATCAAGGATGTCTTGAGAAATGCAAAGTAACCCAACCTTTTTTTAAAATCTGTCCATTCGTTGTTGCATTGCCTGCTTGTGACACAATGTTACCTAGAACGTAAATCGTTATGGTACGGGAAATGGGAACGGGAACGGGAACGTAAATCGTTACTTGTTATAAAACATGATACGTTAGGGGTAGACTTCTTTAGATTGTTTTGTTGGAACGAAATACGTTTATTTGAAACGTGATACGCTTTTTGAGTGTATTTGTAATAATATTGGTATGTATATATAGATACACCAAAATGATATCAACGAATTCAAGCCATTATAAAATAAAATTTCAATGACGTTTGTGTATTTTGAATGACTTTTTTGGTACTTTTGATATTTTAGATCGGAACGCTAAATCTTGCATTCCAAATTGCTAATGATCCATGTTTTGGATTGTGCAATCTCAATTTGCAATTTGCTAGGAAAGGTGCGAATTGTGGTAACCATGTTGTGACATTTGAACCATGTTTTTATATGCACATTAAATCTATCTCTCTCTCTAAAGCTGAGCTTGAATTTTCTTCTTTCCTTTCATGAATAGAACTTGAACTTTTACGTATTAAGTTGTGCTTTGACCTTTTTACAACTTTTTTCTCTTTATGTTCTTAAAAGTTCCTTTAGATTATTGGATGAGCCTGCAAGTTCTCTTTTGTTGTGCATGGAACAGTGACAGTGGGGCAGCAGAAGCCAGCTGGACGGCCATATGAGCCCAAACTATATGAGCAGCCCGATGCTAAACCGGTCAAGGTTCCTATATTCTACTCTTTCTGTGAATTTTTTTATTTTATTTTTGGGGTTTTATGCACTGGCATGGCCATAGATGATGTTTACATTGTTACCTATCTTTGTACACACACACACACACGTCTGTTGGATAAAGTAACTATCATCTACTTCTATTTGACTATTTAATGGTGGTTGTCCCTATGTGAACTTTTAACATGATATGCTGCTACTGCTGCTGCTTCAAGTGTGGTAGTCTATTTGCTAGTGACAACAAAATTTACTGATGGAAGAATCTTGATATGCATTTTTCATATTACTGGACATTTACTCGTGGATTTGACACTGTTGCTTAAATAATCTTGAGGATATAGGCATGCAAGTGATCTAAAACTGAGGGCACACTACACATGTATGAATAGATGGGGTAGTCTTAGCTTTTGAACAAGGACAATGAAATTGGTGTTGAAATAGACAAATGAAGCTCTAGAGGAAAGGGAAGGCCTGCCAGGCCGGCATCTAGCTCTGCTGTTGAGGCAGGAGGGAACATGAGATGGGGTTTAAAAAGAATTACCTCTCTATGACCAACACTAGTTTTAGGCTTCTGACGCGCATGCATGTACGTAACAGTGTAAGTGCTTCAACTGTTATCTAAGTCATCTGACACACATCCATTTGAGAATGTCAGACGTGGCATGGAAAGCTTTATAGGAGTTCCCTTGTTTTATATTGTCTTGTAAAAAAGTAATGTTGTGGATGAAAGGGCAATCTAGAGGGGAGGGGTGAATAGATTAATGCTTGCTTATGAATATATATGTGTGTGTGTGTATTTTTATAGGTAAATCACACACACACACACCCACGTTACCCCTTAAGGGAACTTGAATCCTTGACCTCTCATATGGGGAGGTGGAGGAGATACCAACCAAGTTAGATTTTGTTGGGCCTTTTTGAAGAATATAAGATAATAACAATGATAATAAAGACGATGAAGACAATGTTAATGTTGGTTTGGCTGTCCAAACGAGTCTATTTCCACTCTTAGGTGTTGATCCGTGATCCAACCATCCGGAATCCACCAAAGCTATTGTTTAGGTGCTAGTTTCACCTTTTTACAAATCTTCTTTTTACAACACCTGGGTTGATCAAGAGCCGATTCTCCAACGAAGATCAATAAATGAGAGTAATTGTACAAGGAACCCTCATTAATAGGGTAGATATACAAGTGATAACACACAAGAGAGGAGAGAAGAAGAATAATCAATACAAAGAGTAAATGTATTCTCTCTCCTTTTCTTACTAGAGGCTTTCAAGAATTAGAAGTGAATAATAATACCTCTCTAGTGGAAGAATAGAAATTTAAAGCTTTAGAACCCTTTTAGAATGAGTAATTAATAATTATTTGACCTCCATAAAGAGCCGTTGTAAGGCTTTTATAGTTGTGCTGAATATGGAGGCAAAAAGGTGAATGCAAATCTCATTTCAACAGCTAGTCAAGTGGCCTAATGGCTAGTTTGACTGTCCAGCGGTCGACCGGTCTTTCAGTTTGGTCCATTGATCGGTTGTTCCATACTTTGAGATTGATGCTTGTTTGCGTGCTTAGGCCAGTGGTGCAGTTGACTGGTAGTCCATCCGATACTTCAGCTGCTGCTACTCATGTTGTGGATTAAGTTGAACTTTGAGTATATGAAACATAGCAGTCGACCTCTTCATCAGCTGATCATTCATCCAGTATGCTGAAGCTTCTGGAATTGAAATAAAGTTATTGTGACAAGGGAGCGGTCAGCCGCTGGATCATCTATCGGTTAGTAGAGGCTACCGGAAAAGAGTGAAGGCCATACTTGGTGGTTGGCAGTCAACCACTACTTCATCCGCAAGACCTTCCCCTTGAACATGGCTAATGGACATTTCTCTTTTTGCACTTGGCAGTAGACTGGTCTATTAACTGCTATATCAACCGAAGGAGTAAGGCTTCTGATTTTACACTTTTCTTCTAAGGGCAGTCGGCTGGTGCTAATCAGATGGTTGGCCGGTGCGAGTACTGTTTGGACTAAAGTCTTTACTTTCTCAAGCACTTGTGATGCAGAACCAGAGAAGAGAAATGAAGATGGAGGGAAAGAGAGGAGAACGACAGAGGAAGAGATGGAAGTCAGGGATTTCAATCATTCAATTCATTCAAAAGTGCCAATCCATTACATCCAATACCTTTATATAGACAAATTCAATATAAGGAAAACTCAATCTAGTCCTAAAAACAAGAAAACTAAATCATGTCCTAATATACAGAAACTAAATCAATAAGGTTCCAAAATTAATAAAAATTATACAAGAAAATAATATCCTCCAGGATTAAAAAACTAATGGCCCAACAGTCCTTCTAGTCCCCCATCATTTCTCCTCGCCTGAAAAGAACTTGACTCCGGTGAGTTTGGATTAAAGAACTGCTGGTAAAGACGTGAATCATCATGGAAAAACACAAGGAAGTGAACCCTCCGGCGAGTATTGTTATTATGATCCAGAGTGGAGATTCTTTGATTGATGGTTTTCTATGTTCTCGTAGAGGATATTGTTTTACTTCAGACTGTTGGTTTCATGTCCTTGTGTTTTGCCATGATGATTCACGTCTTTTGGAGCAGTTCTTCAATCCAAACTCGCTGGAGTCGAGTTCTTTTCAACCTGGGAGAAATGATGGGGGACTGGAAGGACCCCACGGGCCATTAGTTTTTGATCTTGGAGGATATTATTTTCTTAATAGTTTTTATTAATTTTGGAACCTTATCGATTTAATTTCCATATATTAAGATATGATTTAGTTTTCTTATTTTTAGGACTAGATTGAGTTTTCTTTATTTTGAATTTGCCTATATAAAGGCATTGGATGTAATGGATTGGCACTTTTGAATGAATTGAAATCCCTAATTTCCCTATTGTTCTCCTCTCTCTCTCCCTCTCTGTCTTCTTTGCTCTTCTCTGGTTCTGCATCACGCTGTTAGTCTATTGAAAGAGTCCTGAGAACATTGAATTTGTACCATTTGTCACCCTTTAAATTTATTTTCAATATAGGTCAATTCTTGGTCTTTATCATCAAAACCTTTTCTCAAGTGTGGATTCATGTGTTGCACCATGTGAGAGGCTTTAAATTTTATTTTCTATAAATAAAATATAAATATTTGATAGCAATGGAATTTTTTATTCAAATAATGGTGTTGCATCTTGGTATACTTTCAACTGGACTCATTTCTTTCCCATGTAGATTTTCATGGATTTTAAACAATAGCTTGGTCAACCATTATAAAAATTAGGTGATAAATGTTGTCCATTTCTAATTGGGAGATTTCTATTGGTGGTCAGTGTTCTGTGATGCAATCACAGATTATAAAATGGGCAATTTATTTTTTTTCAAAATATACAATGATTGCCAAGCTAAGATTGGTGCTGGCATATCTCTACCAGAGTATGAAATGTTTACACCACACCCTTATGTTTAACATACTAATAAATAGCCCTCTGGGTTTAAGATCCATCTTCATAAGCTGTGACTTCTACTTTTACATTGCCCATCTGTATATTATGGTTCACCTTCTTGCTCCAAGCTTGGGACTGGCTAAATGCTGGATAAAATTAAGGATGATTAATTAAGAATGACCATTTTGTTATCTTAATTAAATATCCACGAGGAAAAGGACATTGAAGAAGATGTTGCCTACAATTAGAGCAATATTGAGGAGTTTAGAGGATTGTTCCTCATTGCTTGATGTGGTGTATCTGTTAAGAGTGTTAGAGGTGCATGTTTGATGATGTAAAGGTTCTGGTGCCTAGGCTAAAGATTTTTTTTATGGGGACTTCTCATTTTTGGAGTTCTAGCTGAAAGCTCTAGAACGATTCATAATGCGGAATGATTAATTGAAATGAATTGTAAAACCGAAATATACAATCAAATCATACCTCCGCCATTGATGCTATTCTCTGTTTCCCACTGTTTTTCTTCCTCTTTTGGCACTTTCAGACTCTACCAAACTCTCTTGGATGGTGTAAGACTGAAGGAAAAATGAGTTCGGCAAGTTTGGGAACCAAACGGTGATATTTATAGCCAAAGCTTCCATCAAGCTTTGGCAACACGTGTCCCACGTTCACAGATCATCATGGAGACAGTTCAGTCCCACGTTCGGTAGTTCAGTCCCACGTTCTCAGGTGGAGGCAGTTTCAAACGTGGAGTGGATAACTTCCGAGAGAAACGGCTAACATTCTCCCACTTGATCCACACTTCTCATCTTAAACTCATCGATAATCTGTATTAAGTAATAAGTACATGAATCATGGTGATAAGTCCTCTTATGACGAGTATTATCTTCCATGTATTACCATGTATTTATTTCTTAAAATTTATGTGGCAACAATTTTTGAATGAATAAACCCTATGTTTATTCTTGGTCCAACACATATAAATTTTTCTCAAATTAAATTAAGGTGCACATGAATATGAGAAAAATTACATTAAGAGTTTCAATAAGGTAACATAGTTCGTACAATGAATGAACTACATAATGGAATTAAGTCCCATTGACATTACATGATCCTTGAATTTAGATGGTGGCATGCCCTTAGTTAAAGGATCAGCAATCATCAATTCGGTGTTGACGTGTTCAATGACCACTTTTCCTTCATTAACACGTTCCCTTATGGCTAAATACATAATGTCGATATGTTTACTTCGACTACCACTTTTGTTATTCTTAGCCATAAAAACAGCAGTTGAATTGTCACAAAATATCCTCAATGGCTTATGAATAGAATCCATGGTTCTAAGCCCTGAAATGAAACTCCTAAGGCATACACCATTCGATGTAGCCTCAAAACAAGTCACAAACTCAGCTTCCATAGTGGAAGTAGCAGTCAAGGACTGTTTGGCACTCTTCCATGAAATAGCTCCACCAGCCATCATAAAGATGTAACCTGATGTTGATTTACGTGAATCCACACAACCAGCAAAGTCTGAATTGGAATAACTAACTACTTCCAAACTGTCAGTCCGTCTGTAGGTAAGCATGTAGTCCTTGGTGCCTTGAAGGTACCGCATCACATTCTTTGCAGCTCTCCATTGGTCTAAACCTGGATTACTCTGATATCGTCCCAACATACCCACAGCAAAAGCTATGTCAGGTATGGTGCAAACCTGAGCATACATTAGGCTTCCAACAGCTGAGGCATATGGGATGTTCTGCATTTGTTTCCTTTCCAAGTCATTCTTTGGGCATTGGTTCAAATTAAACCTATCACCCTTCACAATGGGAGCTACACTTGGTGAACAATCCTTCATACGATATCTCTCTAAGACTTTATTGATATAGGTTTCTTGAGACAGACCTAAGATGCCTTTGCATCTGTCTCTATGGATCTTAATGCCAATGACAAAAGATGCCTCCCCATATCCTTCATATCAAAATTCTTAGAGAGGAATTGTTTCACCCCATGCAACAACCCCTTATCATTAGTTGCAAGTAGAATATCATCCACATATAAAACAAGAAAACATATCTTACTCCCACTAACCTTCTGGTATATACACTGATCCATGATGTTTTCAACAAATCCAAATGAAGAAATAACACCATGAAACTTGAAATACCATTGGCGGTACGCTTGTTTTAAACCATATATGGATTTATTGAGTTTGCAAACCAAGTGCTCACCATCACTAGAGAGGAATCCTTCAGGTTGTTTCATGTAAACCTCATTTTCTAAATCACCATCGAGAAAAGCCGTTTTCACATCCATTTGATGCAACTCCATGTCAAAATATTCTACCAATGCCAAAACAATCCTTAAAGAATCTTAGATACTGGAGAGAATGTCTCCTTGTAATCGATTCCTTCCTTTTGAATGAATCCCTTAGCAGCAAGTCTAGCTTTGTATCTCTCAATGTTGCCCAATGAGTCCCTTTTGGTCTTAAAGACCCATTTATTGCCAATGGCTGTGGCTCCATCTGGCAACTTACAAGACTCCAGACATTGTTGTCCCTTATGGAATTCATTTCCTCTATCATGGCATTATACCAATATTTGGACTCTTTGCAATTAATGGCTTGTGAAAAATATTCGGGATAATCTTCAGTTTCTATATATAGTCAGTTTCTTGTAGATACACTACATAGTCACTAGGAATAACTGACTTCTTTGTTCTAGTAGATCTTCTTAATGCTGCACCAATATCTTCTTGGGGAAGATGTGGTTCAACTGGTTGTTCAGGAATTGGTAATTCTTGAACTCCCTGACCTACTTGAATGTTGTCAGCCGCTTGTGGAACTTCAATGATTGGTTGTTCAACACCAATTTGTACTGAAGGGGTGTTATGAACAACAATCAATCTATTACTTGAAGTGGAAGGTTGATTATTTGAATGATCATTTTCAGAAATTATGTTCCTTGAATGATCCCTCCCACTGATCAAGTCATTCTCAAGAAATTTGGCATTCCTTGATTCCACAATCCTAGTGGTATGAGATGGACAATAAAATCTGTAACTTTTGGACCTTTCAGCATATCCAATGAAATAGCCACTAATGGTCCTCGGATCCAATTTCTTCTCTTGCGGATTATAAATCCTCACTTCAGACGGGCATCTCCAAACACGTACATGCCTTAAACTCGGTTTTCAACCTGTAAATGACTCAAATGGTGTTTTAGGAACAACCTTGGTTGGGACCCGGTTTAAGATGTACACAGCCGTCTTAAGTCCCTTAGTCCACAAGTTCTTAGGAAGATTGGAGCTACTCTGCATGCTCCGCACCATGTCCAATAATGTTCGGTTTCTTCTTTCAGCTACACCATTTTGGTCCGGTGAACCAGGCATGGTGTATTGGGAAACAATCCCATTTTCCTGAAGAAACCTCGCAAAAGGACCATGTGCTTGTCCATCTTCTGTATATCTACCATAGTATTCTCCACCTCTGTCTGACCTCACGATCTTAATTTGCTTACCGCATTGTTTCTCTACTTCAGCCTTGAAAACTTTAAAGGCATCTAATGCTTCATGCTTATTATGAAACAAGTAGAGATACATGTATCGTGAATAGTCATCAATCAATGAGATGAAGTATCTCTGACCATGTGAGTCCATGTCTGGACTACAAATGTCTGTATGTATGATTTCCAATATGTGAGATCTCCTTGTGGCACCTTTCGTAGACTTGTTGGTCTGCTTCCCCTTTATACAGTTCACACAAGTTTCAAAATCGGTAAAGTCGAGTACTAAGTACCCCATCATTTACTGATCTTTTAATACGCTCAATAGAGATATGACCTAATCTCCGGTGCCATAATGTAAAGGAATCCTCATTTACAACACATCTATTTATACCAGTGTGAACATGCATAGCATTATAAGTGGCATCATTTTGCAAATTAATACAGAAAAGACCTTCACACATTATACCAACTCCAACAATTTCATATTCATAAATTAAATTGAAAGATGTATCTGAAAATTTAAAAGAGTATCCCAGTGGTACAAGTCTAGAAACTGAAATTAAATTCCTAGAAAAACTAGGAATATAAAAGGCCTTTTCTAAAATTAATACAAAGCCACTACTTAAAATCAAATTGCATGTTCCAACAACATCCACATGTGAATGCATCTTGTTTCCCGAATAGATGCATTGTTCACTTCCCACCGGCTTCCTTAGGTTTCGCATATCCTGCAAGGAATTCGAAATATGGATTGTAGAACCAGAATCAATCCACCAAGTGTTGTAAACAACATCAACCATATTGGATTCATAACAAACTAAAGATAGTTGATTACCTTTCTTCTCAAGTCATTTCTGGAATTTGGGACAATCTTTCTTAACATGTCCCTTCTTCTTACAGAAGAAACACACAGGATCTTTCTTTATGTCAGCTTGTGGAGCCAACTTCTCTTTCCCTTTCCCTTTCTTATTGGCTTGAGATTTATTCTTTTCCCTGTGTAGCTAGCATTGCACTCTCTCCCATCTCCATAATTAATCTCCCTTTCTCTTGAACACACCTGGTCATAAGTTCATTAATAGACCATTTATTCTTATGTGTGTTATAGGAGATTTTGAAAGGACTGTATTGAGGTGGGAGAGTATTCAAAATATAGTGCACGAGAAAAGAATCTGAAATTTCAACCTCCAGTTTTTTAAGTTGAGCTGCAGTGTCCCTCATCTTCATGATGTGCTCACGCACACCTCTCACAGTGTCGAGCCTTGTGGAACAAAACTTCATAATTAGGGTACTAGCAAGCGCCTTATCTGAAGTGACGAATTGGTCGTCAATGGCCTTGAGTAAATCACGGACTTTTGTATGCTGATCGACTGAACCACGAATACCAGCAGAGATTTTGGTCTTTATGAACATAACACTGAGTCGATTGGATTGCTCCCAATGTTCATATAGAGCACTCTCAGCTTCAGTGCTGGTATTGGTAATTGCAGGTGGTTCATCTTTCCTTATAGCATAATCAATGTCCATCCACCCTAAATGAAGTAAGACCCTCTCTTTCGACATTTTAAAGTTATCACCCTTAAGTTTGGGAATATCACAACCGACATTAGAAAATTTAACAGGTTGACTAGCTGTATAAATTAAACATACATGCTTACATTAAAATGAGGCATAAATAAAATTTCATGGTTTACCAATGTAAATCATGCTTAAAAATTGAATCTAATGACATAAAAATTGCCTGTGAGCTAAATTTTCAATTCAAGCTGATTCAATTATTCTTTATGATAGAATTTATCAAATTATTTTCACAATAATCATGTATAAGGCCTATTTTACCTCAGAAACAAATAGTACTACTAGGTAAGTTCCAAGGAAAGATTTTTCCTTTCCTAGACAGAACTTCAAGATTCCAGGAAAGATTGGAGGGGTCACAATGGTCCCACTTAAAATCCAGTCTCCTAGACAGAACCTCCTTAGATGTACACATTCATAGTCTCACAGCAAATAGTCCATTAATGATTATAATTTGATATATATTCTATCTAATATTAAACTTTATGATAAAACTATCAAATGATTAAATTAATTCATAATTCCTGTGGGTAAGTTATGACTCATTTGATATTTTATCCTAATTAATCATATAATAAAAATTCCTGTGGGATAAAATTTATTTTACTAAATATGATTAATTACAATTAATGTCTAAATATTATTCATGTGATCCTAATTAATCATAATATATGATTTTTATTTAATTAAAGATGCTGTGGCTATTCTCTAATTAACCAAAAATCATATTGATCACTAGACATTATACCTCTTATACATAAGGATTAACTAAATATGAGAATAATTATAAATTGCATAATTTTAACTAAAACTAACATGTTATTATTATGCATATAATATTCTCACAATTTAAGCATAAACATTGCATAATTAAAACTATAATATTATGCATAACATTTAATTTCATGCCTTTAACTATATATATATATATATATATATATATATATACCCATCCAAAAAATTGCATGTATTAATTTAGAGCATAAATAATCAACTCATGCAAACTAAATATGAGAATAATTATTAAATTTGCACAACAATCATCTAAATTGCACACAATTAAATCAAATAATAACTATATGCAAAAATTTATCTGGTTCATGTCACGGCCCAAACCAAATTTTTTATTTCCTGTTCATTTATAAGCCAATCATTAGAAAGCTTCTCTTTTCCAACCAAACGCCTCCCAAACTCAGATTTAAAATTTTACCCATAAAGTAACAGTGTTGGGCAGCCATCTGAATGGGTGGGTCGGGTCGAACCCAACCCGGTTTGGTCCAAATAAAATCACAGAAACTCAGCCGCACAGCTGGTTTCCAGCACCTGACTGGTCACCTCTTCCGTCAACGGCGACTCACCGGCGACGAATTTTCTCACGGTTTCCACTGGGTTTGAACCTATAGGTGATGGGCAACTCAAATCTACCCTCGGTTTTCCGATCGGAGGGCCGGATCTCTGGCCAAAAAAAAATTCCAGAAATCTCAGCCCAAAAAAAAAAAATCCAGAAATCTCCGGCCAAAAAACAAAAACAGAGACAAACAAAGCATGTGATAAAAACACCAAGGCAGAGATGTAAACCATGCTCTGATACCAAATGAAAGCTCTAGAACGATTCATAATGCGGAATGATTAATTGAAATGAATCGTAAAACCGAAATATACAATCAAATCATACCTCCGGCCATTGATGCTATTCTCTGTTTCCCACTGTCTTTCTTCCTCTTTTGGCACTTCCAGACTCTACCAAACTCTCTTTGATGGTGTAAGACTGAAGGAAAAATGAGTTCGGCAAGTTTGGGGACCAAACGGTGATATTTATAGCCAAAGCTTCCATCAAGCTTTGGCAACGCGTGTCCCACGTTCACAGATCATCATGAAGACAGTTCAGTCCCACGTTCTCAGGTGGAGGCAGTTTCAAACATGGAGTGGATCACTTCTGAGAGAAACAGCTAACACTAGCATCTTCTAGATTCAATTCACACTTTTGTGGAGTTTTTGGGGGAGTTGAATTGTTTAGCAGGAGCTTGACTTTAGCTTCTTTGCTTTTCTTGTATATCTCTTTGCGCTTCTTAGGCACTTTTTATTAATAAAGTTGTTTTTACCAATCAAAAAAAAAAAAAAATCCAGGTTAAATGGAAGTTCTATGACATTTGTCAAGCCAACTATGCTTGTGCTGCATGATTAAGTAACCGGTTCAAAAAATGAGTGTAATTGAAATTAAGATTTTGAGATAGTGAAGTGGCCGTACGAGAAATTAATTAAAAATCAATGTGTTCATAGTTCGTTAGAAGTGGCATTTATTGAAGAAAAGATGAGGGAATGTTTTCTAAGATGGTTTTAGCATGTGCAATGCAGACTGCTCAGTGCAATGGCACATGGGAGTGATTTGATCCAAAGTGGAATCTTAAATGACAAGAGGAAGTCAAAAAGGACGTTGGGTTGAGGTTGTAAGAGAGGACATAAGTGATGCACTCTGGTTGATGTGGGGTTCACAAGGAGATGAAATGTTGCTTTGATATATTCTAATACAGTAGGTATGCATTGGTCCATCCAGAGTCCAATAAAAAGTAATGCTATCCATATTCATATTCATATCCATCTCCATATCCATCTTTGATTGGTATTGTTTACTGTTTTATGTAAGTTATCGAATCATATATTCCTATGTGACAGTCGGGTATGAGATTTAGTAATCACTAGCTTTCTTGTGCTGAAATTCCTGGTAATCATAGGATGTGAAACATTAAGGATTTTGAAACTTCTGGATTTGTGTATGAAAAACACAATTTTTATCTGAGTTTATTCCAAGAGTAATGAAATCCTATCTTAAAGTCCTGCATAAGGAACACTTCCTAGTTGTAGATTGGCAATTTAAGCAGTGTAAATTTAGAGTTAATTCAAGTAGGTAAACTAAAGTTACCCATAAAAATTTAGGTAAACCAATAATTGCTTTCTTGCTCTGTTTTCAATTATGACGATTCTAGATAATCTGAAATTATACATATTAACTATTCATTTCAGTTGATTCTAGATTTATTTTCTGAAATTATCGTTAATGATTTGATTGCCCATGGATTCTTTTTCCCTTTGTTTGTAATTTAGAGCATAACATATTTGTTGTATATATTTCTTCTTTTGCACGGTATTTACATTAATTTTGAAGTTCACTGGAAGTTCTTATTCATCACTATTTATAATTTAGAAAGCATGAACACACACAGGCACACATGCTCAAAAGCACATTCAGTTTATGCATTTCCCTCATGTTGCTCCCTCCTTCATGTGTTCATGGATCCACCTGACTCTTCTTAAATCCAAAACTGATGAAAGATGCAAGACCACATTGTACATTCATATGGAAAGCGGATATTATGTTGTAAGGTGAACCATGTCTTTTGTGATGCTGTTTTGATGATACCTCCATCGAAGTTGTCCCCTTCTAAAAATCAGATCATGCATGAATAAGATATTATCTACAGATGGTTTAAAAAAATGTTTCTGTGGCTGGAGTAGGACATAACTGATTCCCGTCAATGCCTAATCAGAAATGCCTGGTTCATTGTTTTCTGTATGCATAACCAATTTTTATAGAGAATTCAGGGATCGTAAAACTTTGGTTTATATGGTTATTCCTCAGGGTGCTGCAAGAGCTCTCCATGAATACCAGTTTCTTCCAGTCCAGCCATCTGTTAGAAATGATACATATGAAAGAGCTGCTCCATCTCACTACTTTGGTTCACCAACTGATGTTCCAAGTGCCAGGACTGCATTATCTACTGCACGCTCATTTTTGCATGGCAGCGAGCAAGTTACCTCAGTATATGGTTTTCAAGGTCAGATGCCAAGTTTAAGTCTTTTGCCTCAGCAAGGCAGGCAGGGCCATCTCTTGTCATCAGTTTCAGAAGAGTACGACATTGTTCCACGAAAAAACTCTTTTACAAGTATTGGTATGGATGCTCATGTTGGTGCTCACCCTGGTTACTGGAATGGATGATCCTTTTATACCATCTGAAAGGCAGCTCACCCATGATGAGGATGTTTTGCGGATTCAGAGGAAACGCAAGGTATCCTAATGCACCATGAAGTATTTAATATTATATCTTCCTTTTTCAAACAAGGATCAGGGTTTCATATATGTTAGTTACCTCTTGTAGAATGAAGAGGCAAGAATTGCAAGGGAAGTTGAAGCCCATGAGAAAAGGATTCGGAAAGAGCTCGAGAAACATGATATTTTGAGGCGAAAGGTCTTGCTTTTATAAGTTATAAGTTATCTTTTCTGAAGCTTCTTGGTTGTATACTAATTTTACCAAATCTTGCATCTTAAGAGAGAAGAACAAATGAGGAGAGAAATGGAGAAACAAGACCGTGAGAGGCAGAAGGAAGAAGAAAGGCTGTTGCGTGAAAAGCAACGTGAAGAGGAGAGATGCCAGAGGGAGCAAAGGCGTGAAATGGAACGAAGGGATAAATTTTTGCAGAGAGAATCTATCAGAGTAATTTTGGGAGACTATTGTTTTAAGCTATATGGACTTGTCTTGGTTTATTAAGATTACTGAGAATAATCATTTCCTCAGGCTGAAAAAATGAGACTAAAAGAAGAATTGCGCAGACAGAAGGAGGCTGCGAGGCTTAAAGCTGCTAGTGATAGGGCTACTGCTCGTAGAATTGCCAAAGAATCAATGGAACTTATTGAGGATGAACGGTTGGAACTCATGGAGTTAGCTGCTTCAAGCAGGGGATTGACTTCAATTTTGGCTCTTGACGGTGAAACTTTGCAAGCTCTTGAGTTATTTAGAGGTGGTTTTGTTTGGCACATATCATATGTTTATGTTATTATTATTAATGTTATTACTCTTATTGTCGGGGTTGTTGTTGACGTTATTTAATTTACCTGATTTAAACTTATTTGTATTTCCAATTGTTGTCAATCGTGCATTTAAAGTAGTAAGCACGTTATAACCTTCAAAGGGTTTGGTTCCACTTCAGAAGCATCTGAAGTGAATGCCTGAAGTTTGTAACCTTTTATTCCTTTGTTGGTGTTTGGTTATATACTTTCATGTACTTCTTGAATACCTCCAGTTATGAATTTACCGCAAACTTCTATCTTTTCCTTTTGATTTTGTTCTTGTGCTCCATAAGCTTTTCCGAATTAATCCTATTTTGTTTTAGAAGTTTCTCGATTTCATATTCATTAATTTATTCTAAAACAAAGCTTCATGCATACATGTGCTTGCTGTTGGAGTATATATATATTGTTTGATCAATAATAATGCTTCCTTGGTATTAATCACAAGGGACCCGAGGAAGACACCCCACACTATACAAAGAAAAGGGACTGGCTATAAAATCAAAGCCTAAGATCACCAAAAAGGTCCAAAAGTCTATCTAAATGCATAGGAAATTTTTCCTTAATCCAAAAAAACAAAGTTCTCAAAAAAGTATTGCTCAATTTCCAAGGGAGGGATTCCACCCCTTCAAACACTCTATAATTCCTTTCTCTCCACATGCACCACACAAGGCATATAGGAGCCATGTTCCATGCAATCTTTAACTCCTTAATGAATTTTCTTGCATCTCCATCCCAAAAAACGATTCTCCGCCTTAGCTGGCATAACCCATGAACAAGCAAACATGCTAAAAAGCAAGTTTCAAATGTTCCACATGAATTTGCAATGCAAAAGTAAATGATCCACCGTTTCCTCCTTTTCTTTGCATAATATAAAATGGATTGGAAGGTGATATCCTCGTCTTTGTAAGTTGTTTGCTGTCAAGATAGCACCCCATGCACCTCCTTAGTAAAAACGCGGCTTTCTTTGGGACTCTAGACTTCCAAATCAATTGCCATGGAAAGGAAGATTCCTTCCCACCCACCAAGTGCCTATAAAATGACCAAACCGTGAAGACCCCATCCGTGCTTCCTTTCCAACTAATCCTATCTTCCCTCTCATCCCGTATATCCACCTTACTCAATTGAGCCAAGAACTCATCAACCTTTCCAACCTCCCAATCAAAAAAATGCCTCTTAAACTTTGGACTCCAAACTATTCCACCTCCCACTATCTCAATACAATCGGCCACAACGACTTCCTTATCCAAGGCAGTACTAAATAGATTTGGAAACTTAAGTTTCAAAATCCCCCTCCCCATGCCATGGATCACCCCAAAAACTCACTATCAACCCATCCCCAATATGATAGTTTATCCATGAGATAAATCTTTCTTTGCCCTTTCCTATAGCTTTCCAAACTCCTCAACCATACGTCCTTGTGGAATCCCTAGGCAACCCTCCTTTTTCACACCCATACTTCACTTTAACCACCTTCCTCCATGAAGCCTTGTCTTCCCTAGCAAACCACCACGTCCATTTCCCTAAGAGAGCTTTGTTGAACATCTCCAAATCCTTAATTCCCAACCCTCCTTCCTCTAAAGAAGATTTCTGTCACAACCCGCAACCCACCCTCTACGGATTAGCGGACCGCAACCATCCGACCCAGCTCTTTCGCCGAACCGGACCTGTACACTGTTATCAGTGTCACTAACATGTAACCATATCATTATCATATATCAACACAGCGGAAGACAATAAAATAAAAGGGTTACATGTACATGTCAGTCTGCTAATACAAAAGTACAGTCTGTAAAATTTCTAACTCGTCATCTTGTCTCCAGGACGTGAATACACGGGAGTGCTCCAAGACTTGTACTACTATTACCGTTACTTGTCAACATGTCTAACCTATCGCCGCAGGCTCCTACTGTCTGTCCTTTGTATCTGTCCCTGAAACAACATATAAATTGGAGTGAGCTAAACTAAGCTCAGTAAGTAAGTCTCCTACTCTGCCAGTGTGTACAAGATCTAGAAAGAACTGAACAATCCAATAACAAGGTTATGATAGCCAGTTAATATCATATAGCGCATCAATGAATATCAAATGATTAGGAATATAAATGATAATCAAAGTACATCTAGTCTGAATCAAATGATCAGGAATATAGCTGATAATCAAAGAACATCTAGTTTGAATAACAATATCATATGCTACAGACAAAAGTTGACAAATACATGATCACAGTAAGTACTCAAATAAAGCTGCGCAACTGCTTGATCATTCATACAAGAACATGATCATACAATGAATCAGTAATAAATGGATAGTGATGTCAAAACTGGCAGATGCAATAAACTACGGGACCCAGGCTACCCCCTGCATGCATAAGCACTGAGCTCAATAATGTAACTGTGTCCTCCAGGACTGCTGTCATGCACTATGCCTCGACATAGCCATGATGGAAACTAGTCCCCGTACTCGGGTCATACTACGCATCCAAATGGAGTTTGTGACTAAGCACAAATCCGGCACTGATAAATATCAAGATCATGCTATCTCTATGGAAAAGAATGTGGATCATAACTGGTTCAAGGTAACATAATATAACTATAGCTTTTGATGGCTATGTTACCGGGTTGCCGAGAACAATAACTACTGGCCTTAGCCCTACGTACAAGTGTACAAATGGTCCTTTGCACAAATGTACAGGAACTCATGATCTAGATATAGCATCATCAATAAATATGGAATTCAAGAGTAAGATACAACATCATAGCTAAGCTATTCCATTGATAAGCAAAATCACATAAGTGGAATCATAAAAGATCTGATATGATAATAAAGAGTACAAATGCGTATAGGAAGAACTGTGACATGGCTGAGAGTGTACTACATGCAGAGATCGGATATTACTTACACTTTACTATTCCTTGGAAATTCAAGCTACTTTTCCTTTCCTGCTACTCAACGTTGATTTCCTTCTCTTTTCCTTTAGACGGTCCTGTCATTCGGAAAATACAACTCAGTCTATAGCCGTAATTAGTCTATGCTACGTATGAGTTCGGAACGTCGAATAAAATAAAATTAGGCTTTTACTAATCTCAATTTGGACCCCTGGACTGAAAAGGACAAAATGGTCATTTTGCACTTTTACGTGTCTTTTATTCTCGGAACCTCTTTTCATAATTTTGACTTTACCATTGGGTTCGGAATGCCCGAGATAATAAAAATTGACTATTCGTTTGTCTTGTTTGGAGTCCATGTTTGACTCACATTGGACTTAGGGGTATTTCAGTAATTTCTCTTTTTAATATATTAAAATAATATTTTATTTAATTTACTGTTTGGGCCTCAGTGTGATTATACATAGTTTCTGGGTCAATTCTGAATTTTATAAAGTCTTGGGTCAAATTAAAATCTACATATTTTTTATTCTGGTTTAGGATAGCCAAACAAGGATTAAGACCTAAAATTGGAATAAGGCTATCCCTAAACCTATTCTAATTTAGTAAACCTACAGCCAAACAACCCAAATCCAATTTCAAATTCAATTTAAAGATAACCAATACGCTTCCGTATTGGTTATTCACATTTGCGGGTGGGTCGGGTCTGACCTGATCCCGATCCAGGACCCCTACCCGAACCCCAATTGGGTTCTGTCTTCTTCGGCGGTGGCAAAATTTTTCCGGCCACTTTCAGGCTTAAACTGAATGCCATTTCATCCTAAATTCCTTAAGGATTCTAACCCCAAGTTCAGATTTTCGTTTAGAATACTACAACTCCACGAATTAGGATGTAAACCCAACTCCGGCCACTGCTCGTTTTTTCGGCCAACTAAATTTTTTTCTATTTCTTCCTATTTCATCCAGTGTTTACACTTAGGTTCATTACAGACCTCAATTACAAATTATTTTGGACACATCTACATCATTTAGATCAAGTTTTGAACATAAAATCACACATTGAATATGTTACACCATGACCTGCAACTTAGTTTTTCAAACTCATTTTTGCATTATTTTTGTTCATTCTTTTTGCATTTAAAAGCTTGAAGTATGCTTCTTAGAACCTAAAATTCATTTGCACTAACATGCTTTATTTTTTTACAACTTAAATTTCAAAAATAACTTACAGTTTTTCTGCAAAATTGTTCCCCTTTCTGCCGCAGCTTCACTCTCTTGCTTCTGTTCTTCTTTTTCTTTCCTTGCTCTTCTTTCCTTTCCTTTTGTTTGTTAATTGTTGTATTCAATTTATTTTGATTACTTGTGTTTTAGTTTTTTTTTTCTTATTTGAAAACACCACACGCACACACGGCTGCATGGCAGCCTCCACTCTCTCTCTCTCCTCCTCTTCTCCTTTCTTCTAAAGTCTTCTACAGCATTCTCTCAGCTTCTACTCTTTTCTACTTCATTTTGATTTCTTCTTTTCTTTCTTTTATATATTATTATATACATCTCATTATACATATATTTATATATACATAATTTAATTTAATATGAAATTATATCTATTTATATACATATGTATATTTATATACATATGTATGGACAAACACGTACTGCTCACATGCACGCTTTCTTGTAAAATTGGGTTTCCTATACGAGTGGCCCTCGGGGTACTTGGGACTGCTTGTAATTCACACCTGTGCATCGTATACTGAACATATTATTCAAATATACGTCTGATTTTATTCATGTCAGAACTTGGCTTACAGTTCGGTTTACATGTCATGGCACGATCCAACTCGGGTCGGTAGTATTACACTTTTGGTTTCTCCCAAAAGTGAATCTTCTTTCCTTCCTCACTGTTCTCCCACAAAAAATCTCGCTGAATCTTTTCCAACCTCTTCTTAACCTGAACTAGCATCCTAAAAAGAGACATGTAATATAGGTAGGCAAATTCTCCGATGTACTTCTAATAAGCGTGATCCTCCCCCCTTTAGACAAATTTTGCCTCTTCCATCCTGAAAGTCTTTTTTTGAAACCTTTCAATCACTGCATCCCAAATGCTTTTTGCACGAGAAGAAGCTCCCAATTGCAATCCTAGGTACATTGTTGGGAAACTGCCCACTTTACATCCCAAAGTGTTTGCCATCTGCTCTACACCACCCACCTCCCCCACCGGAATGATCTCTATCTTACCAATGTTGATTTTTAGCCCAAACACTGCTTCAAAATATAATAAGAGGCATGGAAGCATCCGGAGTTGATCATCGGCCGCATCACAAAATACAATGGTGTCCATCTACAAATAAAGGATGTGAGATCTCTACCATGCTACCCCCATCGCCTTGAACCATAAAATCCCTTAGTAACCCTCCTTGCTGCCTGGCTTTGTCCATCATCTTGCTTAGAGCCTCCATGACAATCGCAAACAAGAACGGAGATAATGGATTCCCTTGTCTCAAACCCCCTCGAAGAGTGGAAGAAGCCTGCTGGAGTACCATTCACCATTACTAAATATGAGACTGTTGAGATGCAAGATTGAATCCATGTCCTCCACCTTTCTCCAAAGCCCATCTTGGCCATAATGGACAACAAAAAACTCCAATTCACGTGGTCATAAGCTTTCTCAATATTTAGCTTACACACAATCCCCTTTTCCTTCTTTTTCTCCTTGAATCAACACAATTCATTCGCTATCAAAGTTGCATACATGATCTATCTACCCCCAACAAAGGAATTTTGGCTCGGAGAAATAATTCTATCCACAACCCTCCTCATTCTCAACACAAGCACCTTTGCCAACAACTTGTACATGCTCCCTACTAAGCTGAGTGGCCTGAAGGCTGAAGTCCTTAATATTTTCAGCCCCTTCCTACTTTGGAATCAATGCTATGAACGAAGCTTTTAGACTCTTTTCGAAGGAGCAGGCACTATGGAATTGGGAAAAAAATTGCCATTACATCCTCCCTTGTGCTCTTCCACTAGTGCCAAAAAAATGCGATAGTGAATCCATCCAACCCTGAAGCTTTATCTCTATCACAAGAATGCGGGTCTGCTATGACTTCCTCCTCATCAAAAGGCTCTTCCAACCTGCTAACCTCTTCCCCTGGAATAGCATTAAACTCCATCCCATCTAACCCAGGCCTCCACTCACATGCTCCAGAATACAACTCCCGGTAGAACCCCACAATCCCTTCCTTCACTTCATCTACTGCCTGCAACCTTCTATCCCCAATTACCATTGTACTAATATTATTCCTCTGTTTGTTATAATTGGCCATTCGGTGAAAAAACTTCATGTTTCGGTCACCCTCCTTCAACCAGAGAGTTCTAGATTTCTACCCCTACGTTATTTCCTCCAACTTCGAAACTTTGCCCAATTCCCCTTTGAGACTGGCTCAAGCACACCTTTCCTCTTCAGCTAATGGACCAGCCTGCTCTTTTCTGTCTAACCTCTGAGTATCTATCAAAATCTTCTCCTTCTTCCACAGCACATCACCAAACTCTTCATTGTTCCACTTGTTTAAGTCAGACTTCAGCAGCTTAAGCTTCTGGGCCACCACATAGCTCGGATCCCCTCTAACACCATAGCCCCTCCACCAAACCTCCACCCCATCTCGAAAACTAGGGTCTTGAAGCCACATATTCTCAAATCTGAAAGGCGCCTTTACCCACCACAAGCCACCGCTATTCAACAAAATAGGGTCGTGATCCGAGACAAGCTTTGGGAGACAAGATTGAGTAACATTAGGAAACTTATTCTCCCAATCACCAGAGATAAGAAATCCATCCAGTATAGACATGGCTGGATCCTCCTTGTCGTTCCTCCAGGTAAATCTACCACCCTCTAACGGTAAATCCACCAACCTCCTTACTTATCAAAAAAAAAAAAAAATCCACCAACCTCCTACCTTTGATAAAATCCGAGAAGGCCCTCATGCCTTTTGTAAGCCTTCTTTTGCCTTTCCGCTCATGAGGAAACCTAACCATGTTAAAATCTCCTTCCACCACCCACAAATCAGCACCCCCTTGCGCATGCAAATCCAGCTCCTCCCAAAAAGCTCCTCAGTCACTGTTGGAGTTTTCATATGTTTTTATTTATTTATATATTTATTTCCTGTGCACAGCACAGGTTGCACAGACTGGTTTTCATTTTGTTTCAAGATTGAATCAGCTGGCGAGAGGAAATATTTTGGTTGCACGAGAGAAACAACATATATCTTGGAAAAAAATTTAGAAATGCTCACTTATTTAGATGCAATTAGTATGGACAAGTAATTATTGGTGTTTGAGGCTGTTATAGAGTAGGATTTTTTACCATTATTTACAGATTGATTAAAAAAGTGCTCTTTGGCAGTGAAAGTCTATTAAAAGTTTTTTTTTTTTTTTTCCGTAAGGCAAGTCTATTAAAAGTTGCATCATTACAAAAAGTAATATTTATATCTTGAAGTCATATATGTCATTTGAGGCAAACATTCATTGTTGTCATTGAATTTCTTAAATTTATGTTTCAGGAGAACATTTAGTAGTTACTAAAAGTCAAAAGGTATTCCTAATTTTCTGAGAGCAATCTTCTGTATGTAATTCACATGTTTATATGTTATAATTTTCCAACAATGATGTTTGTATACATTGAATTAATTAATCATTCACACATTTATATGTTATATGAAAGTGAATTTAAATTTCCTGGCTTATCATAAGAATATATATACATATATATTTATAAAAAAATGTAAGAATACACACACACACACACACACTACTTTTGGTTTTAAAAATAATCTTTTATTTCTTGGATGGATAAAGTGGTGAGTTTCCATGGAAGAGTCGGGTTTTGATTGCAGCTGCAGTGTTTCAAGATGTCAGTCATACATAACTCTTACTTGTTCAGACAGTGTAATTTGTTAAATAACGTGCTGTAGAGATTCCTTTCTTCCCCCCTTCGCTTTTTTCTCTATTTTTTTCCTTCCTTTTTTCCCCCAGGGGGTTGGTTATTGTGAACTATTGGATAAAATGATACTTGTGGCCTTGAAAATTGCAAATTTTTTTGTTAATCTTCTAAGAAGATTCCAATGTGCTTTTGCATGCTTTTCTGGTGCAGTTTTGCTAGGATACTATTTGCAATGGTTAATTTGTGTAGTATTCGAATCTATCAATTTTATGCTGTTCTGACATTTAACTGTTTGTTTTGACTATTCCATTATTTTTCTTTTCCTTGTTATTACTCATTTTTTGGGATTGCATATCTAGTGTTCTGAGTAGCTAACAGTTTTTTAATGCTTTAGATTTGCTCACGGAATTCCCCCCCAAATCTGTGCATTTGAAAAGGCCTTTTGCAATTGAGCCCTGGATTGATTCTGAGGAGAACATAGGGAATCTTCTTATGGTGAGATTGAATTATTTTTCTCTTATGTTCTCTTTTATTCCCTTTCTATACAGGAAAATGGTGGTTAATTGAGAAGCAAATGTTATTGGATAGTTACTTCTTGTACCTGACTACAAATTGGTCTATAGTCCCTTTCAAAAGCGGTAGCCTGACATCAATTGGATGTCGTGTGCCCCCCCCCCCCCCTCTCCCCCCCAATACTACGCATGTTTCATACTTGTGATAGGTGTAGGCACAGGTGGACTGGAGGATGCTTTTAATTGTAATTTTTGTTCTCGGAGTTTTTTATTTGGTATGTCCTTTATTTTTGGGATTACCTATTTAAGGCTTCTAATGCAATGAATAATGGGAGTTTTGGTGAATTATTTAATAATACTCTCTCTCTCTCTCTCTCTCTATATATATATATATATATATATCGGCATTTTCTCCTCTTCTTATACCTCTTTCTTCTTCTTTCCTTTTCTGTTCTCTCCTCTCTCCACCTCCTCTTATTTCTTCTCTGTTCTTTCTCTGCTTTGTTCCTCTCTCTTTTCTCTCTATCCCACATCAATTACTTTTTGTTTGATGTGCAGTTGTAACTCGTAACATTTACATCTTAATCAATTTCAATTATCTTGTCACTATGGCTTCCTTGAGCTCTGTACAAGCTCCATTTTTTCTTTTTAACCAAATCAAATCTTTTTTAATGTGTGACACAAAACTTTAAGTATATTAGAAGTTAATTGTAACTATTATAGTTGAATTGTTCTTATTGTTGAACAAAAAGTCTTCATTTTATATTTGTTGGAAGTTTATCCACAGAGACTTCATGTATGGAAGGTGCAAAAAGCTCATCTCTTTTGAAAGTTTGTCCACAGAGCCATGGACATGCAGTGTTGCGATTTTTCCATTAGTATTTACTTGTGAATCAAATTTACAGGTTTGGAGATTCTTAATTACTTTCGCTGATGTTCTTGGTCTTTGGCCTTTTACTCTGGATGAGTTTGTCCAAGCTTTTCATGATTACGTAAGTTCTTGACATCCTTGCACTTTTGTTATTAGATTGTTTTGGTTTATTGTTTCTCTGTGTTAATACATTACCTACTCCCTACTGTATTTAGGATCCAAGGTTGTTGAGTGAGATACATATTGCTCTTCTGAGATCCATAATTAAAGATATTGAAGATGTAGCAAGGACACCCTCCAATGGGCTGGGAGCAAATCAAAATAATGCTGGTAATCATGGAGGTGGGCATCCACAGATTGTTGAAGGGGTAAGCTTTGTTCTGTTGGTTGGTTTCAATGGCTGCTTAAATTTGTTCTGAATTCTTTGTTTTTCATTTTGAAATTTTTTAATTGTATTTTATATTAGGCATATGCTTGGGGTTTTGATATACGGAGCTGGCAGCGTCACTTAAATCCGCTGACATGGCCTGAAATATTGCGGCAATTTGCTCTCTCTGCAGGGTTTGGGCCGAAATTGAAGAAAAGGTGTATTGAACAAGCATATCTTCGTGATGAGAATGAGGTTTGACTGTGTCCTTTGAGGGTTTATATCTTCTTTCTGATTGCAAGCATGTTGTGTTTTAGGTTTATTTGTGCTATGGTTTTTATAGGACTACCTAGAGTTGAAGTTAATTTGTATAAATGCATTGTAGAACAGATTTTTTTGTTCCATCATAAATCTATTTTCAGTTCAATAAGAATGCTAAGTCTTACTATTCATGTTCAATATGAATATACAACATCAATTCATGTTGTATGAATTCTGAGATTTGTACATAGTTTATTACAATTGACTTTTTGGAGGGCCCCATTTGTGTGCATCCAGTAGGAGTTGAACCTACATTTTGTTAATTATGAGTTGGGCTCCTTAACCATTTAGGCATGGATGCTTATCGGGGATCCTTGTACAGGGTGAATAAGCATATATAATCTTTGTGTGTGTGTGTGTATATATATATATATATATATATATATATGCACTTATATGTATGTGTGCGTGTGTGTGTGTTATAGTTAGGCCTGTTATCTTTTTTAGGCTGGCGTAGGCAGCTCAAGCACAGCCTGAATAAGCAGCCTGTGTTTTGTGCTCTCATTGCTTAACAAGAGCTCAGCCATTTTTCCTTTATGGGGCAGGCTTCAGGTTCAGTTGAATAACTCGAATTATAAACTTTATGAAACCTCTTAACTGAAAAAAATATTTTAAATCATGATTAAATATTTGACATACATTTAAGATATACATAATACTATCATCTAGGCTGGTCCAATCCTTCCCAATCAATGATTGAACTTTTAGTTCTGCAAACATATAGTGCAATTTCACTCTGGTCAAGGCTGATTTTCTTGCAGAACCAACTGTAGCTCAATATTAGAACAATATTTGGGCCAGAATTTAACCAAAGACAGTGCAAACTTAAATAGAGCTGATTCTATATGATTCCAGGCCAGTTGAAATTGTAGTGAAAGATGGGGGGTTGCTAGGAGCCTTCCTCCTAGAATGACCAAAGAGGAAGTGAAAACAGTACAGGGGCTCAAGATCGGTGGAGAGAAGGGTGAGCGAGAGGTTAAGGGAAATGAGGTCAGGTTGGCGGTTGTCTGTTATGACAAGGAGGAATGACTAAGGTCCTTTTTCTGCTGAGGAATGTTCTCTCTTTCCCTTTTGGGTAAGGGTGTTATTTATAGGGGCGTCAAGTGTACGACGTTTAGGGTTCCCTCAATTCGCACTTGCCATGACATGTCCTTCCCTCATTGGCCTAGGTACTTGATAAGGAGATTTCTTGGTCAGTCAATACTGAGCTCCTCTCACCATCATCCAATCCACTAGAGCCCTTGTTCCTGTGGTGGGCTGTAACCTGGTGTATCACAAGTCGCACCAGACTGCACCGTAGGCCATGACCAGGTCGTACAAGGAAGCAAGATCATGACCGCGGGACGAGGTGTGGCGCGTGAACACCGCGTCCTAGGGTTGTGACATATCTCTGCTTGAAGGATCACCACAACTACAGGGTTAGAGCACGTCACATCCTTGGAGCGTACCCTCACCTCTAGTTCGAGGCCATCATTTTTTATGTAACCATTGTCTAGCCACCGCCCATGTTAGCACCTGACAATGTTAGGCCTATTCGGCTTACCGCATTACTCATTTTGGAGACCTTGGAGTGGATTTATTTGGTGAGTCCCTCGGTGATCATGGTGATTTTCCTCAACCTTGATGACTTCCTTGGCGATGATTTGATTTGTCTTCTTTTCCTGATGGCCTTTTAAGTCTGATCCCCTCGGGGGACAATCTGATGGCTTTTGTTTGGTTTCTCGAAATCAAACTTACTGTGATCAAGCTAATTAGACCCGATTGACTGTTCTATACAGAAGAATTGTAGTACTTAATTTGTTGTCCAGTTAGATTGCTGTACCTGAATATCGACCTAGATTGGACCTCATCTTAGGATGGTTCTCACTTGCTGATCCCATGAATGATTGCAGTCTGTGGGGACCATGACGTAGAAATGAACTGAACCTAACAAACATGTGGTTTTGGGTCAATTGGTTTTTCCTATTTCAGTTATTTTTTTCCCTTTTTGCGGCCAGGATTACAATGTTATAATGGATAAAAGGGATTTGTATTATCATTTACCAAGTATTTGACAGTTTTTACTTATATTTTTATTTTTCCTTTTTCAATTTATGTTAAATTATGGGAGGGTATCTTACCATAACAGTATACGTAATATTTAAATACAAAATATCGATAGATGATGCAATGCACTATTTGGCAACTATGGGCATTTTTATTTTTGCAAAAAAGAATGAAATGCTGTTTTAGCATCCCCTTGCCCGCCAAATTAGCACAGTGGGTTGATTTCTGTAACAAACTTTGTGTACCTACTTAGAGGTGATGAGTTTACATTTAGTCACTTGATCTTTGTTAGGGGTTCTTTAAAATGAATTATTGTTTTAGCATCCCCCTGCCGCCAAATTAGCACAGTGGGTTGATTTCTGTAACAAACTTTGTTTACCAACTTAGAGGTGATGTGTATAGATTTAGTCCCTTGATCTTTGTAGGGGGCTTCTTTCGGTGTCCATTCACAAGTGAACACGTTGCTGTTATGGGTTAGGAGTTTAAGAAATTGTTTAGTATTTCCATACAAGTGAGAACTGAAAGAGAAGCAGCTCTTAGAACTTTGGAATTACTTGTGGAATTAGTAAAATCTTCTTGCAAAGGTTGTGGTAAGTTCTACAAGTTTGTAGGAGAAGATGAGGTTGTATGCAAGGATGTATGAGGTGGCATTCATATTCTTATGGTTGCGTCTGGAATTTTGAGTCCCCTCCCCTATGAAAGTGTAATTAGAGCATTCTTGCAAGTGTGGGTAATCTAAATATCATGTTTTTCTCTTAGATGTGTGTGTGTGTTTTTTTTTTGGGGGTAGTGGTGATATTTATCCATGCGACATACACAAATGTTATTTGGAAAAAATAAGCCCGAAATCAGTTTGAAGGATTTGTCAGTCTTTAAACAATGCTGGGTGAGCAGGAACGAGGATACATAATTTTTGGTAATTCCTGATATAGCTATTTTCACATTAATAGTGCAAAAGTACTGTCTAAATGTGTAAAATTAATTTGTGGTCCGGCAATGATGGTTAGGTGATGAACTTTACTTAGCTATTGCAGCTGTCAGATTTTGCACTTGAATGTGTTTTGATTGTGGTTTATGTTAAATGCAAAATGACTTCCATTTCCCCAGTATCAAACTTGCAAAACATGTCTTTCATCAACATTCTAATTGCGCGATTTCTTATTGTTTTATTTTTAATTTAATTTTTTGAAGTACATTATCCTGCGATATTTTGTTTCAAAAAATAATATTTGTCAAACAATCCTTTTATATGTTCATATTGGTTTTTTTTTTATTATATGTTGTAACAGAAGTTTTTGGGTGCAAGTTCAGGGTAATGATGAAGATATAATTTCTAATTTACGCAATGGATATGCTGCTGAAAATGCTGCTGCCATTATGCAAGAAAGGGGTTTCTCTAATCCACGGAGATCTAGGCATCGCTTGACTCCCGGAACAGTCAAATTTGCAGCATTTCATATTCTTTCCCTTGAGGGAAGCAAAGGCCTAACGATATTAGAAGTTGCAGATAAGATTCAGGTAACTCTAGATTAGTGATTGTATGACCCATGCATTTTCTGTTGTCCCTAACTCGTTTAGTATTCTTTTTTTATGCAAGAAATCTGGTCTTCGCGACCTCACAACAAGCAAGACGCCAGAAGCATCGATTTCTGCTGCTTTGTCGAGGGATTCAAAGCTTTTTGTAAGAACAGCTCCTTCAACATATTCTGTGCGTGCCCCTTATAGGAAGGACCCTGCTGATGCTGAGGCAATTCTTTCTGCTGCCAGGGAAAAAATTCAAATATTTAAAAATGGATATTTTGAGGGAGAAGATGCAGATGATGCTGAAAGAAACGATGCTGAAAGAGATGAAAATTCTGAAAGTGATGTAGCTGAGGATCCCGAGGTTGATGATTTAGCTTCTGATTCAAAACCAAACCAAGAAGCTCTCTCTTCTTGTGAAGCAAACAGATTCCAAGCAAAAACTTGCCCTGGAAATCGAAAGGAGACTTCCCATGATATGGGAACTCCACAACATGGATTTGGGAATTCAGGTGACGGTTTGCCCTTGATGCAATCTGAAGGCTCTGAGGATGTAAAATGCACTAGTGCTTCTGTTGATCAATTTATTGAAGGTGCTGGAATTTGCAATGAGGTAGCTAATCCTGATCAAGAAGACACTGTTATCAACGAAAGCAACTCCGGTGAACTGTGGGTTCAAGGACTTATGGAAGGGGAGTACTCTGATCTCAGTGTTGAGGAGCGACTTAATGCCTTTGTTGCCTTAATTGGTGTAGCAAATGAAGGGAACTCAATTCGCATTGTTCTAGAGGTAACTTTTTGTTTATATCTGGTGGGCTTTTGATAACTTGTGTTTTTGCATTTGTTTTGTTTGTGATCTGAAATAGAGAGCTTTCCAGGAACGCTTGGAAGCAGCAAATATTCTCAAGAAGCAAATGTGGGCAGAGGCACAACTTGATAAACGTAGAATGAAGGTGGAGTGTGCGACGAAGATACAATATTCATCTTTTGTTGGTAACAACGCTGAACCAAACCTTTCAATTCCCGCTGTAGAGGGCAGGCAGAGCCCATTGCTTGCTGTTAATGACAAAAATGATTTAGTATCAATGAGCCCTGTAGTCCAGCAAGAACACTTCCTCAATCCACAGAATGACCTGCATTATCCTAATAATATGCTGTCTGAAAGGACATGGCCAATGCAAGAGTACTCTGCTAGCGCAGATAATCTTCTACAACAACCTGGATATGCTGCTGAGAAGTCACGATCACAATTAAAAGCTTTTATTGGTCACAAAGCAGAGGAGATGTATGTATACAGGTCTTTGCCTCTTGGTCAAGATCGCAGACATAACAGATATTGGCAGTTTATAACATCTGCTTCTCGAAATGATCCTGGCTGCGGGAGGATCTTTGTTGAGCTACATGATGGCTTTTGGAGGCTTATTGATTCTGAAGAGGTAGTATTTTTGCTGATTAAATTTTTTAATGGTTTGCTTCCTATTTTTGTTGGATCTTGTTATAGTAGATTGCCCATGTGTGTATATTGTATTCTTCTACTTAAGTCTTGAATTTTATTTGTTTGTATAGCAGATTTCTTTTGCCTTTTAATTTTCCTTTTCTTAGGGGAAAATCAATTATTTTTCCTCTTAGGTTCTGAACGAAGATAAAGAATCTAGAAGTTGTCCTTTCTCTGCCTCTTTTTTTTTTTTGTTTTTTTTTGGGGGGGGGGGGGGGGTGTTGGTGTTTGTGGTTCTGTGTGTGTGTGTTCTGTGACATCTGGTACCACATCAAATTGTTGTCTCAACTGGATTGCAAAGCTTTGGTGACTAAACCAGCAATTTGTTCTTTCAGTTAAATCCTAATCCATCCTGAATATAGGAGTCAGATGAATGCATTATTTACAAATCTTTCCAAGTTTGTGTATATTTTATTTGCATTTTTTTTTAAAAAAAAATCTTTTTACTTTTTCTTTGTGCAGGGTTTTGATGCTCTCTTGGCATCTTTGGATGTTCGTGGGGTTAGGGAATCCCATTTACACTCAATGTTGCGAAGGATTGAACTGTCTTTCAAGGAAACTGCCAGGAGGAACTTGCTGAGTACCAAAACTAGTGGGAAAATTAGATATACTTGTCAAAAGAAAAGTTACTGAAATGGCTCCCAACCCTGATTGCATTGCCAGTATAGATAGTCCTAGCAGTACTGTCTGTGTTTCTGATTCTGGTATCCAAGATCCATCATCATCTTTTGTAGTTGGGCTTGGAAGGAATAATACTGAGAAAAGTGATGCCTTGAGGAGATATCAAGATTTTGAGAAGTGGATGTGGGAAGAATGCTTTAATTCTTCAATATTATGTGCCATTAAGTATGGAAAGGAAAGATGCAAGCAACTGCTGGACATTTGTAACTACTGTCGTCAGTTGTTCTTTTTTGAGGATAACCACTGTTCTTCATGCCATAGGACCTTTGGCACTTCATTTGGTTGCTCAACTTTTTCTGACCATGTGGATCAATGTGAAGATAAATTGAAGGGTAACCCAGACTGGACTCTGCACAGTTTGGACTCGTCTCCTCCCTTGAGGATTAGATTGCTGAAAGCACAATTAACATTGATAGAGGCAAGTTCTTTCAACATTTTCAGTTGAATAAGTAATTTATACCAGTCACTATTATACTGACTCTAAATTGATATATGTACAGGTTCTTCAATATATTTTTTCAATTTTATAGTGGATTTTATATGTTGGCTTGGCAGGTATCTGTCCTAGTGGAAGCTCTTCAACCCTCTTGGTCAGAGGACTATCGAAAATCTTGGGGTACGAAACTACATAAATCGTTGTTAGCTGATGACCTACTTCAGGTCTCTCTCTCTCTCTCTCTCTCTCTCTCTCTCTCTCTCGTTCTTAGTGTTGTTTGGAACTTCTATACTTCCAATTTATCAGTTTCTGTGTAGTTTGCGTCATTTATAGAGCTCATCTACCCTTGATTATAAGCTGGATTTAATTATGAAATATGTTTTTGAGAAAGAAATTGTATACATAAGACGCCCGATGGGAGCAAACCCATAATTACAAAAGGAGGCATACAACTAAAGTCTCGAAGATCCTAAAAACTGTACAAAAGACCCCACATACATCGGATAGGTGTTTTTGACCCCAAAATACAAAAAACGAAAAAAAAGAAAAAGGATCTTTCAAAAGAAAAGGGGGTTTTTCAATCCCTTCAAAAATTCTATAATTGCGTTCCATCCAATTGCATAAACTAAGCACAATAGAACCATCCTCCACACTTTCCAAACCTCCTTTGAAGTCCGAACCCCTCCCCAACTGAGAAGAATGTCACTTAAACGTGCTGGCATCACCCCATGAGCAACCAATAATGGAGAATAATAGATTCCAGGCAATTTCTATTCACTGAACAATGGATTAGAAGATGGTCCATAGTCTCTAACCGTTCCTTGCACATAGAATAGACCCTGGCCAACTGAAATCCTCTCCTTTGACAATTGTGTGTGGTCAAGATAGCTCCTCAAGCAGCCACCCAAGCCAAAAAACCACCTTTGACGGGACTCTAGAATACCAAACCATCTTCTAAGGAAACTTCACCTCTCGTCTTCCCATCAACTCTTTATAATAAGATTTGGCTATAGTGAATCCATACCAAAGAGTCCTTGCTACTTGTGACCAATCTATGCTTAAAGAATCCAACAAATCCCCCACCTCCCCAATTTCCCAGTCATGAAAATTCCTTCTAAAACACGGATTCCACACGACCTCTCCCCCCATCCCAATAAAAGTAAGCAGCAAATCCATCAAGCCTATTCCTTGCCAACCTGTACAACCGTGAGAACCTCTCCTTGAACACCTACCCTATCCCTGCACCAAATGACATCGCAAAACCTCACTTTCTCAGCCTCCCCCTTCCTTGTATCGAATTGAATACCCCTCTTGAAATTAACCACCCCATATTGAATACTTTTCCATTACCTGCAACCTAACACCCCAACCACCTCACCAGGAAACCAACGTCCTCGTACCCATATATTATATCATCATGTCCTTGCATAGCGAATGACTCTCTTCCCCCCGCCAAAAAAAAACCTCCATAAACATTTACCCAACATTGCCTTTTTAAAAATCCTCAAATTCTTCACTCCCAAACCCCTTGCCAGAATAGGAGTTTTCATTATATCCTGCCTCACCAAATGAATCCTCTTTTCATCTTCCTTACCACCCCATAGTAAGTTTGTTTGGAGCTTCTCTAATCTTCTTTACACTCTGGTTGGGATAGGAAATAAAGACACGTAGCATGGAAGGAAGCCAGTGTAACAGGACTTGGGGCCTCATCTCTATTGCAAGATTTCAAAACCTCCACTATCAATGCCTCTCCAACCCTCAGCTTCCACTTCATAAAATCTAGAGACATTCAGGTTCTCAATACTGCACCTCCAACTACAAGATTCTTGGAACAATCTCCAATAAAAGTCTGAGATCCCAGTTCTTACCTCCTGAGCCCTGATCCTCACACACCACCTGATTCACAATCTTAATGGAAGAAATTCTATTCCTCCTAATGTGGGTAATAGCAACCCTATGAAAGAATTTAGTGTTGCTATACCCTTATCTAAGCCACAAAGCTTCAAGACTTTTGTCTTCATGGTGCCTCTCCCACCTTGAATAACAAGCCCAACTCTCCCTGCAATTTTTCCGTTACGATTCTTTTCTTCCTCTGAGATGGTCGAAAACTGCTCCTTATTGTCTATCCCCTGGGTATCCTGCAGCAATTTATAAATCCGCACCTGCACATTGCCAAAAACTTCCTCATTCCACTTCTTCAAGTCAATTTTCAGAAACCTCAGTTTTCTAGCAAGTTCCTGTAATACTCTATCCCTGCCACCACGCTGAAACCATCTCCCTGAACCCCTGTGTTGTCAGCCACATATCTCAAAGCAGAAGGGACTCTTGTACTAAAGCTTCCACATTTCAGCGTCGCTGGGTATCTGAGAAACCCCTGGAAAATCCTCATAAGAAGAAGAAATCAAAAAACGGTCTGACCTGGACTTGGAGTGATTGCCCCCTCCTCTGAACCACGTGTATCTTCCTCCTTCCATAGGCAACTGAACCAGGCTGTTCTCATTGATGAAGCTGGAGAACTCCCTCATAACCCCAGATATTCTGACACCCCCCACCTTCTCGGACAGAAATCTACTCACATTAAAATCTCCCCTCACACACCATAGAGTAGACCACCTCCCCTGAATATCCTGCAGCTCCCTCTGCAAAATTCTTCTATCGAAATCAGATTGGGGACCATACACCTGAAAAAGCCCATTCCAAATTCCCTTGTAGCACAAAATTGCATGAAGCCAAGTGCTCCCCATCCTCGGTTCACACAGCATTTAACTCCCCTGGAATCCCACATAATCCGGACCCCTCCGGCAGCACCTCTACCCTTCAAGCAGGCCCATTCCACCTGTTTCCTGAAGGCAAGAAACTCCAGGTTTCCAGCTTCTCAGCAACCTCTTCACCACCACCCTGTTATCTGGATCATTTAATCACCTCATATTCCATGAACTTATTTTCAGATTAATGGATTCAGTCTCAAATAAAGCCCTCACCCTCTCTGCCTCATCCTCTACTCCCCTCTTACCTTTGTAGTTGATTAAGCATGCCAGGTTGTGCAACTCCCTTTTTAGCCTCCTGGCTGACTGGTCCTTTGCTACCTCCCCAGTCCAGTTTTCTTCCTTTAGTCCTTCCAGTCTATTGTTCTTCTCAATTTCTCTAAAGAAAGCCAACAAATCATTTTCATATCCATCACAAGAGACACCTAAGAACTTTCTCACACCCTTGATCTTTCTAATAACCCAATTAGATACCTCATACTGCCTACTCTCCTGCGCAACCACCCCCCCCCCCCCCCCCAAAAAAAAAAAAAATCTGCCCCCTCCCATAATTCTGTCCCTCCCTTGGGAGACCACGGTTGCCAGCGGCGAGCACATTAAAGGGGCATCAGAGTCGTAATCCTCTCTGACAACAATCTAACCCTCCATGGCAGTAGCATCATCTACCCATCTACTGATCCTCTTCGCACTGATCAATTCTCTGTTGGGACGGAAATAGCTCGTATCCTTCTGTCTCAGCACTTCTATCTAATGACGTCTTGCTTCTGGGAGACTCTTCCTTCAGCAACCTCTGAAGCAATCTTCCTGTTGCAGACCAAGTCTGTTCGAAAGCACCTCTTCCTCAGATGTCTACCTGCCATGGCTGTCTTCATAATCGAACATCTGAAAATCTGACTTCCATTCAATTGAATTTCTATTCCCCTGCCATCCTCCTCTTTGATTTCCATGAAGATTTTACTAGGGGACCCCTTCTTATGTTCACCCAAATTGGAACCTGCATCCCCAATGCATGCGCTGCGACCTGGGCCTCCCTGCTTGGGCTATTTCCAAAGTCTGGCCCCCATTATCATTGGAGAAGCTCCCCTTACCCAAAATCTCGAATCTGTTTTGACTTGGGCCTGAAAAAAAATAGCCTTGTTGGGCCTTCTCCAGCCCACCACATTATGGTTCGCCCTATTCACATTTTGACCATCCCTCCCAAGCCCACGGTTCTGACTCCATCTGGGCTCCAAGCAACCCACTTGGTGCAAGCCCACTTCACTAAAGCCCAGCCACTCTCTCCCCTTGGGCCTTCGACTCAGCCCTTGGCCTGAGTACCTTGACATTACACGTGTCACTCCCCAATCGCTCCCCCTTTTAAATTTCAAATCTCCACCTTTCCCGAAGAGATCAAAAGCGATCTTCTCCAACGTGACCCATCAGCAAACACCGTATCTTGCCTTCTCACTCTCTTCACAGGCGTGCAATGTACTCGTTGTCTTTTTTGAACATTCTACCATGGCTAAAGCTTCAGCACCATCACCAGCCTTCAGAGACATCAGGATGTGGGGGCCAAATTCAGCCCACACCAGCACTTTGAACCTCCACTCTCCTGCCCTAATCCTCACTGTGGCCCGAACGAGCCTCTCGTAACCATAACCAGGACTCTTGCCCACTGGATATGATGTCTTCCTTCCGTAGGCTCGTCCACCCTCAAGAATCCACCACATTGATCCCCCAAAGCCCTAAAAACTTTCGTACTCCACAGGAAAACTGGCAAACCCATAAATCTTATCGACATTTAGGCTCCTCCGACCATATACAGCGCCCTGCCACCATCCAGTGGTCCAGGAAGGTTGGATTCCTTCAAATGTCCATTTCTTCAACTATAGAACATGCTGTGCTTCTTCTTTTGACAGAAATTCAAACAAAAAGTATGCACCATGCATGTCCAAGACTTTCAGGCCTGCTCTGATCCCCTGCTGTCGGTCAGCCCACTGCCATACCCGATGTCTTTCTGGCCTTGGCCTTTGAAGTGATCCTATCCTTCCCACCAAACATCTCTGCAAATACTCAATCCGGTCTTCATAGGACTTTAAATTGATCCTAACATTCTCCTATTCACCCTGATGTCCAAGATCCACCACCACCAGTGTCTCTGGCCACTTAGGAATTTCTGCAACATCTCTGAACGAAGCCCCCTTTTTTCTCCTCCTCCTTGGCTGCGAGGGACCCATCTTCCTAAAATCTTTAGTTGCTGATAACCACCAATCACCAAAATCCATTGCCGGAATGATCAGACTTCGTTTATCCTCTCCTAATCTGATTCCACCTTCATGTTGGCTTGTTCTGTAGAATTGTAGTCTGTCTATTGTTTTTTCCATCACATTGGAATTTATGAGCTGGATTTAATTGTAAGCGTCTCTTACTTTTCTTCAACTCAAGCATTGTGTTTGTTAAATCTCAGTGAGTTAGGGTAAGTTGGTGTAGTAATGAATGAAGTATATATCATGATTATGTAAAGGGGAATTCTTGTTGGCTTGTTCTGTAGAATTGTAGTCTTTCTTCTCTTTTTTCTTTCCATCACATTGGAAATTAGTCCAGGGGTGACAATTCTTCACATGAATTCAATAGTTAACATTTATCTTGGAAGATTTTATAACATGATATTATTATACTGATAAAAAAAATAACATGATATATTTTATTAAACATCTTCTCATGTTATTAATTAATACTTTTTCTCGAGTATTATCTCGTCACTTGAAAAAGAGGTAGGTGTATTGTTCAAGTTCCGATCAGGAGCAGGTATGTGTAGTACTTGCTTGAAAAAAAAATGTTATAAAAGTTGCTTATGAAATAAAATTGATATGATTGTAATTAAAATTTTAGTTAGGTTTTTAAGGTGAGTTTTTGAAATTTGAGACTTATTTAATGAAGGGATCGGGTTTGGGTTGACTTTTTTCTATTTTTGTTTTTTTTTATTTCACTGCTATTCAATTTGATCTGCTTCATGTTTATTTTCATAGCATCTAAAAAAATGGTTAGCTCAGTGCACAAGGCTCCGCCACTGCGGGGTCTGAAGAGAATTAGATGTATGCAACCTTGCTCCCACAAGTGGAGAGGCTATCTCCGCAACTCAAACCGGTGACCTTTAGGTTGCAATTGAGCAACCTTGCCGTTGTGCCAAGCCCCGCCCTCATTTCACAACATCTCTTAAATGAATGTATTCCTTGAAATACTGCATATGTTGAATCATTATTAGGATATCACTAGATGAAATTTCAGTCAGGTCGGTCATCTATGATAATGGGCTAATGGCTGCATACTATGTAAGGTGATGGAAAATTTTCCTCATAAAACTTTAATTGGAAATGAAACAGAATCATTCATTTCTTACTGGCATCCAAATAAGCCTCTCTTTCTCTCTCTCATGTACAAAGCATTCTTTTTTTGCACTCACTTAGAAGTCATTATTGTAATAATTGAGTTTTAATGGTTTTGATTTTTGTTGGAAATGATGATTTATCTTGGGTGTTACTGAAAAAAGTAATTATATCATATATTAAGAATTATGGTTTATCCGGGCTGTTATTACTTATGGATGCATCAGTTGGTTAAATCTGTAGTACCTTGACCAAATCCCACCTTGCATGCGATTCTTCTTTCTTTCTTTCTTTCTTTTGCTTTTATTGTATTTCCTATGCCTTTGTGCGAAAGGATAAGTATGTATTCAATTTTTTTTTGTTTCTTTTTCTCCAGGTTCTTACATTGTTGGAGGGTTTCATAAAGAGGGATTTTTTGTCCTCCAACTTTGAGACAACCAATGAATTGTTGGGTTCCTGTACAACAAATGCTGCTGCTAACAATTCCCCTTGTCCTGAAATGGTTTCTGTGCTTCCATGGGTACCCCAAACAACATCTGCTGTAGCGTTAAGGCTCATGGAACTTGATTCATCCATTGCTTACCTTCTGCATCAGAAAGTTGAGTTGCAAAAAGACAAAGGAGCTGTGGATTTCATAGTGAGTACCATCTTTTTATGTTAAGAATTAAACAGCGAGTTCTACAGGATAGAGAAAATATGCTGAAGAAAATCTATCCGAAGGAAGAAAAAAAATGAAGAAAAAGGACATTTGCTTTTTGGGAAAATGGGATTGCCATTATTAGGGCATCCTGCCTTTGAACTCTCCCTCAGTGTCTCTATGATTGCTTTTCTTGTTTTGCTTTCTCTTGGAAACAAAACAAGATGCATGCATCAAGGACTGCTCTAACAGTATGGCAATACTGCCATAATTTGAGAGGCAAGAGGGAGTGGGAGTATCTCCATTTCAATAGAAATGGACACCCTCCATTTCTCTCACCAGTACGTGGTTCCCACAGCTTAAAATTGTAATATGGGTATTGTAGGCTTGTAGCTATGGGTTGCCTACAAATTCCCATGTGGACAATCAGAATCCCAAAGGTTATTTTTATTTATTTATAAAAAAAGGTTTTTGGCACTACATACAAAGATATAATTAGTTTTGAAAGAAATACTCAACTCAACAAAGCTTTATCCCAATAGTTTTGAAAGAAATAATAAAAAATATTAATCTAAGTGAAATATGCGATGTTGAATCTCAATTCTTTTAAGATTCCTTTTCAATGTTAGTATATCTAAGATGAAGGCAAGTGATTTTATAAATGATTCTTGATGGCTATGTTTAGGGTTTACTTAATCAATAGCTGTACTTTCAGCATTTCCACTACCTTGTTTTGTAAAGTTTGCTCGTCGTATAAAATTATTTCTGGAGGGTGTGTACCTTAGCATGTGTAAACCCTTTCTGTAATTTCCTTTCAGAAAGGTTCAGACGAGTGTCACATTCATGCGGTCCGCCAAATAGATATAAAGATTAGGGTTCTAACCATTGCTTGACATCGCTTGTGGACTCAAGGATCAAAGTTTTGTTTCTTTTCCATCGAAACGGCTTGAAACGTTTTCGTTTCTCAGGGAACCGAAACGAAACACTAGTAGAATATCGAAATTCACATGTTTCCATAAAAACAAAATTGTTTCAGTGGAAACATACCGAAACTAATGGAAACATACCGAATCAGAGGAAGCATTTCTTTTATATCAACAATAATTTTAGAAGTCAGTAAAAAATAATATCCATTTATTTTTTAAGGATTAAGACTCAAATTACAAGAAGATATATTTCTATTATTTTTTCTAAAATAATAGAAAAGTAGTAGGGAAAATAAGTGTAGAGAAACAACTATTTTAATACTAAGTTACTAATTATAATAGTTTTAAATCGCTATTTGTTTTACTTTTTATTTTATATGTAACTTGTGTCAAATTATCTAATTCGTGGATATTAGATTGTATATATCTATTATGTTATTTATCATGAATATGATTTATATGCCTTAAACATGCACCAATATTCAATAAATAGGCTTATTTGTATAAATAAATAAATTTTAAGTTATGTTTCCACATATTTTCAATTTTTTTTCCATTTCTATTATGTTTTCGAAACGTTTCCATTTCCAGACAGACCGAAATTATACATCGAAACGATATTTTGATCATTGTGTGAACTATCCAATAGAGTTGACTTGTATTGTGAATATAGTGAATCCTCTTATAATTAATAAACATGAGACATAAAATTTATCAATTATTAAGTTTTCTTATACTTTTATTATTAATTAAAAAATATTTCTTACATGTATATGACTTTCAGTACAAAACATATTTCAACAACATTTCAATTTTTCATTAAAAAATGCATATAATGTTCAACTTCAGTTATAAAAAAACTCTTTATATCCTTTGAATCTAAAGTTGTATTTCTTGGGCCTACCAATATTTTTACTCTAATTATGTAGAATTTATAAATATAATTACCAAGACATGTCATAAATAAATATATAAGTGCATATATATAACTATTTTATCTCTCCTATAATTATATTATGAAGAATTATTTTCAAAAAAATTATTAATTATTAGGTAATATAATTATTAATTATCTACCATACAACTAAGTTGGTTTCTTAAAAATTTATTAACTCTTAGAGATTATTAACTTACTGAATATTAATTATAAGAGGGTGTTGTCTATGTTAAAGCGAAACTTCTGTTTGGATTAGCTAATTTGTTTTCAAGCAACGTCCTTTGTAACTTCTTTCTCAATTCAGACAGTTCCATCAAAATATGCTGTTGTGAAGAACATCCCGGAGGATGAACTGGCAGAAACTCCATATAAAGCTCAAAATCTGCAACAAGAGCTTTGGGTTAATAGAGGGAGTGAAAATACTAGTTCGGGACGAGGACGTGGGGGGCGTGGTCAGGGCCGTGGTTGCACCCGCGGCGGGAGATCTCAGAGAAGGGTTATTGCTTCCAGATTTGAAGTTGGCCGCAGAAGCAGCACGACAAACCGCGAGAGATTTGGGCAATCCGTTGGGTGGAAAGGGAGAACACGTGGACGAGGGTGTAAACGAGGTCGTCGTACTGTTAGAGGTAGGCAAAAGCCAGTGAAGAGAGTGGTAGAAATTTCTGGTCAGAGAGATGAAACCGAAGACATGATCAGTGAGAAGACCCCAAGAAGTTCATCTCAGGAGTGGGAGGAAGAAACCCTAGGGATGCAAATGGATGCTGCTGAAAATGCAAGCACCTCCGAAAGATCAGAGTATGATGATGATAATGGTCAAGCAACAGGGGATGAGTTTGATGACCTGGTGATGGACGACTATTCCAGAGTTTTCAATGGCAAGTCAGAGCACTTACAGGAGGTTGTTGATTATAACATAGATGGTGGCGAAGATGATGAAGATTGTGTGGCAGAGAGGGATGATGATGATGATGTTGAGGATGGAGGCAGCGATTCAGAGGAAGATGAACAGGGAGATATAGACGTTGAGGGATATATTAATGCCGATTCATATGAAGAGGGGAACAGGGACGATGGTGGATCTACATCTTCTGGAGATTACAATGACTAAGAAGTAAGAATGATATTTGTGCAAAGCATTGTACAGAACATGTTATCATTAGCTTGAATTCTTTATTGTTAGTAGTTTGGGCGCTGCCTATGTGATTTTGAACTTCTGTTTATTTTTTGAGGGTTTCAGTGGTTACTGCAGGGAGCACCTTTTACTGTACCAAGTTTGTTAGAATGAGGAGTACTCGTGTTAAATTAATTGTAAGAATCTCGTCTGATGCATATATATTAATATGTAGACCCCATTTCTTGCGTGTATAATTTGATATATATATATATATATATATATATATCTATCAGGCTAGCCCAATTGGCTAGTGAAATGCACATATTGAATTGTATGAATTTTTTAATTGGAGAGAATATTAAAAACAAGGGAAGAAGAGAGAAGAGAGGAAGTGGGTGAAAGTGAGGCGCGACAAAATGACTGGCTTTATCAATTCTTTACAAATTATTCTTCTAACTATTTCAGGTGGTGTAATTTTGGCTATATTTGATTTTAAATTATTTTACCAGATTTAGTCATCAAAAGTGGAATCAATTTTCGAATTGAAATTTTTGATTTGATGAATTAAATAAAATTTACCATTTTATATCAAAATTATTACTAAAAAAAAAAAAGAAGCTTACTAATATTATTAGTAACTGAAGACGATTTATTATTAAGTTATTTAAAAATATGATTGATAGCAATTGAAAAATCTAAACCAAACATAATGATGAGATAAGGAGGAAGAAAGCTTGACTGAATCGAATTCCTCTCTTCTCATTGTTAATGCTAATGCTAATGCTAGTCTTTCATTTAAATATTGGGTTCACGGGAGAAAATAGGCAGACACCCTCAGACTCATCGCAGGAAATGCAATAGTATCAACAGTCCACAACATCGCAGACGACAATTTATTATATGCTGTTGACACAATTTTATAGGACATGGGTACTTGCTTCTCTATGGCCTCGAGGACAACTCATGCAACCTTTGGATGACATGTCACTGCATCAACTCTCTACACGTCGAATCCCACAACACGTGTCCTGCCATATAAGAGAGACTACTCAAAAATTAATATTAGAATATCCAAATATTTGTATCCAAACACCTACTCCCACACATCGACACCAAGAAGTCAAATCATTGGAATGACTCTCGGCCGCTAACAGCCCTTTGACACATTATTACCATCACGTCTCAAGTATAACATTGAAACAAAGACTTGGTAATACTCTATACTTCAGGAAATCATTTGTCATCACCATCAAGATAACATACATAAACTCATGTTATTAAACACTACCAGATTTATACTCGCTAGGCTAAAAATGTATCAAAATAACCAACCCAAATTACCCATTCTATGATCTAAGACGGACAAATTTCAGAAAAAGTGTATATTCACAAAAATGTTTCATGTAGAACTGCTGCTGCCAGAAGTCCATCTCAAGAAGAGCCCAGTAGCTTCTTGATTCCGGCCTTCTGTTCTTCTGTAGGCCTTTTTGGGAACTGGATGTCGAATTTGATTCTCAAGTCTCCCTTCTTTGTAGGGTCTTTTGGGAACGGCATCCCTTCCCCTCCAACGACCTCCTCGTATTTCGGATGAATCACGCTGTTGATTGGGATAGTTAAAGTCCTGCCGTCCAGGGCAGTGAGCCGGACTGTGTATCCTGTCAAGGCTTCAACCAAAGATATCTTCTGTGTGACTACCAAGTCATTTCCATCCCGAGTGAACTCGCTGTGAGGTTTTTCATCAATGATGAAGACTATATCTGCAGGTATTACATTTGGCTGCTCATTTCCTTTCTCCGGGAAGGTGATCTTTGTACCTTTCTTCCAGCCAGGCTTGATGTTAATAGTTAGAATCTCCTCTACTGTCATGGTCTTCCTGCACTCAAAAGAAGATGGATAGAGTTAGAAAATTGATTGGTACTATGACAGGCAACAAACAAGAACAGCAAAGATGCAACATAGAGAATTGGAGACCTCTTCAAAGGCAGCTATCAGTAGTGTGAAAATAATTACTTCTGTTTTATATTTTGCAAGTATTACTGATCTTATCTCATCTACAGCTAAACATCCCTTGGTGTATTTAGCTAATTATTTCTAGCACCATCACCCTGATACATTTGAAGGAGATTTTGTACAATCACAATTAAAAACATATAGTGCAGATACAAAAAGGAACATTGCTCAGCAACCCACAACTGAAAGAGCCCCAATTGGTATCCATATCAAATATTTTAATGTACTTTACTACTTTTGTTGGATGCCTACACAAAGGGCGGCTGTGGATGAAAATATGAAGGACTACCCTTTCCAAAGAACAAAAATAATGAGAAATAAGACTATATGCTCGATACTGGACAAAAATATCGCTATCACTGTTTTGTTAACACCACCCAAATCATACCATGGCTATTGACTTTCACATTCATATTTATTGAGATTTCAGGTAAGCATGAGTGAAAGAGGTCCTAAGCCAGTACGACTGGAGAATAGACTATAATTAGGCATCCACAATCATTTTTTCATCGAAAGAAACCCAAGTGGGCATGTGCATTACCATACTCCTCAAAACCACTGCCTAAGATGTCTATGCAACTATTTTTGTGACAGAATCTTTCCTATAACTAGTACAATATAGTCACTGCTAATGAAGCCAGCTTAGTATCTTTTCTCCCTTCAATACCTTCAAACCCCAAAGCTATACATGTTATTCACAACCCATTTTCTTAAACTACAAACAAAAACCGTATCATCTAATTCCCGTCATTTCATAAGAGAGGGGGAGTAGTCAAGAAGTCTTTTCTTGATCAAAAATCAAATCCATTACTCCAATTCACAAACAATGAGGAAGAGCTGTAATGTCTAAGAGAATAGAGAACTACAAAAACAAACGCACAAATATTTACTACTAATACATAATATATCAACTAGTAGAAATAGGAACTTACTATCCACAAATGAAAATGCATGATCCTGTTCTATAGCACCTTACTATCTGAAAAGGAAAGGCACGCAGCCTTGTCTTACCATCTTGTTTAGCAAAATTATCCCATTTAATGACAATAGCTTTTCATCAAAGTCATAATCAGTAATAAAATCAGAGTGGTGCTCACATCATTTAAGTCATCGCATCACATTATGTGTTGGTCACCTCCTACATTACATCAAGGAGCAAGGGTGACGTATGGTTCTGAGGCAAACACAAGGTTGCCCCGTTGCACCTTTCCCGTCTCCTTTTTCTTTCATACTAAAAAGGGACTGCTAGCGAGAGGTCAAGAAGTCATTTGTGTATTTCACGCGCTAACTGCACGAGTGTTCAAGGGCAATACAGACACCTGGATGCCACTGGGCAAATCAAACTTCCCAACTGTCCAAAGCCTCCCTCCTACTTAAATAAGCAACACTCGTGACTTATCATGAACCAAATGAAATAAATTTGTACTTATTTTTTATCGAACAGAAAATACCCATCAGCCAAAAAATTGCAAATTGTAGCAAAAGAATCAAGATTTCATTGTAGAAGTATAGAACAAAACTATACAGTTAAAATGAAAGAAGCACTTGGTACTTACCCACTTGCATCGACAAGTTCTCTTGAAATCTTCATCTTCTTGGTAGTTCCTTTATAGAGCTCTTCAAGAGTACAAGGTAAAGTGATCTCAATTGGAGGGGCTTTGCGAGGTGCAGACTGGTTCATGGATCCTCCTCCTCCAAAAGACTCAAAGATATGATCACCAAATATACTACTTGAGAACATGGAACCCCCTCTCATGCCTCCACCGCCTCCCATTCCTCCGAACGGGCTCGAGGACCCGAAAAACTCGGCGAAAATGTCGTTGGCATTTCTGGGATTGAATCGGAATGTTGTCGGCCCGTCGCCGGTTGGGAAATAGGAAGCTCCGCCGGCGCCCGGTGGTGGCACCTGACCCTTTAGTCCCTCTTCACCATACTGATCATATACTGCTCTTTTCTGGGGATCACTTAGAACCTGAAAATTTTCAAACCAAATCAACAAAACCCAATAATTTTAGTACGAAACTAATGGTGAACAATCTCAAAAAGCAAATTTGAGAGAGACATATTTCGGAGTGGTGTTAGAACTGTTGGTGATACATACACACACATATATAGAGAGGAGGAGAAATCTCTCTCTCTATGTAAGATATATCTATAAACGGAGACAGACCCAGGAATTTTTTTGACAAAATTTCATTGATGGGGAGTCTTATAATGCAATTAGAGATGAGAATTGCAAAAACCAGAAGATTATATAATGCTGTGGATGATTGGTGATGAATATATATGTATTTTTATGTGTGTGTGTGTGTATAAAAGGGGTAGAATCTTGAATTTATGGGTTAGAGAGAGATGGGTGTTGATGGACATACCTCATAGGCTTCAGAGATCTGCTTGAACTTGGCTTCAGCTTCGTTCTTGTTCTTGGGATTCTTATCAGGGTGCCACTTCATGGCCAGCTTTCTATAAGCTTTCTTCAAATCATCATCACTGGCGTTCTTATCAACCTGCAAAATTTTATAGTAATCCACCCCCATCTCTACTTCTTGCTCGTCTGTTCTCTTTCTCTTCTTCACTTTGTTATGTTCTTCCTCTGCTGCTCTTAATAAATCTTGGAATGGTTCTTTTCTATGTGCTTATTTTCGTATGTGTATGGGGCTTATTGGAAGTGCAATGATCGGTTCCTGGCAGTGGCGGTATTAGGATACTGGCATAGCTTTGCTGACGATTTTAGAGAGAGGGAGAGAGAGATGAGAAGAATGGTGAAGCCGAGAGACTTCTCTGGAAGGATGAGAAAGCATGTAGAAGGTTCCCGAACTAGCCATCGCCTGAATTTTAGATTTCTTGGCTGTGACCGTAATCGTCAATGCCTGCTATATCAGCCGTTGGATTTACATATAAGACCAAATAATAGTGATAGTACAATTGAGGTGGGACCTAACAGCCAGCTTTGTTCAATTCAATTCAAGTGTTTGGAATACGGCTGTCATTGTGACAATCTCATTCTGCTATGACCTCAGCAACCCGAAACGCGGGACTAACTAAAAAATAATAATAATACTAAACTTAGTTAAAAATTTTATAAAAAAATATTTATATTTATAAATTATCAGTGTTGTATTAATAAAATATTACATTGTTAGTATTGTATTGATTGAATATTACATTATTATAATATAATATAATATTTAATCAATACAATACTGACAACTCATGAAAATAAATATTTTTAGTAAAATATAAAAGTAAGACTAGTATTACTCAAAAACTAATTTTAAAAATTTGATTTTTAGAAAATTAGTTTGGTGTTTGAATATATATATATATATATAATATATATATATATATTATTATATTAAAATTAAGTATAATGGTAGAAGTATTTATTGGTGTTTTATGAAATTTGTTTAAAAATGGTTTTTCATTGTGAAATGTTTTATTTATTTGGTATATTTAGTCACATGTTATATAAAAGAATTTTATAAATTTATTTAATAAATAAATAATATCTATAATACTAAACTAAATAATTAATAGTTTTACTATGTTCCATATATGGTACAATTAAAAGAAAATTTTAAATAAATATCTACAAATTAAATAATATTGGTATAATTATGAGAGATCCTATTTGTATTTAAATGTATAGGAATAGAGCTAGGAGTGGCATGAATAAGTCTATATAGCAAATTTAAAATTATCTTGACTAATTTTGAATTATTTTGATGTGATTGAGTTTCCGATTGATTATGTGAAAACTAATCGTTAATGTGTGTGCAACTGTAATTAAAAATAAATCAATAATATAGTAGTAAAGAGATTAACACTGCAAATTTTACATGAAAAGCTCATAGATGAAATCCACTATACATGACAAAACCTTGAAGCACTAAGCCCAAATATGTCCAAATACATGTTCTGAGATCTTTCATAGCCTGTAGTTACAACTATAAAATACATGGGACCGTTTGCATCAATAGAAACAAGCCCCAACAATAATCAAATAATTAAATATTTGGGTCAGGTCATGTCACTCTGACATTATCTATTTATTAAACCTAATCAAGGTCATATTATATTAACTTAATAAAAAAATCGTGTTCGTGTTCGTGTTAAATAAATTTAAAATCAGTTCATGGCTTCCTTTTGCCTCTTCAATAATTAACCTATGTTAATTTGGAATGGGTTCGGTTCTAAACGTAGTGCTCGTTTAAATGAGTTGAGAAAAATACGGTTTGAGTTAAGTTATAGTTTAAATAAGTAGTGGTAAAAAAATATTGATTGAGTTAAATTGTTTAATATTTAGATTACTTTTTAAAAAAATTATTTTGAGTTAAATATAAATTTATTAAATGCAGATAATAATTCAAATCAAATACCAAAAATTATTAAGTGCTATTAATAAATAAAACCAAACATAGTCACGTAAGTTTTTTTCAGAATGGATTTGAGTGGATCAAAGAGTTGGGCTGACATTGACCCCTTACTACAACCAAGAACCACTAAAAAAGTTTCATCCATGCATTTGGCCCAAACTGTTTAGCAAAGGCTACATCTGTGAATAGATATTTATGCTTATCTATAGTTATGGCCAAAAATTCTTCGAATAAGATCAAGTAAAGACCTTATTAAGTTATTTGACATTTAGAAAAAAAATCAGCTCTCTCTGTTTTCATTTTATTTAAGTTTTAAATATTTTTTTAATATCAAATGTAATGTACAATAAAAATTTTAAAATTATTTTTACCAAAATTTGTTTTGACCTTTTTCAAACATGCCTCAAAGCACATTTTTGTCATCGAATAAGGGCCTTTAAAGCATTTACAAATGTTATTTGAGACATGCCCACATTATATTTTTAATATTATTATAATATCAAAATGTTATATTTTAAAATTCTCATTTTAATGTTAAAATATTATTTTTAACACAATTATTATTATTTTTAATTAGTCATTGAAGCTGTTAGATCAAAAACTCAAAATGGGTCCAAAGAAGAAGAAAAGAAGACGTGACATAAATAATGTGTTCTTCTTAATATCATATGTAGTATTAAATCTGACATTGTCGTATTTTGACCGATAAAATTGTAACCCATTGAAACAATCAATTTTGTTGCCTAACAAAATTTTGGAATTAGCATTGGAGAGGCTTTCACAATGAATCACAATCTCTTTGGCTTGCAAGAAGAGAGATTTCTCTTGTATTTCCTTTCTTTCATTTAAAATAAGCTTAGAATTAATTTTTTTTCTTAAAAGTAAGGACTAAGAGGGGAAAGTAAAAATTACCCGGGAAATTTTAAATAAAAAAAAAATCCTTGATTTTTCTCATATTTTCTATTCCCTCTTATCACTTCAACCAAATATGAAATATTAATATGCATTTTCTTTCATTTAAAAAAAAAAAGTTCCTTACTTTCTCACTAAATCTATAAACCAAACAAAACCTAAAATACGCATTACATATATTAAGAACATAAAGATAAATGTAAAGAAGTTCTTATAAATAAAAAGAAAGAAAGAAAGAAAGAAAAGCAGCCCCCACAGAATCAGGGGTGGTGTTCCAACTACCAAGGCAAGAAAAAAACAGAACCCTTCTTTATTGTGAAATTTAGATAAGGAAATTAAAACCACTTTCCTCAACAATAGTCCCAAAAAATATGGGCATGAATCAAACTAAATCTAATCTCTGGAAAATCAAATGAAGTGTCAAGATCCAAAATGCAAACTTCAATTGATCAATACATCATCATATAAGGAGGAAAATACAATCTGGTAAAGGAGGCAGTGTTTGGCAACAAATCAATGTATGAATCATCACAAATGGAAAGCATGATGAGGATTAACAAGGGATCTGTTTAGTGAACCATTTCAGTACTTTAATAGGCAGCTTCATTAGACTGACTGCCATACTTGCAATTCCCACACAACAACAGCAACATGGGCACAAGCAACTCAACACAGTCCTGCCATTCAATTAATATAAAAAACAAATAAGAGAAAATTTAGGAAAATAAAAAATTGTATAGCATAAGAAAATACAATAACAAAAAGGAAAGTCTTTCTTTGCATTTTTATGATCTGGGTAAGAAGATATACATATACATATATAAATATATATTTATGTATGTTTATAAGATTTTGTGTGTATTCCAAACCGGAAAAAATAAGGAATAGAAAACCAATTTTGAATTTTGAAAGTAAAAATAGAATTCAATTCCATTGAACAGAAAATAGATTTTATTGTGCTGTAATTGTTAAAGTGATATCAATTTAGCAGTCAGAAATGCACATAAGTAGTTGAAGAAACACAGGGAATTAATTAGTCAATTGAATGGGAATTTGGGGGTCTTCTGGAAAAACTAAGATCACCAAGAAACTAGAATGGATGACAGAGAAAAGAGAAGAAAACAAGATCATCTAAAGATAAACCAAAAACATCGAGAATAAAAATGGAAGACTTGTGATACTTACCCCAAAACCCAGACAACAGCACCCACTAGAGACAAGATCAATGCAAGAAAAGCAAAGGGCAACCCCAACAAGAAACCCAATGGCCTGCAATCCTCCATTCTTCAAATTTTCAAGAAACGCAATGGCCTTCTCTCTCTATATTTGTGTGAATATATTTATCTGTCTCTCACTCTAAACTTTCTTCAAATATTCTGGGTTGGAAAGGGAAGTCGTTGGCCAATTTATGGAATAATTCATCAGCATCCATCTTGGACGCGGACTCGAAAATTGACTACAAGTTTATGCGTTTCTTATTGACAACAATACCCTCTTGAAAATAGCAGAATTTCGTTGATTAATGGTAGGATTCAAATTATTTGTTCGTTGAATAGTGGATAGTTTTGGTGTTGTGAAACTGGGAACCTTCGTCTACGTTTATCCCCCGACTACGGCACACGGTGGAAGTTGCAACAAAGCGCGTCTTGAAGATGGGTATTGGGTTGGGCTTGCACTTAATGGGCCTACGAGCCTGTTTTGATGGTATTTGTCCCACTCAAACCATGATTTTGATATACAGAAAAGTATTAAACTAACGTTTTTATAATTTATTTAACTTTTTATAATTTTTATTGTTGAATTCATTACTTACACATTATTTAATATAAATAAATAAAGTGTAAAATAAGAATTTAAGAATTAAAATCACTTCTATATAATTTTTATCAAATACTTAAATAAGAAATTAATTATTTTTTAAATTCATATTTTAATAATTAATTTTTTTAGTATCAATTTTTCAAAATCTAATACTTCTCCCAAACAGACTCTAAGTATGTTCTCGATATAATGCCTAATCTATAAATCTAAATGAGAGTCTAAAATACATACACGACACATATATTACATATATTGACAATGTTAATTGCTAAGGAAAATCACGTCCTATAAATTATTTTATTTAGCATATGACTATGCACATGAAATGTATCAAAATGTTGGTGAATTTAACAAAAAAATTAAACTTTATTTTTTAAACAAACATGTGGGACCCACTTATCTTCGGTCCCAACTAATAAACTCCACAGTCCACCAGTGTTAATTGAAAAATGAAATAAGAAAACTTTGTTGGAATCTCTAACATTTGAATGATATATACCAATGATTCAAATTGTAAACTACTTCAGTCACAACTATTTAAAGTACATCCTTTACATGTATATAAGTAGCAGAGGTTTTTTTTTTTTTGGTGATGCTATATATATATATATACACTTTGCATGTATAAAAATAAGGAAGTAAACGATAACTCGGTAACAGTATCCATTTATTATGAAAAAAAGAGTAAGATACGAGTTCTAACGGGAATAAAATATTAATATCATCGATTGTAGTAATTGATTAAACTTTAAAAAAAAAAAAACAATACTAGACATTTCTTAAAAATTTATTCAAAAAAATTATATTCTAAGTGATGTGTCCGTATTACATTAATTACACCTTAAATTATGTAAGTGATGTAATGTCAATATTATTTCGATACATCCCAACAACATATGTAGTGTTTTGATCTAAGATTTCAATTTTTTTATATTTCAACAGTAACATATTATTCTATAGAGATAAGATCCAAAATATAAAAGAAACAAGCATTTCTACAAGTCTATCACCCAATCAATTATGTTCCATTTAATCTCTCTTTTGCGATAATAATTTGAAATGATAATTTTTTAAGAAAAAATGCAAAGTACAAAGAATTAACTAAATTGTAAGAGGTAAGGGCAGAATTAAAATTTTAAGATTATGAAAATACGGTTTGATTAGTCAAAACAAAATAAATAAAAAAATTGTTAAGGGGTCAAAGTCAAGCATTCAAAAGTCCAATTCAAATATGGGGGTTACACCAAAAAGTGATAACGGTTCAACCCATTTAGCGAATGAGGCCGGCTAATTGTGTTAGCTCATGGGAACAAGACCTATTACACTTCAAATCACGCGTTTCAATTTATTATTTAAAATTATTTTTATACAAAATTTCGTGAACTAATCAAATATTAAAATATGGAGATTCCAAATCAAACGCCGCACAGCTTTGACCTATAAATAAAGAGTTCTACAAGGGTGAATACATACACATGTTTTTTTTTTACACTTGTGCAGTTTATTATTATTTTTTTAAAAAAAAAACTTATGGACATTTTTTTTAAAAACTTTTGACCATAATTCTATATGTTTACCATTTTTAGATTTTTTTGCTCTCCAATTCTATGGCAATTCAACTAATTAGTAAAATTATTAATCCATCATTTAGGATCGTATTCTATCTCGATTGTTGGTGGAGGAGGAGTCAGTGATAAGATAATTTAAAAAAATATTATACTCGTGCATATTGAATTATGATATGTGACAAATATTTTATATTAAAATATTATCATGTTATCATTTATTTACGTCATTTATTTGAATTCGATACAAACGAGCATAGAATTTTTCCGTTTTACCTTGTTACAAGACGTTTTTTTCGATTTGTTAAAATTTTATAGATAGCATTTAAAATTTTGTGTAGCCTTTGGAACTGAAACAGAAAAATAAAATAAAAAGATCATATAGAAGTTTTAACCATTGTATTTGTTGAAATTATAAAGAATTGTACCCATTTTATTTCAATTAATAATTTTTTTTTTTTTTTTTTTGTATTTTTCACACTAAATTTTCATATTCAGATTTAATGTGTACATCTTATCATAAAAGTAATAAATAATCTCTGTTAATCAATTAGGTGCTGAGAAAGGAACCGTGGGTAATTAATTATTTATAATTAATATTAGTTTTTAAATCATTTTATGAAATTAATTATTATAATAGTAAATATATATTCGTATGTATCATGTAAAAATATTATTAGTGACATTAATAAATAACTATAACGATGAGGAGTTTTCTTATAACTTATATGGGCGGAGGGAAGGGTGGGCCGGTAGCCTCCCTCCTAAAAATATGTATTTAATTTTGCACAAGTTCTAAGTTAATATAATATCAAAATAATTTTATTAATTAATATTTATTTTAAAATTTATTAATTAGGATAAGATTGGTTGTGCATATAAAAAAGCACACGTGATAAGCTGGTGGCATAGTTAGCAAAGCCGGGCCATAACTTCAATGAGCTGAACCCAAGTCGAATTTCTCGAAAATCAGTAAGCCCAAGTGCAGTATCTTACACCAGGCTTGGGTTGGGTTTGGAAAAATCTTAATCCAAGCCTACAATGAATCGAGCAGTGGTTTGAGGTACCAAACTCCAAACATTTATCTATATAATATATATCCAATATAACGTGCGTGCGTGTGTGTGTGTGTGTATATATATATATATATATATATATATATTTATTTATTTATAAAGTGTTTCTTACATTACATAATTTCATTAACAATAATGCTAGACTTACTTAAAAACTTTACCAAAAGTGTTTACCGTCTACCTTCATGAGTTGTCAGTGTTGTATTGGTTGAATAACACATCTATGATATGATGTGTTATTCAACCAATACAACACTGACAACTCATGAAGGTAAACATGTTTGATAAAATATAAAGGTAAGACTAGCATTAGTCTTTCATTAATTTTTTTATCTAGTCTTAGGCTTGAGTTGTGCTCAACCTGGCCCTAATTTAAAACCAGTTTAGTTATAATACAGTAGATGAACCTTTCTAGACTCTTAAAAAATTATTAAAGTTGGATAATTTTTTTTATGTGATTTTTTAAAGAACAGTATTTGACATCAAATCAGATACGAAGAACTTTCTCTTATCTATTTATGTATTACAATCCCTAATCAATTACGTATGCAATCACATGAATATTATGTGATAATTTAGTTTTTAAAAAAAATTAAATAAAACAAAAATATATATATATATATATAATAAATACGTAATAAATTGTGGTTAAGACACATATCTGAATAGGAAGAGAGCTATTCCCAACAAATTCAGAGCTAAGTATTATTCTACTTCGAAAATTAGTTGAGATGTAAGTTGAAATAGAATGATTAAATATATTTTTTCTTAATACAAAGACGTGAAACTCAGTCTTTGGCAGGTGGTCGTTGAAGTAAGAGTCGAACTGAAATTTTGAAAATATCACCCAAACCTCTTCCCAATCTTGAGGGTTACAAAAAAATAAATATACAAAGGTGCTGCATTACATAATTAGTCAAACTAGATGGGGTTTGTTAGTAATTGTAAGAAATCTCATGAAGTTTTTACCCAAAGTGTAATTTACCCAAACAATGAAGTTTTTATGAAAATAGTGAAATGGGACCGTGCTTTCGAAAAATGTTGAAATTTCACAGTGTTTTTCAAAGATAGTGAAATTTCAATGTTTTCTGGGGAAAATAGTGAAATTTCACTATCTTCAAAAACACAATTGAAATTTCACTTTTCAAAATGCAAATTTATTTCCCCAAGGCTAGATTTTATAGTTTTGGAAACTATCATTTGCGATTATCACATACAAGTCACTACAAGTTATGTTAAGGGTGTAAACAAGTTGAGTCGAGTCAAGACAAGTGTAGTGATTGTTCAAGCTAGGCTCGTTAAGATTAATGAGCTTTAAATTATTTTTAAGTTTGATTTGTTTATGTCTCAAACGATCATCTAATTAAGTTGATCACAAGTCAAGCTTGAGTAACTTTGTTCTATATATAGAATTAGAGTATTTATTATCTTATCAAGCTGAGTTTGAGCCGAGCTCAACAAATAACACATTTTAAATATGTTTAAGCATAACTCATGAACCGAATTTAAATGAGTCATTATCAAATGAGCTCGAGTTGTTCATAAACAACTTGGTTCATTTGCACTCGTAATTACGTGATTTTCTTGGTAAACCTTTGCTATTACATATGCATCGATGTATATAACACATTTAGCAATGTTTCTATATACTTTTGAACAAGTTCAACTTTTAGTCGTCCCAACTTGTGCATATAAATTAACATTAAGAAAATTTATAATTACTCATGCATGTATTTTTGTTGAAATCTTATTGAGGACAGAGTAAAAAATTTACTCTTTTGGAAGCTAAAAAAAAATAAGGATGCGCTTTAAAGTAAAAACATAAATTAAAAAGATATATTTGAAAATCTTTTTGAAAAGTGTTGGATTGTCCACATTACCCGTCTCTAATTCTTCTAAGTCTATATATTAGGGATCCTCTTTCCCTTTTCTTAACACTTGGGTTTTAAGAATCGAACTAATTTAGAATTGGGTTTCTAATTTTTAACAAAAAGTATAAGATGATTTTCAAATAATTCAGGACATTTTTAAATTTTAAAATATATATATATATGTAAAATAAATAATAATAAAAAAGGTTGGGGGTGGGGGTGTTTTGTCTCCCTCGTATATATTGGACCCCTTAAGAAAAAGGCATTGGTGACTGAACGATGACAGTTTCCGCAAAAGTTCTAGTCTTTGATGCTTTGTGTCTTTTTCTTCTACTTTGTAGATACAAAACCACATACTTTTTTCAGAAAAGTAAAATACAATATATAAATGACTTGTAGAGAATCAGCACAGATGATAATTGATACATAGACGGTGGTGCATATACCAACAATTTTCCACACAATCTCTCTGTGTGTGTGTATACATATACATATAGTTAGATATATAAATATATATGCCTACATGCATATGGACATGGATATGTACAAAAGAACACTAACCACATATTTCCCTTAAGGCAAAGTTTTTCGAAAGACAAAAAGCTATTCTCCACAAATTTTCCTTGACTGCCATCTGCCATGATGTTAAAATATCATTTCAAATCATAGAGAAGCCATTGTTGTATATCTTTGTCCTATTTGTCATTATGAGAAATGTTAATGTGTTGTGTTGTTACAGTAGAGGTTCCTTAGAATCTAATGCTGTTCATGATTTGATCAGCTTGATATCACCCATTGATCCAACCCAATAAGTGTTATTTATAAATATTTTTCCGAAAATAATTATAAGAGTCTCCTTATTATAAAAGATAAATTATACTGATCTCTCAGTGAATTTTCTGATAATTACATTAACCTCTCCGATCCTTCCTTTACGTGACAATATACAAATACCCTTTCGGTCATTTTTTTCCTTCAATGAAAAAAAAAGTGTCTCTTTTATTTAGTTACTTTTGCATTTTTTCAATTTTGACCAATTTTTTAACTTTCTTTTTAAATTTTTTATTATTATTTTATTTAAAAAGAAATTTAAGGTAGATAACTTTGTTTTGTTTTATATAAAAATAAACTTAAGATTTTTATCAATATTTATTTAAAAAATGAAAAAAAAATGATCAAAATTTAAAAAAGTTGAAGAAAAAAAATTGACTCGAATGGAACATTTGTATATTATCAAATAAAAGAGAATAGGTCAGTGTAATGATCTTTGACTCATTGTCTTATATTTAATTAAACAAATTAAAACGTGTTAAATGGATTGATACAATTTAAAAGTGAATTTAATTTTTATATAACAAAATTTTATCTTCTTAAACTAAATTCGTGACCCGTACTGTGGTTGTTTATGTGGGTAAAAGATGGGAATCTTGGTAGACCGTTTGATTTTATCAATATTTTTCTGAATGGATATATCAGCCAGACCAGTAAACTGATTGCACACAACCTACCACTTGGAAAAGGACACAAATCAGTCCCACACAGTAAAAATATATACTAAAAGCCATTAAAAAAATTTATTGACTTAAACCCAACTCTAGCCCTAATCCTAATTTTCTCATTCAGACCATATGAAAAACAACTTGCATATTGACCCGGTCTTAATAATCGGACCATCAGTCTTTTGTTAGTTTAATTAGAGACGTCAGAAGAGTTTTTAAAAACAGTTTTTTAATTTTAAAATGCGAGATATACGTTTTAAAATAAATTTTTTTATATATTTTTTAAAATTTAGATTATCATATTCAATGATATTTTTATAATTTTTAAAAAATTAATTACAAAATTTTAAAATATATTTTAAATTTTTTTTAAAAAAATTGTATCTGAATCACTATCTAAACGAAGCCTAATTATTTCTAAAATTACAAGTTATTGATTCAATAATTTATTTTAGTATCCATAGAGTGAACGTAACCGAAAATGAGGTGAAAATGTTTAGAAAAACTCCAAATTTATGATACGATTGTGTGTCAAGAGGTTCGATTAGTCATGATTATACAAAGCAAAGATGCACTTGCAATCTATTTTGAGAAAATGAAATACCAATTTGTTTTAAATTATAAGGCAGGTGGTGGGGGCCAAGGCTAGGGTTTTGGATTGTCTAAAGGGTTAAGGGGGACCCCTTTTAAGATAGAATAGACCCAAGTGATAGAGAAAGTTTGATTCCTATATACAACATATAATCACCACCAATAACAATTATTGCTATATTTAGGGACCCATATTGTACATGCATGTCATTGTCTATCATGAGCAGAGAGAGACATCTATGTCTTTTTTAAAGTACAAACAAATGCTTCACTTAAATGCTCTTGCTCCTTGGAAAATTGTTTCCCTCATCATGGTCCCAAGATCCATGTGGCCTTAAGGCCCGCCACCCACTTCAAATTTCTAGGTCTACGAAAGTTACCCTCTTCTACAGTGACTTGTGAAATCAAAGGAATCAAAATGGAAAAGCTGCAAAATTCATCCATGTCATCATTCATGACTCATATATTAATATTAGTACGATATTCTATATACTCGTATGAAAGGAAACTTATCATTATAAGGTTTTAATAACAGACTTATCCCATTTAAATATATAAACATCAATACCTAATTATTTAAATATTATTCAAATTCGTATGAGCAAAGGTTACAAAAGGAGTTTGAAAATTCTCTCACAAGAGAAATAGATAAATTACTGGAACCCTTATAAAAATGGACGAAATTATAGAATTCAAAAAGAGAGATGATTTTCAAAATATGTTTATTTCAATTTAATGAGATTAGTTTATTACATTTAAAAAAAATTAATTTAAATTAAATGCTTAATTCAAAATTAGTATTTGGATACAACAAACTAGAATCAACTTAAAAGGTGGAGCTCACACTTTTTAAGGTAAAAACAACCTATTTCAATAAATTTCTCATTGATGCTTGTTTGGTTAACATTATGGAAAGTAATGTAATATTGCCAAATTATCTTTTCTTTTCTTTTTTTTTCTTTTTTTTTTTGTTATTTTTGTCCTTCAATTTTTCATAATCACTTTTCAAGATCCTTTACCAAATACCACAAATACTTTTTCTCATCAGTTGCTTAATCATTCTTCATTAGTTGTTTAATCTTAATAGTTACTTATCACGGACCATAATTTAGTCTAATTTAACTAGTTGAAATAAAAAGTCGACTAGACATATGAAATAAATCATTATAAATTTGTAATAAATTTCTTGATATGCTATTGTGTTTAGTTGGCTTATCAATTCGACCTGTCTATTTAGACTGAATATTCAAAAAAGAGTTGTTACTAGATAGTTTGCTAGGAAGGTTTTCTATTGCACCGAGTACCGTGCAATGTTTCTGTAAATTTTCATAGAAAATATTCCAAATTTGTGTCAGTCGGTTGGTCGAGAATGGAAAATGATACAATGCCCCCGGCTTAATGGTCCTAACAGCTAAATTATAGGTTACAAATGTATTTATAATACATTGTTGTAAATGTGCCTTTCAATTAGACCCAAGGGACCAATGTATAATTTCTTTGCCAAAAATAGGGTTTTAGGAGTCTAGTACTGATTGAAAGTCACCTAAAAAACGGTCCAAGATTTTTTCCCACGTAGACTCAAGACCCTATAACTCTTTGGGACCATAACAAAATGTAACATAAAGAAATTGGATAGAATTTGATTTAACAGATTGGAATTGAAGTGGTGTTTCAGATCATTGTGTATGGAATTTTACTACATGTTTTCTATGTGAACAGTGAGAATATATATCCCGAAACCAGTATTGGACAAAATCTTTGAAAGTGAAAACAAGCTGATGATGAAGACAAACTTGAATATCTTTATAAATTTGCAGTAGTAGCTAATTTCCTAAATTCAAAAATTAAAAAATAAATTAAATTGACTTTGAAAGAAAATGACTCATTGCATCCTTGAATATCTTCATTGTCTGGTTTTTTATGTTGTCACCTTTTTTTCTGATGCTGTCTGGTCCATGTGCTGTCTACATAATTCTTCCATATAACAAGACATACTGTATCTAACTTTCTTCTTTTCTTTCCTTGTTACAATGGTAAGAAAAATGAATGTGTACACACACACACACACACACATACAAATATATATATATATATATATAGAGAGAGAGAGAGAGAGAGAGAGAGGGAGAGAGAGCAATTCTAAGAAAAATATCAGAAAGCATTTAGCCAAAATTCTTGAGAGAAAACATGTTATATGTTGAGAAATTTTTATTTTTATTTAAAAAAAGAGATCTCATTTCAGGATTATATGGAATAATTTAAGAAATTGTTTTTTATATGGAATAAAAATTCAATGATTATTGATTGACTTTTCTATATTTATAAAATTTTATTTATATAGCAGTATTCCGAAATTTTATTATTTATGTACTTATTCTTCTGAACTTGCTTATGAACTGTGAGCTCCTCTAATAAACTCATAGGCGAGGAGTTGAAGCCTACTGAAATTTTAAATGTGTGTGTGTGTTTTTCTCAGTGTACTATCTTTATTTTTTTTATCTTGAAAAGTAATTTGTGGGTAATCGCCTCAAGGAAATTATTCTTATTCTCACATAACAAATACATAAATAATAATTATTTGCATTTTTGGCAAAATCTCCAAAATTAATTATTTTGATGTCCAAGTTATTTTAAGACAAAAAGTAGAGTTAAAGTTATTGAGATAATCTCATTGTACTTCTACGAGTTATTTAATAATTATAAAAATTTTTATTTTTATATTTTTTAAATTTATACCAACCTCTCAAACCCGTACAAGATTTTCTTTATAAAAAATTCGTAACTCACGTATTACATTGAATTAGTTTATCAAATGACATTATTTATCATAATTTTATTTTAAAATTTAAATAAAAAAATAAAACACATCTATTAATTATAAAATATCATTGACACGTTATTTTGTAAACCAAACCGATATACCAAATATTTCTCATAACTAAAATACATTTATACATCATACTGGCTTCTTTTATCTTTTATCTTCTGTCTTTTTATATTATACTAATTTCTTCTATCTTCTATCTTCTATCTTTCTAAGAATTACAAGTAAAAAAATTATTATTATAAGATAGAGTACAGAATGTCAGATTAATAATTCCCAAGGATAAAAGAGAGAACTCGTAATTTTTTTTATCCTTTGTTTTTGTAAAATTTTGGTAAAATAGAGTAGTGTAATATCACATATCACATACACGGTCAGTGTGATTTTTTTTATCCTTTGTTTTTATAAAATTTTGGTAAAATAGATTAGTGTAATATCACATATCACATACACGATCAATTTATACGGGACGTTACTCTAATTTTAATTAAACTCTTTGTTAGTAAACGATAATATTCATTCTTAAAAGTCAAATACTAAATTATCAAAAAAAAAAAAACATATCACATAAAAAAATACATACAATTATCTGATATTACAAAAATAAAAATTAATATAATTATTTTAAAATTAATTTATACTCGCACGGGTGTAGCATCATGCACATTGCACTCCGCCGTTATCCCGCCATTCCAAGAGAAAGTTCACCGTTAATGACCGCTAAGGATGGCCCACTCAGATAGCATATCCGGAGAAATTGCTCTACCTATGAAGTAACTCGTCACCAAAACAAAAAAGTCTTGCACACTCTTCTAGAACAGGATTTCATACATGTTTGAGTTTTTCAAAATATTTGCACACACAATTTCCTCTCTCACGTTTGAATTTCATAAATGTGAGAAAAGGATTGTCTGTGCATACATTATTGGTATGAAAACAATATTTTTTTCTTTTTAAAATAAAAAACAACTCTTCAGAAGTTTTTGAAGAAAATAAATTTTCAAGAAAAGGGTCTAAATATTGAGAAAAAATTTGAAAAAAAAAAAAAAAAGAGATCAAGAAACTATCATAATTTACTTGTTATTTGATCATATTTTTAACTAAATCAAATATGATGATATATAAATTATTACATATTATATATATAGGTATTTAATTTATGTCAAGTATGATCTGTCACATATCAACCTTTAATCAGCTGATAACTCAGTTTTTCACGTGATCAATTTGTCATAGATAACATTATTTTAACAATCTCACGTGTTTATACTATTACAAATAGTCATCTTATATCATTTCAAACAACAATGTTACTATTCTTACTTTTATAAATTTTGATCTTTATAATAATCTTGATTCAGGCTCATACCCTGCCTCCAATACTCATTAAAGAATCTCACACTTCAAAATTATTTTCATTTTTTTTTCTGTCATCCCACTATGAGAAGCCTAATTATCTGGCATGAAACATCTACGACTAACTCACTGACACATCACCAACTTAACAAATCATCAACAATATATACATATATATATATGTGTGTGTGTGTGTGTGTGTGTGTGTGTGGGTACACACCCTTTGAACATATATTTAATTTTGCAATTGGGCTTTCAGTTACTTTGAGTGCTTCCAAAGTACTACACTAACCATCTCCCCTAGTACCGTTGGGCTGTCATATGAACTATATTGGATGGAAGTGATGGATGGGCTGAACCACCAATTGGTCAATAGATTGGTGAGACATCAAGCTCAAAGTGTTGAATGTCACCAGAGCAAGGATCTTCAGCAGATAAAACGTTATGGTCTTCTTCTTTTTTTGGTTTCTTCTGGGGGAGTGAGATAACATTAAGGTCACATCGACAAGTAGCAGGGGACATAGACACGAAGGCAAGACAATTTTATTTTTATTTTGAATTTTTTGAAATTACCAACTTGTTTATTGTTTTTTCTTTTCCAATTTTAATTTGAAAGTTCAAACTTAACAATAACTTAACAGCAGTTGTTCAACCGTTATCTGAACCATAGACTTGGTCATTACAGGAAAAAAGATAAGTTATGTGAGCGTATTACTATTCTTTTTCTTGATATGACAGAGGGCAAGGAAAATTTAGCTATTATTATTTTTTTTTTTTCTTTGCATTGGCGTGAAAAATCGAATTTATATCAATTAAAAAGTAAATACTCACAACAATTTTCTATACACCTGATTCCTTCATGAATTTTTTGTTCAGCATTGAATTTATTTTTAAGCCACTGTTAAAATTTTGAAGATTTATTAAAAATTAAGGTAAATTGCACTATTCTCTTTTAAAATTTTTAATAATTACAAAAAAAAATTAAAATTTTCAAAATAATACCGACCTCCCTACTTTTACTAATAAACTACAAAGACTCCCCTCCAACCTTAATTTTTTTTAAAATGACACAAGTGTCCCATTTGATTTTTTATTTTATTAGCATTTTTTGAATTTTGACCAATTTTTTAATTTTTAAATAAATATTAATTAAGATCTTCTTTGACAAATAAATATAAGTTATTTATTTTAAATTTATTTTTATACAAAATGAAAAAACTCTTTAAAATGAAAGTTAGAAGAGATTTTTTATAATAAAAAAAAAATTATGGGTTTGGTTCTCAAGTAGAGTCGGGTAATCCGAACTTTAACTTTGAACCAATTTGATTTTTCAATTTTCCAACCCGAATTTATTTTGACCCGAATCCATTGATGTCGGGTTGGGTTGTTTCTTCTATTCTCAATTATTTTGTGCATTCTTAATTGATAGTGTAATACATGCATCCATATCACATGTGGGTGTGCCACATACGTCAATTAGATTACATGTATTCATCGGTTACAACCAAAAGTACCATACTCATACTTTCTAAATTTTTTACTAAATCTACGTCAGTTTACTTTTATTTGACCCAACACACACAATTTTTAATTTATTTACTAAATTCATATAATTTTTGAAGTTATATTTTGATTTTAATATTTATTTTTTAATAAAATCGTATTTTAAAAATACGAATTTAAAATTACATCTTGAAGATATGATTTTAAATTAATAATGATCTAAAATGACTTACATAAATCGTTAAAAAATTAACTCTAAAATTTTAAAAATTAGAAAAATTTAATAAATAAATAAAAGTCTAGGTAATTCAAATTAAATCAAATACAAATCACATGGATTTAGTAAAAAAATCCATATTTTCTAATCCGGTGAGATACAGAGGAAAGGGCTATAATCATGTAACTGTAATATTAGGAAACAGAGACAAGAACAAAAAACAAAAAAGACCATACACACAACATTGGTCCACTTTCCACCGGTGGGGCCAAGGGTGGTGATCTTCTACAATCACACTTACAGCAAATCAAGCTTAGAGTAGATTACAGCCTGCCACCGCATTACGATGTTGAATTCGGGGACAGCTGTGTTTTCATGAAATGACTTGACAGTGTTAACGGCACAGCGAGAAAAATATTGTGGACGCAAAATGTTTTTGTAGATAATCTGGACCCTCCACACGTTAAGGTCAGTCACATTCTTTTATCTATCGAATTTTTTGTACCCCACAAGTCCAACTTATCAATTTAATCCTTTTATTACACTTTTTTAACTACTTCTTAATCAGTAAAAATATAATTTTTATAAGTTACATTTTTTGTATTAATAAAATAAAAATACTTTTAATACTTCCATCCAGTTCTAAAATGAAAAGTTTTATTTGAGAATTCTAATTTTTTAAGAAATATTACTTTATTATTTTAAAATTATTTAAATTTTTATATTACTCCTCATTTAATTATAAATCATGTTCACATCAAGGTGTAATAAATAATAGTTTTAAAAATTCATATATTAAAAATATGTTGACTTTTTAAATAAAACTCTTTAAAATAAAATAAGTTTAAAATAAAATAAAAGACTGTTTAGACAAGACGAAAGGAATAATTATTTCTCAAAAATAAAATTTATCTCAATATAGAGTTTTTTCATAAATCATTTAAAAACATTCTTAAAATATAAATTAGATACCAAGATGTATTGAGATTGTGTTTAGTGTGGCGGCATCAATCATGATAATAGTGAGTGGCGATAGTGATGTGGTGTGGCGGCTTTGAGCCGATAGTAATAATGGTTGTACTAATAGTACAGTACTTTAAATAAATAAAGTATAAAAATAAAAAAGTTAATTACAATTTATTTTCTGAAATTTTATTTTGATTTCAAAAGTTTTCAATTATCTATTATAATAATTCATTTTCTTAATTTTTAATTTTATTTTAATCAAAATTAAGTGTAAATAATCATTAATGATTATTTCAAACTTTTAATAATAATTATTTATGCATTAACATTATCGAACCTCATTTAAAACTTGTATAAAATTATAAAACTTTATTTAAAACTGGTATATAATTAAAAAATACTTTTTCAAAAATCATATGAAATTATAAGAGGTTAAAATATAATTAATTTAAAACGGATGTTAAGGACTGGTTACAATTAACATCAATTGAAATAAAATTAAAAAATTTAATTATTATAACTAATAATCAATAACTTTGTTTAAAATCACCAAAATTTTAAAGTATTAAAATATAATTAATCCAAAGTCAAAACCTTTTGCTTGTGCTGGAAAGTACTTTTTCATTTTTTTGTTTTTTTAATTTTTATGTTGATTTCTTTTTTATGCAAATCAAATACTACTTTTCAGAAGGCACTACTTGAACCGATATGAAAAAATCAAACTATTTCTGTCAACGATAGCTATATACAAATGATCATAGGAATTTCACAATATATAAGTCTTAAAAAAGATAAGTTAATCCTTAATTGAAAAATTAATAAATTAACACACGTTTCACTTGAAATATTTAAAATTGTAATCTCTTGTAAAAAAAATCCTGAGATAACACTTAACCACTAAAAATTTTCTCTAAAAATTATACATAGCAAAAGTGTATATATATATATATATATATATATATATGAAAAAATTAGAAGCTAAAGATAGCTTTTTTAAATCTTCGGAGGAGGCCCTGGCCCCACTTGCCACTCGACATAGGTGGCCACAAACAAATATAGAATTATAGTCACATTTAATTTCTTCATATGATCGACTATTACAAATAATGGAAACCCAAGATTAATGATATTCTCTCCTTTGAACTCTAAGACTTAATTACACTTAGGTCCACGTAGTTATAATTTCTGGATCTGTTTTTTTTATTTGAAGAAAGTTATTTTCATAGCAAAAAGGACTCGTGAACTTCTCACATGCTTGTGATAATTTTTACAATTTTAATTAAGTTTTATAGAATATTGAAATTATAAATATTTTCACATCATTTGGCGATCATGAGTAATAATTTTTTTCCAATGGAGGAGTCAAACCATCACAAGCTCAAGACAACGAGAATTTATTGTATGGTTCGAGATCAATAATCTCGGTCAATTATAAATTGTCATTTGTATAACATGTTGAGTTTGTAGGAGATCGAGAATTTACTTGTATGATCCAAAATCAATAATCTCGATTATTGTCATTTGTATAACATGTTGGCTTTGTAAGAGATCAAGAATTTATTGTATGGTCCGAGATCTATAATCTCGGTCAATCACAGATTAGTCATTTGTATAACATGTTGGGTTTGTAGGAAGATAGTAATGTGTCTTTTATTGACATGGCAATTTATGATTAGTTGGACCAATGACTTAATCAATGATGTAAGACCATATAATAAGTTCTCACAAGACAACACTCAAGAACCAATACAACCAGCAGCCCAAACAAGATGAGAACTTATTATATGATCCTAATCATTGACCCGACCAATCATAAATTATCATGTCAATAAAAATTAATATTAATATTTTTTATAAATTTAACATATCACACACATATTAATTCATAATTATCCAGAATCATTAATTTCGGATAATACAACAAATTCTCCACCAAACATAAGTACTCCTGTGTCTCTGCGGAACTCAACAACACCCATACATCATCATTAAATAGAAAATAACTTGAAGAAGCAAGAAAATGTCACAATCAGAGTAATACAGAGGATAGCCTCACCATAAAGCTATCAGCCATCACAATCCTGCTTGCTACATCCCATGTATAAGAGAGGGCAATCCAAGACTTTAGTTTAAGTTCCCAATTCCTATATGTATTAGGAACCTTCCTGTATGGCAGTACAAAGAGAAGTAATTACCATTCTCTACACTTAATACAAATGTATATTGTGCTGGTATGTTTATACCTTTATTATAATGATTTCGAAATTTTAATATGATGTCAATATTCTTCATCTTTGTAATTAATTGTCTCGTTCAAATTTTTATGAAATTAATTAACTAACAGTGAAATTCAATATCACATAACAATTACATTTTCAATAAAGACTTTTAAAATGAGTTACTAATACATAAACTGGAGAAAAACTTCACAATAATTCTGATATAAAATTTTCTCAGTTCCTTTTCTCTCATTCATAATATGTTGTAACGGATTATAAAGTTGCTTACAACCTTACTATAATGCTAAAAGTGTGGTTAGATGGAGCCTACATATGCACAATTTATATTATCATCAATTTAAAAAACTTAAAATCCTCCAACAAACTCCCCTCACGTGTGACCAGATTAAGCATACATAAGCAAAATTCATATTATCATGATAGCGATAAAGTTTAAACACAATTTTTTTACCTGATTCTGATACCATATTAAGTAATCAATTACTTCAAAAACTTAAATCGTTAAAAAATGATGTAATTTTAATATTACATCCTCAAAACATCTATTGTGAAATAATCCATGGAACTTCATGATGCCAGATTTGAGGATTCCTTGTAACAAGGAAATCCTTCAACACCTCATTCCAAACTTAATTTATTTGAAAATTCACATTCAAAGAAAAGGTTCAGATTAGGGCTGTGAACGGATCGGATTCGGACCGGATCAGAGCCGATCCGAATCCGATTCGATCCGATCTATTTAAAATTATAATATATATATATATTAAAATTAATATTATATATATTAATGTATATATATTTATAAATTAATATTATATATATATAAACGGATCGGATCAGATTGTAAACAGAACGAATCAGCCTATATCATATCCGGTCTGTTTATATTTGGGATAATCGGATTCAGATCAGATCGGATCACGGATCACTATTTTTAAAACCATATCGGGACTTAACGGATCGGATTTCGGATCGAATCGGATTGAGATCCGATCTATTGACAGCTCTAATTCATAACACAATCACTACTGCAATTTCATAACACACAGCCGTCTGTAATGCTCATCCGGTGCCCTTGTTTAGGAATCAAAGTTGTTCAATTGGGCTTACAAGATTTTGACACTAATTTAATTATTCATGTTACATGTATTAAAATAAAATGCATCCACATCAATAAAAAAAATTAGAAGGGTGTTACTTTTTCTTATAAAGATATAATTTTGTCATGTTTGTTTGAATTTCAAATGTATGACTAAAAGATTTTTCTCATTTTTTTAATAAGCTAAATCAATTAAAATAATAAAATAAAGGATAAATTACACTGACCTCTCATAAGATTTATGATAATTACACTAATTTCTTTTGAAATTTTTAAAATTACATTGACCTCCCTTACTTAACAAAATAATATACGGATACTTCATTCCAATCAATTTTTTTCTTCAAAATGATAAAACTACCCATTTCATATTATTTTTTTCGATTTTTTAAATCTTGACCAATTTTTTTAAATTTTTAAATAAATATTGATAAGAACCATAAATTTATTTTTATATAAAAAAAATAAATTATTTACCTTAAATTTGTTTTTAAATAAAAAAATTAAACAATCTTTAAAAAAAAGTTAGATTAAATTGGTTAAACTTGAAAAAATGTAAAAATAAATAAATAAAATGAACAGTTTTATTATTTTGAAGAAAAAAAAAATAAGAATGAGATATCTCTATATTATTTTATAAAATAGAGAAGGTTAGTATAATTTCAGAAACCTTTAAAAAATGTCAGTGTAATTGTCATAAATTTTTAAAAAGATTAGTATAATTTACTTTAAAATAAAATTAAAAAAATAATAACAAAATCCAAAGCAGACCCAACTACACGAGAAAAGAAGCAAGCAAGCAAGGGATGCTTTAACCTCAAGCCCATTCACCCAATATCTATCGGAATTTACTACTGAATCCCACCAGATCTGAGTTAAGGTGGGAAGTGGCAAATTTGAAATTTTAATTGTTTATTACTATTTTTTGGAAAAATATTTTTAAAAATTAAAAGTTGTTCCCTAAATTTTTTTATATTTTCATAAAAGACTTCTAAGCATAATTATTATAATTGGATCGAGCCTGGCCGGTTCAACCGGAAATCGGATATTAAACTGGTTCGGTTTGATTAAAATACCTATTTTGCTAAAGAACCAGTCGAATTGGCCAATTTTTAAAAAACCAAGTGAACTGGCCGATTGTTCCAAAAAATCAGTTCAACCACCCTTTGTCTTTTTATCACCTACAACTTTTTTTTCTTACAAAACTTCTTATATTTGATGATTAAATGATAAAATTTAATATAAAATAAGATATTATTGCATGTATTTTTGTTATATATACAAATATATTAAATTATACATTAACATAATCTTAATGATTATGCTTATATTTTGTTATTTATCACTAGATAATAAAAATAATAATTTATTGTTATTTTCTTAATTTTAATATATTTATTGATATTTTTAATATATTAATTATAAAATCAGTTGAACTAGTGAACTGTGAACTAATCCCTTCACTAATTCATCGTCTGGTCTAATTCTGATTACTATACTCCTAAGTTTTATTTTTACCCACCAAAGGCATGTCCAATTCGCCGCTATCCTTTGACCTCAATATTCAATGCTATTTTCTTACTTTTTTTTATTGTTAGACCAGTGATCAATTGTTCTAAAATTAAGCTTAAACTGTTACAGAATGAGTCTAACAATATATATTTAATTACTTTAATATATTCTCTCATGTGCAATCTCATCTTTCATTTGGAAAGTAAAAAGTATTTATGAAACAGTACATTAACAGAACAAGACGAGAAAATTAATCTTAATATCTTCTTTCATATGCAATCCCATCTTATATTTAGAAAGTAAAGAATATTTATAGAACAAGATATTGACGAAACAAGGCGAGAAAATTAATCTTAACGTAATAAGATAAGAAATAAATGAAATAAAACTTGAACCTAAAATTTTTTAAAATGAAAACTCTAATAGCATGATAGATAACGATAAAAGAAAAAAAAGGATTCTCTATGTATTGAGGTGTAAAGAATTGTGCGATAATACAGTCAATTACACAATCCTGAACCTTAACTCTAACATGTAAAAACTGTTAATAATAGTGATACGAGAAAGAAAAATCAAGAAGTAAACATCCGTATCACCCGGATAAAACCTAGGTCCTCCGATGTTACACTCTTACTACAGTGAAACTTTTGACTGATTCAGTTGGAAAAAGTTAGGGTTAAAATTGTTGATGATCTTAAATGATAGTTTTGTCATTGCAGGAAACACATTAAATGAGAGTATATCCAATTCCAGTTAGTTTCAACTGCATGATATCTTTCCTTTTCTTTTTACTGTACAACAGATTTACACGAGCTGATATACATCAATCCAATTCAAATCATACTCTCTCGCATCAAGTTGGACCTTCTCTCTCCCTCCCTCTCTCTCTCTCTCTCTCTCTCTCTTAGGAGAAAATTAAAAACAGCTCACGAGCACATTTTAGATTTTTTGAAACTTCAAAAAAGGGCATCCACAAGCCCAAAATGTATTGAGAAATATTATATATATTTGCAGAACAAGCCAAAACAAAAACATAAAAACAAATCTGAGAGACCTCTCAGCACAAGTTGTGGTGGAGATCCATCCTCTCCACACTCCATTAATCTGCCAAAAAAGGCAACAAAATCAAACCAACCCATTAACACTGTTTGTCCCCCCTTCCGATCTCCATCAAATTCACCGGGAAAAAGTTCTCCGGAAACCCATTTCTCTTCGCACTTCATATCATACTTTGGTAGTATATATTCTTTGCATGAAATAATATTACGTGGTTAATTGCACCAGATATACAGCATAGCTGTATATATAGTGCGTAACTTTGAGTTGTTAATCCAGTTTAGGACTTTGTAATGCTTAGTGTGTCGCCTTTGAGTAACACTAAAGATGAACGGGAGGGAGAGATGGAAGGTTTTTCAATCGGAGGCGACGAATTCCCCGACTTTTCCGTTGGGAATTTGCTCGACAGCATTGATTTTGATGATCTTTTCGTCGGCATCAACGATGGAGATGTGCTGCCGGATTTGGAGATGGACAATGAAATTCTTGCTGAATTCTCATCTAGTGGTGGCGAGGAATCTGAGATGAACACATCCGTCTCCAGCGAAAAAGTAGAGGATAATTCAAGGAAAGAGGAGGAGGACAAAGTTTCAGGTTCGGGCGGTTCAAGCTTGAATCAAGGTGAAGAAATTGTGAGTAAGAGAGATGAACCCGTCGAGGCGAATACCTCGCCGAAGGAAGCTGATAAGGGAAGAAAATCATCACAGTCGAAGAATCCTCAAGGGAAAAGGAAAGTTAAGGTAATTAGTCAAGGATTCTAGCTAACATGAGCTAGAGGGTCAGGTTTTATGTGTTCCAAAGTGTTGAAGTTCTTATACTACAGTACTAATTCATATGGAACAGTCTCTCTCTCTCTCTCTCTCTCTCTCTCTCTCTCTCTCTCTCTCATTTATTGCTTTTCACATAGTTCATGGGGTACAAAGAGCTCACGAGAATTATGGGTGTTTCTAAATCATATCTAAAAAATAATTGTTAGAACAGTTTGCCTTAAGGTCAAGTTAGAATTTGGTCTAAGAAGAGAAGAAAAAATAAGAGGGAGAGGATGTTATTTATTTTTTAAAACTTTCTAGCAAGTATTCATTTACTTTTTTCTTTATTATTCAAGAGAGATTTTCTTGAACTGTGTGTAGGTGGATTGGACACCAGAGCTACACAGGAGATTTGTGCAAGCAGTGGAGCAGCTGGGGGTGGATAAGGCAGTCCCTTCAAGGATTTTAGAGCTTATGGGAATTGATTGTCTCACTCGCCATAACATTGCTAGCCATCTTCAAGTACATATCTTCCTCCTCTCTATACTGATCTATTTGTACTTTCATACATCTTTTAATGTATACAACTCTTATAGTTTTTAGAGATTTGTTTGGATTTGCAGAACTTTTTGTTCTAGTGATTCTTGGGGAGTTGTCCTTTCAGAGGGAAAAGACTTCAAAAGAAAGTTGAGAGAGTTTTGTTTCTTATTAATTCATGGAATTATTCTTAGATATGTTTTTAGGGTTATAGATTTGTTTTGTTTGGTTATTTTTCGTAGAATTTGTTCTTCATATATATATATATATATATATATATATATTGTTTCATTGCCAAGAAAATGGAGGAGAATTTGACTTGTTTATTTTGTCTAACATGTATTTCAAAGTTTTGTATATCCCACCAGAGCTTTGAGAAGGCTTTGCTTTCTTACTCTTAAAGAATCATCTTTCTGTGCTCTAGTCTTGGAGTCATCTTGAGTTTAAGCTCTTAATATATAAATTTAGGACATAATGAAAGCTCTGAAACACTAATCTTATATATATATATATATATATATATCATTAACAAATTATTGTGAAAAGAGTATTCTTGGGAATAACAAAGCGGAGAATTATAATTGGACAACCAAACATTACTCTTATAATTGTGAGGTATTGTGGACTGTGCAGAAATATCGATCACATCGGAAACATTTGCTAGCTCGAGAAGCGGAGGCAGCAAGCTGGAGCCAGAGACGGCAAATATATGGCGGCGCCACCGGTGGAAGCAAGAGAGACATGAGCCCTTGGCAGCTTGCACCCACCATGGGCTTCCCTCCCATGACACCCTTGCACCATTTTAGGCCCTTACACGTGTGGGGCCATCCCACCGCTGACCATTCCATTGTGCACATGTGGCCGAAACATCTCGTCCCTTCACCATCTCCACCACCACCACCACCACCAGCCAGGATGGGCACCAACCCCACATCCTCCACCACGACCAGCACCAGACCCTTCATTTTGGCACTCACACCACCAACATGTAAGATATCATCATCGCTTTCTCTTCTCTTTCTCTTTCTCTTCTCTCTCTCTCTCTAAATTAATTGGCATATTCTTTTGGTGTAGGTTCCAAATTCTCTTACGGCAGGAACGCCTTGCTTTCAACCACCACCACTGGCAACAACGGTAACTTTTCAGTCCTTACTCTTTTGGATCCATCTAAAATGCTGTCACTGGCCTCTTTTTATGGGAAGCTTTTGGCTTATGTGCTTGTTGGTCATTGACTCATTATTCATGCAGAGATTTGCCAGTCCAACGGTCCAGGGCATTCCTCCCCATGCCATGTACAAAGTAGACCACGGCATTGGCATCCCGACCGGACTTACAGGTCCCCACCCTCCGTTTGACTTTCATCCTGTAAGAATCACTCATCAATTCTCCTCTAGCTTATACATTCTTTTATGCTTCTAATTAAATGAACGTGATTATACTATTATATGTATGTAATATATATATATATATATATATATATATATATATTATTTCATGTTTCATTGCCAAAAAGAATGATACCAGTCCATGAGACTTTCTCATACATAAGTACAAGAAAATGATAATACCCAATCAATTTTCATTTTGGTATTGTGTTCTAGTTAGTACAGGGATTGAATACTTTTGTTTCAAAAAATATTAAGTTTAATTTTGCTATTCATGAAAATTTCTTCTTTACTTCTTTCATCATTATGTACTTTTAAAGAGAAAAATAGTATGGAAGTAAAATACTAGGTTTAGTATACGATATTCGAACTACAACTGTGAGGTGTGGAGAAAGAGAAAGATTATTTTTACAATTTGAATCCATGACATTTGTATTGCAATTGATTCCCTTAATTCGATATGATTACATGCATGTTTCATTTTGGTATAATAAATTTTTACAGCTATATGCATAACTTGTACTAAAATGATATTAATCATCTCTAGGTGAAAAGAAAATACTTTTATAACAAAATAAAAATCCCACGTTTAAGGTATGTAGCATACTGCATTCTTATTTTCATTTTGCGTACCAAAACTATGTGCATTCTAAGTGACTTTGCTCTAGCACAGAGAAGTTTCTTGGACTTTAAACCTATCCATGATGGACCCAGCTGTATTGTGTTATATTCCCCTTCTTTGCATGTAGGTTGGTTTAATTTTATCATAGTACAGCAGGCCAACACAATTTATATAATGTTCCTTAACTTAGATACTCAATTGGTTTCTTTATTATTATATATATTTATCTGCATGTATTGTGAAACTTGCACAGTCAAAGGAGAGCATAGATGCGACCATTGGAGATGTTTTATCAAAGCCATGGCAGCCACTTCCTATTGGACTAAAACCTCCATCTCATGAAAGTGTCTTGGTTGAACTGCAACGTCAAGGAGTTCCCAAAATACCACCAACTTGTTCTTGAAACCTAAGAGCTTCCATGCATATATCCAATGGCGAAACCCTCAATTCGACGACATTTCCAGCTTTGAGATTTACCAATGTAATCTATGAAATCATCATCTTCTTCTTCCTCCCTTTTTTTTTTTTTCCTTTTACCAGGGCTCTTCTTGTTGTTGTCTGTGAAAACTGAGTACTTTGTACCTTGTTCTTGTATCCATATATATCTGCAAGAACATGTTGATTTGTTAGGTTAGCAGTGGGTTATAAGCCAATAATTTTTGTAATGATCGTCATAAGTATGACATTGTAACAATTATGAGGGATTACCGTATCCTTATTGCAGTGGGTTAGAAGCCAATAATTTTTGTAATGATCGTCATAAGTATGACATTGTAACAATTATGAGGATTACCGTATCCTTATTCTGAGCCTTTTTTTTTTTTTTAATTTTATACCATTCCTAAGATTTTTTTTTCTAAATTTTATAGCTTTGTTTAATTTTCATTCAATAAAAATTTCTTGTCCTTTTTAATTTAAATATATAATTGAGTCGGTGGGGTGGGACACCTTCTCCCATCCTTGCTCAGAAGCTATGTTGCAGAGTTTGACTCTAAATAATTAGAGACTTAAAACAATAAAAGAAAAACTTTACTAAAATTTAGCGATTTAAAAAAGTTTTCGTATGAAATTTTTAATTAAAAATTAAATAATAAAATAATTAATATACACAAACCCTAAAATCTACCTATAATATTTTGTCACACTATCCTTATCCTTGATTTATCCCCATCTTTTCTCTACTCTTCCCTTTCTCAAGTTCCTACTTTCATTGTGTTCTTCTTCTTCTTCTCTCTCAAACTCCAAATTTAATCAATTCTTTCAAACTCCACATTTAACAAGAACAAAACCAATGACTTATGAAGTTAACAAAATATTTAAAAGAATATAAGTTTCTTCTTTAAAAATATTATTTTTTAAATTAGAAGCAAATTAAAATTAGGAATCTTTTATTTTCATAAATTATTAAATTTCTTAATTTTAAAAATATTTTTTAAATTAGAATTCAATTCAAATTAATAAACTTTTATTTTAATTATAATTTTTTTTTATAACATCTAAATTAATTTTTGTAATACCCGTGCATGGTACGGGTTAATTCTAGTTGCTAGTTAATGTATAGTTTGAAGTAAAGGAATTTACAACTATATAAAAATGAAAGTGCTTTTTAATTTTTAACTTAAATCAAATGCTATTTTTTATTTTTTATTTTTTTGTAAATAAAAAAAGTAATTAAAAAATATTATCAACAAAACCTATAACAAAGACTTTTTATTACTTTTTTCTCCACACACACAGAGAGAGTTGTTGAGCCCCAAATGGGCTGAGCCCGTTTTAGCATCTTCTTTTCTTCCACCTGAATCTTTCCAAGAACCATCGGAGGGATCCAGTGTCATAGTTCAATATTCCTTCATTCTCAACAATCCAAGAAGTATTATAAGTTTATAACATGATGCTCTGAGTTCACAAGCAGCATAAGATTCAATGTAACACCCCAAAAAAAATATACTGAAGGCCCATCTTATGAACAAGAACAAGCCCATGTCTTGAGTCAACACATCATGGGCCTATGACAACTACCCAGCCCATTATTGTCTCTCTGCTATTAAACCTTTTGTCTCAATTCTTTGGGGGAGGCCGTGGCCCCTAGCCCCCGCAAGTCCACCACTGTGCATGTGTATCATGTCACACACACACACACATTCAGAGGAGAGGCTCTTGATCAAGTGTTCATTTCATAGTTGGTTCTTCCTATTTCTCTTCTAGGTGTTCATGTCTAGTGATATATAATAGCTTGGCTAAAAAACAGTATGTGAATGAGAATTATTCAAGTGTGCTATGTAAAAATGGTGTCTCGTCCAGCCATAGTCACATGAGCCCTTAAATTTATGATAAAAATGTGGTAAACTACTGTACATAAGGCTCCCACATTCAACAAAGTATAAGAGATCTGGGTAAATGATAAGCACTTTTATCAGTATTTTGCAAAGGTCAATTCTCATGAGTCAAACCCGCACCAGCCCCGTAGTGGCAGATCTAAGCCTGTGCACCTAAGGGGACAAAAATAAAATTGAAGGAGGTCTCTTAAATAAATATTAAAAAATTTGAGACGGCAACACTTAATTTTTAAGAACAAAATTTGAGGGTCCACAACCCCCTTAGCCCCTAACAAAATCGGGCATTGCACACCACCGAGTTGGTCAGATTGAACTTTGTCATTGTGTCAGGACCTCTTTACACTTCAATTTTGATGGAAGTAGGCACTTGTGTATATAAAAGAATCAAAAGCAATTTTAGATCTCTCTCTCTCTCTCTCTCTCTGTGTACATACATACATACATACATAAATATATATATATATATATATATCTATGGACTTGGAATCATAAAAATCTCAATACTAAGCAAATTAACACCAATTTCCCTCATCTCTTTTTGGTCATGGCTCACCGCGCAAACTCCTGTCTTTTCTCTCTTGCTCCTTGTGTTTTCTCTCCATATTGAAGCTAGAGAGAGCAAGTTCTATACCTGGGTCATTCGCGACAGCACCAACAGCACCAACAACAATGTCACCAAATCTGAAGCACCTTTGTTAGCACCTGCACCAGTTCCAGCACCCCTAAAGAGCGAATTTGGCTATGGCCTTTATGGCCATGAATCTACTGAATTCTCTCCCACAAAGACCACCACCACCATTGCCGATGATAAAAATGAAACCCAAACTGAAGAACTCAGTAAGTACTGTGAGCTACAAGGAATATGAGGCAGGGGACACCTACAACAACAACTACTACTACAATCTACAACTAAAATAACAATGGCTAAAGCAACAGCTACAATAACAATGGTTATGTGACAGAGAAACAAGGGATGGGTGATACCAGGTTTTTGGAGAATGGTAAGTATTTTTTTTATGTTAAGAGTGAGAATTATTATCCCAATGGGTATGAGTCAGTGAAGGAAAGTAGCAACAATGAAAGATATTAATGGTAATAGTGAGAACTCATTTGAGTTCAACACCCTGGAAGAATATGAGAGGCAGGAGGGGTATCCAGAGAGAGTCAAAAGGAGTATGCTCCACGAACACTCAGCTGTGTCACCATATAAAACAGAGAGAGATTGTTATAGATCAAGACTAAATTATGATGAACTTTCTGTGTTTAATTATAGTTCCAGTTTTCTTTGCTCTCCAAAATATATGATAAAATAACCATCAATACATACACAAACACACACATAACAAGGCCACTCAATGAAATCATAAAATTTTACTAATTTGTAGCTCGCCAGTGCCAAAAGAAAACGCCTTACAACAGTTACAAGACACACTACACTTTAGTTGGCTTTTCAAGTGCTCTATTATTAGATATTGATGCTTGTTTATTTCTCTTTTCATGTAGAATTGAAGATCAGAGATAAGCAAAATTTAACTGCTCCTATTTTCGGCAATACACCAGTTAGATTATGGTCAAAATGATGGGGTTATTTTTCTTGGCAATTCTGATTAAAGGGAACCTAGCATGCACCTTTTGTTTCTTACCAGTAGGGTACCCGAAAATTTAAATCATAAAATTACAATTGAATATACAATTTTAAAAAGTGCTTAAACATTATTGCTTTTAAATAATGATCCTAAAAATATCCAATTTTAGGGAGAAAATGGAGGGGAGGATCGTTTATGGGGTCCAAAGCCCTGCAATCCAATTGAAGAAAATGGAAATGGACCTTCAACTGGAAGAAGGGGAAGGGAAAATGAGAAGAAGAATAATGAAAAGACAAACCGTAATTACTTTATTTTACAAGTGAATCACCGGCTGTATCCTACTAAACATTCCTTCTCTTCTGAGAAGAGTATAATTCCTCAACCTTCTTTAACCTACCTATCCTAACACTTCATCTTTTTTCAATTTTTCCTTGCCTCTCCTAACTAAAGCAATCCTAAACCCAAACAGACTTATCGGTACTACACAATGAACTAATATCAATCTCCACACGACATCCAAACGAACATTAACATACAAATAAACCACGTTATCCTTCCAAGCTGAATTGTATAGTCACAGACAAATTGGGTAATAACATGATACTATTTAAGTGGTCGAGTAACCCCCAAAAAAAGAGTAATAATAGTAAAAACTGCGCTCCCTACAGAGAAGGGGAAAGAAAGAAACAACTGAAGTTACTTCCATGTGTAAAATTCTAATAAATAACTAAACATGTCGTAACAGTAGTAGTCCAAATCTCAACTGGCTTCCATGTGGTCAAGGCTATTATATTCTCTTGGCAGCATTGTTAAACAGGTGCCTTGCATGGCCATACCAACTGACTACTGGGTTACACTCCCGGAAAGATAAAAAGATAAAAGGGTCCAAATCCCATCCTTCATCCCAAATGAAGTACAAATTTCACGAAGCCTCCTGCCTATGGGACCTGGATCAGGTACGATTTAGAATCAAACTGGATCCACTTGCATGCTGATCAACATGATTAATGATCCTCTCTGTATTCTGGATTCTCTTTTAATATGACAAAGCCCTCAAGAATGGGAGAAAGAGGAATGTACCTGTGCAGAAATGGTAACCATTAGTATACAAACAAAAGGGTAAAAGGTTAACAGAAACTTCTAAGGGGAAAGTCATCTAGTACTTCTCAGTTGCTAGTTCTGCTCTATCACCGGCAGCCAGAAGAACTGGGGTTGAGTGTGTCTGGAAACCAGTGATGGTCTTGGGTCGACCTGCCTGACCAACAACATCAACAGCTTGGCCCACCCGAACAGGTACCGACAAAGGTTTCAGATTTTCATCCACTGTCATCAGCATTCTTGGCTGCAAAATCATTGGAGGAACACAAAATACACGATGATTAAGGATTATACCCAACACATACACAAAAAAGGTAGAGAGGCTGAGCTTTTTCGAACTGAAGGAAGACCTGCATTGCCAAAACTAGGAAGTATAGAACATAATGATATTTTCCCAAGATGATGGCTTTCATATCAAGACATGCATGCAGCAAGGTTACTATTCCAGCCAGTGCCGTCCTGGAGGGAAAGAAGAAAAATAAATAGAAAGTGAGATGACAGAGAAGGAAAGGGGCATGACTAAAAAATATTTCTTTCTGTCAAATATTACAGAAAACTACTAGGACACACTAGATTTACTTTTGATAATAAAAGGGGACTAAAGTCACTAAATCATGCTTTGAAATTTTCATATAACCCACCCCCCCTTCAGAACAAATTTTTGTACTGCGTGATAGCCTCTTAACAACTTTGAAGGGGAATAAACGTATGGATTAGGGCACAAGTCTGGATAACCTGACACCTCTATCAGCTGAAACCCCCAAACAAACTCTTCTGGCAGTTAAGAACCCAACTTGCATGATCATCTCGGAATTGTATGCCGCCACCTCATATGTGTGCTACCATTCTCAACTCAACAAAGCCTTAAATCCCAGCCATCTGGCATCAGCTACGTAGACCCTTTTCTATCATTCAGCTTATCTAGAGCATCATCTCCTCTCCTACATAGGAGGATATGCCAATTTGGTGCCATCCAAGTTACAAAATAATTCTCTAGATCACTAACCATATATTTCATTTACTTATCAGAGACGTATATAAAAAATTTGTGTAGGAGTGTCTGTGATGCAAATCATGCTAACAAGAAAAGTGGCAATTTGGAAATTTCACATGAAGCATCTTTTGGACCTTGTATAATCAATTTTAGGGTTAATTTGAAGTCTCTATTTATATTTATTTGATGTTAGTTTGCTGCTATACAGATTTCTTTTTATTTTATTAAATTTTCACGAGTTAGAAGTATTTTGGTAATTTAAAGATTTGTTGGACATGGGATGTATTCGTGGTCATGGGTCTTATTTTGGGTAACATTATTTCATTTGAGTTTTATTTGGAGTTTAAGTTGGTCTAGAATTGATGTAGGATCTTTACTCACAGTACACAGTTAAAGAACAATTTAACTATTTAAGGAAAGTAGGTTGTGAATTATAAAATAATAAAAAGTAGGAATAGCTTACAAAGAGGATATTGAAGGATTGAAGAGAGAAAAAAAGAAGGGAGAATAGGAAGAAGCTGATACCTGTGTTCTTAGGCAATCACACCTAAGAGAAGATGCAGCTCACAGAATACATAAAAGCTGTAAAATATTTCTCATTCCTTAAAACAAGGCTAATACCACTTATATAGAGAACTAGAACTTGGTGACCAAGTTCGAATCTAAAGACCTTAGTGGCCAATTTTTGAATAGTCTTGAGACCTAGAAAACTTGGACCTAACTAAGCCAATTAAACCAATCAAACTTTCCCCAGGTACATAAATAAACCCGAAACCAAAAAGCCCAACATGACAACCCACTCTAGCCCATTGCTAAAAATTACCAAAATATACTCAACATAGTTCTTTCCGAGTCTTCCTGACGGCATTATTTGCATCAAGAATAATTATGGAAGATAAAGAGTCTTAAGTTTCCAATTTATGAGCTGACTGTCCTACTTAAATTAGAAATAACCAGCAACCTATATTTATGTAATCATTCTATTCAATACGAGGTTTTAGAAAATTGAAAATTGTTTGATTTGCGATACAATCTTATCTTAGGGCGTGATTCGTAAAAAATTCTAGGTAAGATTCGTAAATCATTTTTACTCTCCTCTCATTCTTCTCTCTCTCTTTCTCAAATTACTGTTCACATCTCCTAGAACAGCCCCTGTTTTAGCTCTAAAACCTTGTGCTATCAAGCTCTAAACAACCCTAACCCCTTTCCCTACCTTTTAGCTTTTTCAAGTTCACACTGGGAAAAGAAAACCTAAAATAACTGTTGTCTGAAGATTCCGTGAACGTCTGAAAATCCTGCAACCCACCATTATGAAACCAAAGCCTATCCATCTAGCCTACAAACTGTATGCCTTTTGTTCTACCCTTTAAAACTTGGAAAAAAAAAAAAATCATAGGTAAGTGGCCTTGGGGTAGGAGTTTAAGAAGCACACACGACACGGACACACAGACATGTTATTTCTCAAAAAAGTAAGACACGGATACGTTGAATATATTTAATTTTTTTGTATTTTTTATATGACCATACAATAAAAATCTAATGTTATTTCAATTAAAATTGATATAAAAACATACAAAATCATAAAAATATTATTAAGGTATTAAAATAATAAAATCATTAAAAAAATTAAAGAACTTCTTCATTTAATCATCAACATCAAGTTCCAAAACAAATTTACTAACTATTACATAAAAAATATATATATATATATATATATATATGTTTGTGTGTGTGTATAACCAGAAAAAAAAAAAAAAAAAAAAAAACCAAGTAGAAGAGGAGAAAAAGAGAAAAAAAATGAAAAAAAAAAATTAGAACATGTTCATAATGTGTCCAGAACTTATCCGAAATTCTATAAAAAAAAAAATGGATACTCTTTTTTCGCGTGTCCGGGAAGTATCTGAGAATGTTGGTGTCCGACGCGTGAACCAAAATACTGTTTGTGCTTCATAGGGTGGGAGTAAAACATGGGACCTTGGGGCTTTAAAACTTTAAACTTTCACACATTTCACAACAAAAAAACCATCTGTAGGCAATCCAAATCTTAAAGCTACCCTATAACAGTTTGGACATTCCATGGGAATGAAATCATTCCATTCTGTTTCCTATAGGCTACAGCATTTCATGGCACAAATCCATAGCATATATAATGTGGATGGACTCTTTCTTTTTTTCTTATAAACACAAACTCGCCCTTCCCTCTGGATAAGTTTTAATTCAGGATAACACAACATAAATTGAGATAGAGATATAATGCTAGGTCGAGATAAGAAAGTTGACATAATTTAGATGCTACTGAAAATCCATGGAACTCTTTCATTCCATATAAGCACGACAGGCAAATTTTGATGAGAAAGCTTCCCTTCTGGGCCCATTGTCCTTCAAAATCCACTCATCTCCCACTCGACTTGCACGTAAACCTCTAATAAGCCCAAAATTAATATGCAAATTCTGGGTGTCTATGTTCGTTTGACAGAAGAAACACTTACGGGGATAGTAAGAAGTGTTCAGAATGATATGGAGCAAGAGTCAGCAAACCCTTCCCCAAATGTACAAGACCTTGAGCAATTCGCACCTGCAGAAGTGGCCAACAAAAATCACTAAGTCTCTATGAGAATCTTTAAGAAATGAAGAAAGCTAAGATGTGGGTGTGTGAAAGAGAGAGTAGCCCAAGAGAAGCTTTACGCAGAACAGAAGGCTGGCTTCTTTGTAGTAGTAACTCGAAAGGTTGCGAAGCATGCCAGCTATTCTAGCATTGTTGGTTCCTGCACCTATCAACCCTAAGGAGATGATGGCAGCCTGTACAATTCAAACTAATTAAATTGTAATAAAAATGATAATAATAATAATAAACAATTGATATAAAGCTTGCCCTAGGATCACAATACCATTGCTACATCTGTATCCGTATCATGACTAAGTCTGCTCAATGTATCCATAACATTGACCTGGTTAGAACACCCAATCAACAATTTGGTTAGCAAGACGTACTCCTAGAAAGAAATGACATAAATCTTACCAACTACAGTCAATTCATCAATCTTATGGGTGCTCTGTTTGGCCAATTTCAAATGTACTACTGATTACCTTCGGATTTGATATGCAGAGGAGGCCGAGGGCCAAAGGAACTGCCCTTCGGATATTCTGCTCTCCATACTGTAACAGATGCTCCATCGAGCGCAGTTCCATCTCAAGGCCCAGATCTTCAGCCATTGCTACCATAGCAAGTCCAAGTACAGCTGCTCCCTGGTGGGTTGCATCCTTCTCCAGATGTTGCTCGCACTGACCCAGAAGGTGTTGGACCTGTGAGAAAAATGAGAGAGTTAGCTTCTTCATGAATGTAACAGAAATAACCAAGTGCAATTGATCGGCTTTAACTAAAGACCTTGAGCACGTTCCCTGTTCCAGCATAGGCACAAGAAAGCAGGGTCATATCACAATATTTTCTGATTTTTTCATTAAATGTTTTTGAAACTTCTGTTGTGGCCTCCACGCTTTCCTGTTAGACATCAGAAAGGGATCCCAAAAAAAATTAGAATGGCAAAGCTTGCAAGTTCCAAGTTCACAAATTGTGTGGTTTATATTGTCACTGGATAATAAAACCCACTTGAATTTTTCAACAGTACCACAAAAAAATCATAAAAGAAAAGGCTGAAATAGACCATAATTCCCAATTAGCTAGAAGCAACAACAACTAGAAAATTCTGTTGAAGCCATTGCTGATTGAGATTTTAGCTACCTGTTTTCCAAGGTATAGAAGACCAAGGCCAAGAGGCAAAAGTCGAGAGAGGGGCTCCCCCAATTCCGACTCACTTCTGTCCATTAATGCAAATATAATTGCCTGAGCAACCTCTTCATTGCAGGAACCCACATATACCAAGCCCAATGAAATTGCAGTGAATGCAATCACATCAAGGGGTGCTTTTGTATCTCCAAGGATAGGAGTCAATTTTCTGCGGATCTGATAAATAGAGATTAGTCGGCTTCGATTGGAAAAAAAAAAATGAAGCTATCAGCTCAAACTCAACAAATTTGGGTACTTTTATAGTCTTTCTTCTTCAACACACAAAATCAAGATTATCTTTATATGTTCAACAATCTATATTTTCAGTTAATGCAATCACAATGCTGAAAAGACGGAATGATTCCACTGATGGGACTCCTATCTCCCAACTCCCAACTCCAAGTGACAGAAGGAGGGAGCTCATGTCCACCACACTGTTATTATTGCAGTGGCCTACAAAATCATCAGCAATCAAAGCAATGAACCTCACCTGCTCACTCTGAGCGCCTGCGTACGCAATGCCCAGTCCCATTATTGCACCGATTCTGATAGAAGAATCATCTCTATCTATGTATTCAGCAAGAAGTGCCAATGCCTGAAGAAGAAATTTTGTGAGATCTCAAGATACATGATAGAGATGTTTTTTCTCCATAGAGAATACTAAGTGAAACTCACAGGGTCGCAATCATTCTTGATACCGCAGTTTACAATTCCAACTCCTAATAATGCGCCTGCAATGACGTGGCTGTCATTGCTGTGGAAATATTTATCAATTTGAGCAAGCCCAGAGTCAACATCCCAAAGCAGGATCATTCCCTACAATGACGAACAACAATGATAGTCTTGCAACAGGGTTCACTCACAACAACAGATAGACTAATGGTAAAGAACCACATACCAGACTTGCTGCAGCACTGGCCTTTCCATGTTCTTTATTCTTAAAAAGCCAGTTTCCGGAAGAGACACCACTTGAAGCTTCTGATGGGACTGTCATTAACTTATCCTACAACCAAAAATTTATGAATGTTACACAAACCCACCACGAAACCAGTCCTTGAGCACATTAAACAAGATTTTACCTGACCGAAGCCAGCGTTTACAAATGCATTGACAAATGTTGCTGCTAAGTTCTGTCTGGCTGAATCAACACTTGCACCAGCACTAGCCCGGCCATCAAGCAAATGTGCCTAACAGAATCCAAGCAAATATATTACAAATTTGATGATTAGGAAAGATGCAAACTTATAACTTGTGTGCACTCAGAACACAATATCAACAAATGCCTAAACATGGCTGAAAAAGAACCTCATTACATATAGGCACAACTTAACAACTCGTCTAGCTTTGTTTACTTTTTTTTGTAAGGGTTTGTAGTGTTAAAGATCTACTCTTATAACACCGTTTTGAAAACCAGTTGGAGAAAAAAATACCATACTAATCCAAAGCAAACCAGTTGGACAAAATACGAACTATGCAAGCTTCCTCAAAAAATTAAAAGAAAAAACAAAAGAAACAATGTGAAATAGAACAACTACAATGAGGAGTGCCAGTGATGCCTTGCTATTTTCCTGCAGCTCTTGTTACAAAAAAAATGATCAAGTACAAGAATCAAGTCCTGTAACAGCCCCAATATTTCAGCCAAGATTCTAGCTAGCTTTCCTAGAATAGTTTTGTAATCTTTGTATATATTTAGCACACGATTCCTTTGTAAAATGCACTGTTGTATTGTAATCATTTTGTTCAATATACCGTCAAGATCAAATTTCACATGGTATCAGAGCAGGCAAAAGGTCCTGAATTCAAACCTCACCGTCAGCTTGATAATTTGAATTGACACGTGTAGGCTTAAAATGGGCACACGTGAGGTAGGTATTAGAGAATATAATAATAAAGTTACACCTCTCTCTAACAACTTAAGCTTTTAGATGAGTTGGTGATTTCACATAGTAGTAGCCTCACGGTGTCACTTGAGGAAAATTTACCACAAAACTAATGCAACAACCACTGACCTTAAAGAGAAATGTAAGACTAATAGCAAACTTTGGAAAGAAGATATCAATAGCTAGAAAAGTCCAAACCTTATAAATATCCTCAGGAGATTTGGGCTCCATCACCTCTATATCACGAGCAAGGGTAAGATAGCCTTCACTTAATTTAGTGTTATTGATAATTTCTTGCAAGGCCTCCCTGTCTTCATCATCTGCAGCCATCTCTTCATCAAGCTCAAAAGTTATACCCTATATGAAAGAAATTTAGTAAGCAAACAATTTTATCAAAGGCCTGATAATGCAAAAAAGTAAACTTGATAAATGGACCTGCAATTCCCAGGTATCTAGCACAAGATCAGTTTTTAAATTTTCATTTACTCCACTCATTAGTAACTACCCAGAGGCGGACCTAGATCATAGAATTTTATTTTTTTTTTTTTTTTTTTTTTTTTTTTTTTGGGGGGGGGGGGGGGGGGGGGCTCCTAATTTTTTAAGAAGATTTTCATAGAAAAATAGTGGTAAAAAATCAAAATTTTAGATGTAGGTCCACTATGGACAATGCCCCTAATCAATGATTATGTGTTGTCTCCTATCTCTACTACCCTTGTTGTCAGCATCCCCTCCAAAATTTAACGAAAACAAAATGGCATAATTGATAATTGCCAAGCAATGGACAAGACTATATAGAGAGATCAGAATCTGAAAAATTACATGACCAAGATACCTCATACACAAGCAATCAAGCTTAAACTTTAAAGGATTACAAAAAAGACACCACTAGGTGGTGAGAACAAGTTAACCTACAAAAAAGTTAACATTTTTTCCTTTTGTTGACAAGTAACCTAGAAAAAGTAACATGAATAGTGTTTTCATGGAAAAGGGCAACCATTATATATGACTTCACATAAAGCCGAGGAGAAAATAAAACAGGAGAAATGTTCGTCAAGGAAACTACAGCTCTATCCATCCTAGAATCTCAAATTGAATCAAATACTATCAAATAGGGAAATGATGCAACAAAAGAATAAAAATCAATGACTAGATTTGAACAAAAAAAGGAATAAAACAAATTAGGAAAAAAAAAATCAACACTTACATGTCGAGCAAGGATGTAACAAAATTGCTTCTTTCGCAACAGATCATCACAAGATGTAAAAACCTGCTTCACATACTGCCAAGGTGTATATTGAAATTTTAGAACCAATCCACAAGAAGCAGGAAGAAAATCATTATTACTCTATTTCTTTTGTCTGAAATGTAATGATATACACACTATCTAGTCAAACAACAGAAATTCAAACTTTCAAATCTTATATATAAATATAAATCCTTTCCACTCTTCAGCCGAGAAAACATTTTATTTCACATCATTTACTTTATACAATCTTAAGGGAGAAGGTAAGCCCACATCCCTAATGAAGTACAAACCTGCATGTTGTCAAGGAATAATGCAATCTGAAGTGCACTTGGATATTCTTCAAATTTTAGATAGATCATGTATGCAATATCCAAGACTAACATATCATCTGGTCCAGGAAGGTATCTGCAAGATGTTGCAATGCAAAATGTTAGGACAATATAGAAGTATGTGTCTGTGCAGCACAGTTTTATTTTTTTTGTTGGGGGGGGTTGTTTCGGACTGGCAGAAGACATCAAATAAACTACTCATACCAAGCCAGAACACCATGATGTATGTCAATTAAATGACAAGCAATATAGCCTCTTCAAAGACTTCCTATGCTATAAAGATCACATTTTATTCATGAATGAGCAGTGTGGGTAAAAAAAGGAAACTCCCAAAAATGGCACACTTCAAAGTTAAAAAAAAAAAAAATAGAAAATAAAAGTTGGTGAAAAAAAAAAAGCTCAGGTGCTTTTACATGTTTGCAGAAAGTCCACCACATTATAACAGTATCTTGTACACTTTATCAACCATGTGTTGAATCTTTTGCCAAACGACTCACACCCATTTCCAAGAAAAAAAAAAATTTCATAAGAACCCTCCGAAAATTCTAAGTTATATACTTTTGCCCACCCACCCCACCCCACCCCACGGCTTGTCTTCGTGCATTAGACGCACACTTTTTATAAGTAAAGATTCTAAACCGACATAAGCATGTTGCAAGACACGAGGCGAAATCCCAAAAAGTAAATCAAAAACCAAATGCAAATGGCCATCAGGTTCATGACTCTGTGGCAATTCTCTGCATCAAAATGGTCTTGGGTAATAATAGAATTCAGAAGCAATAAGACAAATTAACCTTCACAGAGGCTGAAAATGGTCAGATATCACTCACCTTGCAGCACTAGTCAGGTACAGGCATGTCCTTTTATAATTTGTACTGTCCACGTGCTCCACTAACAGATCAAGGTCTTCAACCTGGAATAATTCAAGAGATCTCTTACACATTATTTTCACAAGAGCCGAGGAAGGAGATACAACATACAAGAAAAGAATAATGTGTCATACCTCCATCAAAAGATCTACAGCCTCAGGTTCAGCATTGTGCTGCAACACAGTAACAAAAAGATTACAAACAAAAATCAACGAGTTTCTTATCATATAACATCTGCAGAAATATCTAACTAAAATATTTAGAGGTGGTCATGGTAGACACTTGAATCCCTGCTAACATGACAATTGACCCTGTATTGTTGTTAATAAACATGTCAACCACTCAAAGGTTTCAAACGAGTCATACCTTCATGTGAAACGCAACAATTTGTTGTGCAAGCTCCATTAGATCTTTAACTGAGGCCTCTTCACTCTGAAATGGTTTGTGCAAAGGAAACTATATACTTAAAACAAGATCTTGACAATCAAAAATATAAATAAAACGACATAAAGACCTCTTGTGAATCATATATGAATGCATGTGCCACTACCAATCGAGGATAGAAGAAGAAAAGCGGTTTGATACCATAATGGACATAAATATCAACAATACGAATTGGAAGTGTAACATAAAAATGTCAACAACATGAACTAACGTGTGACATCAAAAATATCAAAGAAAAGAAAGATGAAGTAGTCCTAATCTGAAAATAGAACCCTAGCCTTATGAACACTTTAGACTGTATACCAGTGTTTTGAAAGGCAGAAACGCAAGGCGAGACACTTGACCTTTTACAAGGTAAAGTCTAAGCCCAAAGGCACTGGGGCATAAGCTACCTAGGGCACGAATTTCCTTATTAAAAAATATAAATAAATATTACTATTACTCAAAAAGAAAAAAGTTTAGAATTTGAAACTTAGGCTATCTTTGTAATTTCAAATCCTAAGGGAAAGATATTTTGAATAATCTTCCTCTGACTTATAATTTAAAAAAAAAAAAAAAACTCTTCAAAATACTAAATTGAAAGAGAATATCACAGGAAAGCATAAAACATCTATGCATAAATCATCTATGTTATATCCAAAAACTCACTGTACAACACTTTTTTCTCCTTCCCTCCCTTTCTCTCGTGCTTGTTAGAGAAGAAAAATATCTAATATCATATGAAAGTCATAAAAGAGAATATCATACGAGAGCATAAATCATCTATGTAAAAGCCTCTTTTTATAAGTTTCTCACAATTGAGGACTTCCATTGCTCTGAAGTAACGAGTTAAGATTTCCACATTATTTTGCATAAATCTTTACAAGAGTTTATATTCTTTTAATTTTTTTTGAATTCCCTAAAGACTAAAGTTATATAAATGTTTCGGACACATGAAAAATGTTTATAGCATTGCTTTTGAATGCCTATTAGTTTGAAGTATATATTTCCTAGAAGCATGCTTAGGGAAAAAAAATAGAGAAAGAAAAAAAAGATTCAAGGCATTTTGGGGAGGCCTCACCTCAAGGTGAGTCTTGAGGCGAGCCTCATTAAAGCTTTTTTTAACACTATTGTATACACACAAGCACAGAACCATTTCACCAATTGATTCACAAATATTCAATCGAAGGGTGCACCAGAAACCTATATTTAGTTCCCAATTGTAAGTAAAAATTATCATCACATTTCTAGAGGGTAGAAAGCCTGACCTGCCGCTTCGCATACTCTTGTGCAATTTCTCCAGCCAAGTTTCTATCACAAACAAGTTCATTTCCCATAAGCATAGTTTAATTTGAAATGAACTACAATCACAACAAACTAGAATCTTCTATCCAACAAAATGAAACTGGTAGGATGGACAGAAATAGGTATACGTAATATGGAAAGGATAATTAATTAATACAATGCACGGGTGGGACATTACTGCTAGTAAACATATAGAATAAAAATAATATCCTGCCAGCCATTGTTCTACCTAAGCCTGGCAAAATGGGCGGGTCAGAGTGGGTTGGAAACGGGTCGCGTGAATAAAAAAAGTTCAAACCCAAATTTAACTCAAAATCAAATGGGCTGAGTGCAGGTTGGGTCAATCTACACATAATGTGTCCATGGTTCCAAAAAGTAAAAGGCTAAATAATTTTGTGCATATGCCAGAGCTTTAATTTTGATTCTACTCTAAACAGCAAGTTCAGCATTCTGGACAACACTTTGGAGGTCTAACCACTTGATAAACATCAATATTGTAACTGTCAGCCATGTATATAGACAGATTATGTTCACCTGACATATTCATGACCCCATGAACCAATATCACCTTCAGACCCCAACAATCTATACTTTAAGCTCTCCTGAAAAATTGACATATGAAACAAATTAATCAGAACACTATATAAACAACACAAAAATGTTGTAGAATAACATATTTAGACAAAAAAACAGCAGCAAACATTCAACGTTCTACATCAAATAAATGTTTGAATACGAAACTTTGCAAAAGGAATGCAGAAGCACACTTGATGGAAGTATAAACATACACTAGTTACCACATAATACGAGACTAGAGCAGAGATGCATGGCCAAATAGATGCCCCGCATATAATCAAGTTAGTCAATCACTCAATGACTGTTAAGAATAAATTAAGTTTGAATGTGGGAATTAAATCCTAAAATAACACAACATACCCGTTCTCCTTCTGCTGACATGGTCAGTGCCAAAACTGAAAGTATGTCTGCTAGGAGTTTCTGCATTAGAATAAAAATGCAAGTCAGATGGGCTATAAATGGATGCAAATGACAACATACATAGCTTAACCATACAATATATACCTTCAAATCCGAATCTGCCATTGTTTCATAATACGATTTTAGAGTTCCATAATGAGGGCGCAAAAACTTCAATGGCTTTGGAACTGAAGTCATAGAGCTTGTTGAGGTCCGAATCTCCTGCCTACAGAAAAATAAAATGGTTTCACAGTCAAACTGAAGTACATACAAGATAACTCATGCATACATTTCGGTTCACGCATTAGTCACTGCAGACTGTCAGAAGAAAAAAAACACCTGCCTGGAGATGCTGCTAGTAAGGATAGCAACAGCTCGGCGGCAGAAAGTATTGAATTCTAAAAATGGAAAGCTATGAGAAAAGGAGGCACTGGCCAAGAGTTCCCTGGCCATAACAAAGAAGCACCTGCTTTGGCATGGCAGCCGTCCGAGTCCAGGTGATAGTAAGAAGGCTATAAATTGAGAAAATCTCAGAGAGTTTAACCATGTAAGACTAAATTGTCATGTTTCTAATTTCTCGTACAACACGTCACACACAATTCTCCAATAAAGCCCAACATTGTTAACAGCAACTAGCTAACTCAAATTTGAATTTTAATCAATCAAAATTTGCCTTGGTACCTTATATGTTGAGTTAACTATATACAATCAATTCATACTTGTGGACTGGTTGGTCAACACTACCACAGGTCCACAAATCATAACTATACCACATATATACATGTAATTCCATCATAGTACTTATGACCAATTATTTTATTGTTTAATTATTCTAAGAATATGATTTTAATACAAAAGCCAAACCAGCACATGTGGTAATATTGCAGAAACCCTAAATCGATCAAAACAATATTAAGTTTTTCAATTAAAATCGGGGCAAACCAGTTAAATTGAATAAAATTTTATAAGCCATTGTATACCTCATACTCTCGAGCGCCACTTTCTGTAAACCCGGGTCGGAATCCTGAACCCTCTCGACGTACAACTCCAATTGTTGCTTCAACGCCAAATCCTCGTCCGACTACACATCCAAAAAGAAAGAGAAAAAATTTCAATATGAAAACAACACAAAACATCGAAACTTTCAGAATTTCTTTTCGTTTCTTAAGCTCTCGCAGCAACCAGACAGCATTGAACTTACTAGATCTTCGTCCTTCTTCTCATCCTTCTTCTTCGGGTCTTTTGACGGAACCTTCACCGTCGTCTCATCCCGGGTGGTTCCGCTGCCGCTCGCACTTTTGTTTGGATCCGGCGCCATTATGAACAAAGAAACAAACTAAACCCTAAAATCAAAAGGACGAGAATTGCGAGATGGCCGTGAGCAATGAACACGACTTTAGATAGGTTCTAATCACAGATTTCTCAGAGCGAGGATTTAAAGTTGAACCCTAAACAAGACTAGGTAGAAGTATTTCGTTTCCTCCAAGAAAAGCACCTTCGCTGTTCTGCTCTCCCAAGTATTTGGTTTATATATAATTAGAGAGCAAATGTGTCTCCCCTCCCTTTTTGTCGCCAAAGTGTTATGTTATCCCTGGGCGTGAATTTACAATTAGTGCAAATATGCTATAATATCTTCTTTAGGGCATATATAACTTTTTTTTATAATTTAAGCATAATAAGTAATACTATGCTTGCATAAATTGAAGAAAAAAATATAAGTATATTATTAAGGGAGAGTTGGAGAGCAGATAAGATATGGTAATTCGTTTTTCATGTTTTAATAATTAATAATCTTGTACATCGAGTTTGTAAAATCATCGGATCTTTTGGTCATTAATTCAATTAGTTGATTAATAAGTCGTACTATTAATTTAAAAAATTAAATATTATTTTGAAAAATAATATATATTTTAAAATTAGATTATTAGTGATAAGTTTCTAAATATGGACTTTGTGGTAGGATGGGTACAGTTTTTCATATCGCAAGTTCATATGTACATATGTGTTTTTTGAGTTTAAGTTGAATAATGATTTTGTGACACATTTATTTTTTAAAAAGACAATTTTAACTCTTCAACTATCGATTAAAATATGATCTCAACTGTGAGTCTCTCTCCCTCTTTTTTTCTCTCTGTATTCCCTTTCTACCATGCTCGTCACATATTGTTTTATTAGGAAAAAGGGATGGATCGTATGATCTTCAACACAAGAGGATCAACCTCTATTTCAATGAAGCTTTTGGTTATGGTAGTACGCAATGGATGGAAAACAACGGTTTAAAAAGCAATGATCATGCTGGTTATGATTTTGATCCTCTATTTCAATGAAGCTTCCAATAGTGGGTGTGCACGACGAATGGAGGCGGCAGCAACGGAGTCGCGATCATGGTAGTTCCAATGTTGAACCTCTATTTTAATGAAGCTTCCGGTTGTGGTTGTGTGCGATGGATGGACTCTGATCTAAAGGTTCATCCAAAGCATGACCAAATATGTCATAATACACTCAAAAGGTGAAACGTTGAATACTATTTTAGCTAATAAATGACATCCATCAATGTTATCAAACCCGTAATGCAACACTAGCAATGGCAACGGGACGTGTTCGGGGCGGGGTGACCCTTCCCCAACCCCGACCCTAACCCCGTTTATATTTTCTTCCCCCGACCCAGCCCCACCCCGCCCCGTTTAAATTATACCCCGACCTCGCCCCTCCCCGCCCCGCCCCGAACCCCGTTATATATATATTTTTTTAAGTTAAAACTTTTATTTTAATAAATAAATAAATTTATTTTTTCAAAATAAATAATATAAAAATATATATATGTGTAATATAAAAAATCTTAAAATTAATTTTATATAAGGTTATTTATTGATAAAAAAATATATATATAAAAAAAAATTAAAAAACTTAATATATAAACAGGGTCACCCGACGGGGTTTTAAAATTCCCGCCGCAACCCCGTTTATGAGCACCCCATACCCGCCCCATTAGGGGCGGGGCGGGGCAAATTGCCACCCCTATGCAACACCGTGCTTTTAATGTATGAATGAAGATGATGTATTGTCTCGGTTTGACCCATTTGAAATGGTTGGTTTGTTCTCAACGACTCACATCTTAGTTTGATGCTCATAACATTGTGATCGCAACTAATGATTTAATCATTTTGTGGTAGAGTTTTGATGAATCAAATGACACAATTTAACCAAAATGTAAAAAAAATTTGCTCCACTGTTGGCACTCTTGGAACAAAAAAAAAAAAAACGAGGTTGGTTGTAATTACATAGGGAAGAAATGGGGTGTCGTTTTGTATTTTGAGTTGGGTTGAAATACAATTGGTTTTTTTTGATGAAACATGTTGTAATTATGTTAGCATATCGCACCAATGAGATTTCCATGATTTTGGTGTAGTAAGATCAATTATTTGAGGTTTTGATTTGGATTCCCATAAATCACTTTGATCTTACATGAAATGAACCGAATTGGGAATGAAATCACTATTTTTTACAAATAGTGAAATTGACTGTTTGTTGTATCATTTTTGGTTCACTCTCGTGTTAGTGATGGTTTATTTCTTTTAAGATGTGTAAGTGCTACTCTCAAAATAATGGTAAGAAAAAACGTTCGAGAAGAAGAATATATTTGTATTTGAGTTTTTTCTTTTAAGATACATGGAATTAAGTTTTTTCTTTAGCGAGGAGGTGGATGAGAGGACTCTCCACTATTGCAATCCATTCCATTTTTTAAATTTAATAATAAATAAATAATTTTTTTACGAGATATGTCATTTAATGTGCATTCATTTATTTTTTACTTTCGTCGTATGGTATGTTTTTATGAAAGTATATTAATTTTCTTTTAATTTCATTGTTTCGTTATTTTTATCTTTTTGGGTCAATGGAAGATTAAATATTTTATTGCACAAACCAGTCATAATATATTTAAATCAGTAACCAAAAAGGGATCTAACCAATTCGGGATATTCTCTAACAAAACTCAAAAACCATCAACAAAAGATAGGAATTTCCAAATAATCTCAGGAGCCACTTGATTCTCGGATCTTTTAATAAAGATGAAGCCACAAATCCTAATACAACATCCAACTGCTATAATATCACCAGGGCGGCTGAAGGGTAAGGCCACTAAAGCCTTAGCTTTAAGCCTCCAATTTTATAAGTCTCATAATTTTTTTTATATTTTAAAAAATATATTTATTATAATAAAATAAATAAATCTTTTCGTCTTCTTAATTTTTCTCTTTTATTATACAACTATCACCTAATAACTAATTTTTGATAATATTTATTATCTTATCGTTTATCTTATTTTATTTTTTTCAATAATTAACGTTCTTATTTTTTTATTTATAAAATTCTTTCTTTAACTATAAAAAGAATTTTGCAACCTAACAACTTGCTATATTTTAAAAAAAATACTCTGCGACCTGACATTTTGGCAACGGCTCCTGAGCTTCTCTCTTTTCTTCTTTTCTTTTTCTCCTTTCTCTGTTCAGCACCCAGCCGACTCTTTTCTTATTCTTTTTTTCTTTTCCTCCTTTCTCTGTTCAGCGCCCGGCCACCTCCTTTCTCTGTTCAGCACCCAGTCACCTCTTTTCTTTTTTTCTCTTTTCTTTTCCTGGTTCCTGCTCTCTGCACCCTTCTCTTCCCTTGTTTGCTTCAGCCGAGAGCCATCCTTTCTTCTTTATTTTATAATCTTTCTTTTCTCTTTTTTTTTTCTTGCCCAAGGCCCCAGCCGCACCACCACTTTATTTTATTGGATCTGTTTTGTTTACTGTATTGGATTTTGGCGTTTTGCAAGTAAAACCATTTGGAGTTGGCGAGTTACTCTGCGTGAGCCGTAAAGTATTGGAAATTTTGATTAGCTTCTTTTATGTTTGTTGAATCTGAAAACAAAATTGCTCCATAATCAGGTTTTATTGTTCTAACTTTGAATTTTTTAATTCAAAATTTATATTATCTTTTAAGACATATATAATTAGATTGCCTCTATTTTGTTTATTGTAATTAGCTCGTTGAATCTTTGATTATTAATTTTGTATTAGCTATTAAAAATATATGAAATAATTTTAACAATTCTCGTAATCGTTGCTTCGGTAGAAAGAAGTTTTTCAAAACTAAAATTAATAAAATCTTACTTAAGATCAACAATGTCTCAAGAAAAATTAAATGGATTGGCAATACTATTAATTGAAAAAGAAATGTTAGAAGAAATTCATTATAAGAATTTAATTAGTAATTTTGCATATCAAAAAGCTAGAAAAATAAATTTTAAATAAAAAATTTATAAAATTTTAATAAATAAAAAAAGCTTCATTTTACAATTTTGTTTTAGGCCTCTGAATGTGTTAGGCCACCCCTGAATATCACGAATAATAACATTTACGTTAGGTAAGGAACCAGAGCAGTTTTTCAAAACCTCGATCAACAAACGACTACTCGACTCAACTTCTAGTAATTTAAATCCCATATTGCAATAAAATTGAAGCTCTTCCAACACGGCCAGTGCCACCATTTGCAACACCAATAACTGCCGCCCCAATACTGCCTGAACTTGATGCACCAATATTTAGTTTTATGCCAAGCAAAAGATAAAAGTTACAAACAACTCTTAAAGTCACACCTAGATTTTATGTATCTTGATTTCGACTAACACTATGTTTGGATGGAAGAAATTGAGAAGAAAGGAACGGAAAATATAAGGAAGGAAAGCTTATATCATGTTTGTTTTAAAAATTATGAGGGAAAGGAAGGAAGAGCTTAACCCTCATTTAAGTAATTTTGTTATCCCTTCAAAAGTGAGTAGAAATGGAAGGAAAGGAATAAGAATTTAATGAATTTTTTATAATACCAATATTACCCTTAAAATTATAAAAGACAAAATAAAAATGACATTTCTATTCTAGGGCATCCAAATACAATTTAAAAGGGTATAATAATAAAATAATATAAAATTATTTCCATTCCTTTCTCTTATTTATCATTTTCAAACAAGATGAAAGGATTATATTCCTTTCCTTTCATTAGTTATCCAAACATAAAGGAGGCATTACCCTCTCCTCTCCACTCCTTTCCTTTCTTTCATAATTAATACTCTTCTCTCCTTTCCTTTATCCCCTAGTTTTCCAAACGAACTGTAAGGGACACGATATGCCTAGACTCAAGTTATATTTATGATTAATGAGTGGCTACAAATATTCAAAATTCATTTCGTCGTATCCTTAAGAAGTGTAGCCATGTAACTAATCAAGATTAATTTAGTTGGATCATTTACTATCTCTTTAACAGAGATGTGAGATTAGTTTATTCCTTCTAATTGTAATATAAGATTAGACTTATTTATTACATGACGAATATTAGAGTTGCCTCGGTGTTGGTAATAATTAAAATAATTTCATATAAATGAAATTTACAGTAGATTATTTGATGTTCTCATATGTAAAAAACTTATAATACATGTGTATTGTCATCGCTGAAATAAAAATATATAAATTACATTAACATTTTTTGAAATTTCTGACAATTATAAGAATTTCTCATAAAATTTTTGAAATTACATTGTTTTCATCTTTTTTTACTGACAAACTTCACATACCTCATTTTTAGTACATTTTTTTTTCAAAGTGACAAAAGTGTTATTTTATTTTATTTTATTTTTTAATTTTGTTTTTTTTATTTTTAAATAAATATTGATTAAAACATTCTTAATAAAAAATAAAAATATAAGTTATTTATTTTAAATTAATTTTATATAAAATAAAAAAATTAGTAATAAATTTGTTTTTAAAATATGAAATGTGTATTTTGTCTTTAAAAAAAATTTAAAAAAAGAGTAAGTATATGTAATTTGTCAATAAAAAAAAGTAATGTAATTTAAAAATTTTGAGAAAATGTTTTTGAAATCATTAAAAATCTCATTCTTTGTTTCTCTCTTCGTATCCAAATTCCTATCTAATGATTAAGGACGTAATCCTAGATGTGAAGTATATATAAAAAAAAACTTCGTTTTCCTTACTTGATTCTCAATTTTTTTTTTGAATTTTTACCTATTCCACAAGTTTAACTAAAAATTTGTAAAATTTTAAAAATGAATCAAATATCAAGTCAAAAAGAGGAATTTGAACCTTTGCTACAAAATAACTCATATCAATTATAGAATCAATTCCTATAATTATGACTTGAGATATAAAATAATAGGCTATTCCTTTTTTTTTTTTTTAAATTACGTTGGTAGAGAAATATTGAAGCTTTGTGTAATTTAGAAAATACTAAAAAATGAAGAAAAGAAGATATAGTTGTCTACTTTAAATAGCTTCACTTCTTTTATTTTCTTTAAAGAGATGTTCGTCCGAAAGATAAAAATTTATAATTTCATTAATATGTATAATTTATGTGTTAATATTATATGACCACATTCGTGCGTGTATTACAAGTGTGGATTAGATTACGAATTTTCGTCATTCGCGACCTAGCATTTCTCTTGTTTAGAATAACCCACACTTGGACCTAGGCTGTGTTTGTCCTTTCACCCAAACACCTTCCTAGGGTTTAGTAACCCTCGCAACACATACACCTCGAAACCCCTGGCTGAGCAATTGGCTCAAAACCCCTCTCATCCAATCCAAGCTACGAATTCTCACAAATTTTCAGCGCAAAAATGGCTGCCGCCACCGCCGCTAGATCTTTTTTCAGATCAACTTCAGTCCGAAACGCGGCGGCCAGGCTCGCCTCCGAAGCCAAAGCAGCTCGCCCTCCCTTTCGCATCTCAAGCAGAAAGCCTCTCTCCCATCGAATTTTCAGGTAAACTGTACACACATCTATCTCACTCACATATATGTGTAGTTATCAATACAAGAATATTTGAAGATGGTATCGTTTTTGAAGCTGTCCTGCTGAAATGAGCGTTTGTGTGGAATCGATGCAACCATTCCACACCGCGACTGCTTCAGCATTATTGACTTCGATGCTGTCCCTCTCTCGCCGTAGTTATGGTTGGCTTCCGGAAGGTAATTTCTCGTAAAATTGTATTTTTTCGAGTAAAGTTTGATATTTTAAGGTTTCATGATTTGCCGTTCAAATGCCGACTGATATGTTTTAATGGTGATTGGCTGGTTTTAATCTGAGTTAGTATGATATTTAGTTATGCTATAGATATAGCACTGTTTGGTTTTGGTTCAACTTTCTTGTTGATTGATGGATTCAAGCTGTGTTGATTATACTTCTATGCGAAACTACATGATTTAGCATTTTTGAATATATATATATATATATATATATATATATATATATATAAGTATTGAATGTTTGTGTAGACACACATATAACCCCGAGCTGATGTAAGTTTAGTTTGAGGGGCATCAATTTACGTGAGGGATGACATTTATTAAAATTTGATGAGGATGACTTTGTATTCTAAGTTTGAGATTTTTGATTTTTTTAATTAGTTAGTCTCAAGACTTAACAAAATGGTGCTGCAGTGCCTGTGTCTTAGCATGGTTTGAGAGTCACTCTTGAGTTTTTTTGGACTCTTGATATTTTTCAGTGAAAATTTCACATTTTTTCACCATTCAAACTTTGAAAGTAGAAAATGACTTGGGATATCTTTAAATTACAACAATCTAGGAATCATTGTTTGAAGTGAAAATCATTGAGTCCTTAATGGGATGAACAGTCCTGCACTCTGTTCAAAAAATTTAGGGGCACCTATGAGTGTAAGTAGCTATGCATGATGTTTCTGGGCAGACTTGAGAAGATGGTGGTTGTTGGTAGGGGCATATCTTGCCTTGGGTTGACAGCTGACCAATAGTTGTTGGTTTAGCTTGCTTCCTTTCTTTAATTCAGTGGCTAATAGCTTTTTCCTCGTTATTCTCTCTAACCAGAAGCAATTTTGGTTGTAGGGAGATTTATGTTTTCTGGATTCTATATTGGAGCATATTGTGATAATTTAGGTTCATGCATTGTCTTCTTGTTATTCTTCTTCTCTCCATTGAATGCAATGGGTCTGGTGAGATTTGTTTGTCTGTCCTATGTAGATGTTTACTTTTGATATGTTCAACGGAGTAGTTTTTGCCAGATAGGTTGTCTAACAAATGGGTTTTCGTTCTTGATTTAGGTATCTAGCAAAACTTTGTAGGCCCTCCTTGACATCCCTTTTCTCCTTTTGAAGTTCTGGTGAGTTAGTGTTTGCTGTTTGTTGTCTTAAAGTCATTAAAAGTGTAATGGAAAGGTTCAATAATTTGAGAGCTCCCTATAAAGGCAGATTTTGTAAATTCAGAATATGGAGATGTTAGGTTCCAGTCAAGTTATCAACATATCTTAATATTTCTCTTGCTTAGCTGTTTTTTTCCTTCTTCATGGATGGAGGTGTTAGCCACTCAAAAATTTTAGGGCATAAAATTATGCTCCAACTTTTACCATTCAATTTTTTTTTTGATCTTGAAAATGAGTCAGTTTTCCTTGTTTTTATTTCTATCTTCCTGTTTTGATAAAGAAGTGCATACTTCTTTTTTCCCTCTTGTAGGCCTTGACAAGACTAGATGAAGATGGAGAGGCAAAGATGGAATGACTTTGGATTTATTTATGTTTTGAAGCTTCAAATTACTAGGAAATGTTTGCCCCAATAGATTTAGTTGGGTTGGCTTTTATTTCAAGATTAATGATGAAACATGGGTTTTTAATATGTAAATTGATTGCTTTTTAAATAGACAGGGCTCTATTTGTAGAATTTGTTAAAGGAATTTATTATTTACTTTCATGCAGTGCTCTCTGTGTGCGCCTGCGCAAGCGCACGTTTCTCTGGATCTCTCGTTTTTTTTATTTAATTAGTTGAACTTGCCTTTTACAAGTATTTGTCACATTCTGGGTAACAAAATCATATCATATTGTTATCATTTGGTTGTATTTTGTAGACAATAATCAAAGATAGCGTACCTGGTATTTTGTAGTTGCCTTTTTTAAAACAATAACTGATTGCTTGCAAAACTTTTTTTTTTTGGGTGGGTAGTTATCAGTGAAACTTACTATCTATCTTTATTCAATCAGCTTGCAATGATGATGTGTGATGAATGTTCAGAGGATTCAAGCAAAGTTTTGTGTACAAATTTCTACATTCTAAGACAGACAGCTGTTAAGTTAAGAGAGTTTGAGTGAGCTGCAGAAGGGCCAAGTTGGATTTCTTTGCTTCCAAACCTAGATGGTCTACTATATTTTAATGCTTTCCTTTAAGACTTTTAACACCTATATTTATATGGTGTTTGATGCTTCATATGTAGCCTATAGACATTAAGTGCCAAATGTATTTCTGATTTTTTCAGTGAATGATTCTATTTTTGTCTTATATGTTTACTTAGATCGGCAAAACATGATACTAATATCTCGTATATACATCAGCTTGCAATGATGATTATTCATCCAAGAGGTTGAAGCAGAGTCTTTGTTCAGGCAGTGATGGGTGATAAGGGGGAAGTATCGAATGAGACGCGGACTAGAGAATTCCATTCTGGCATACATTCTTTTCTTTCTTACTAACATTTGCAATTCTGCTTTTGAGTTCAAATGCCATGAAAGACTAATTGCAAATGCATGCTTTTATTTATTTATTTATGGATATTTTATCCTATTGGCTACATTATTGGGCCGATGGTCACGAATGAAATGCTTTTGTTATTTATCTTATATATTTCTTTAAATTGTATTGGTGGAGCTTTATTATCTTTTTTTCTTTCTTCATCGTAGTGCTAAAAATAAAATTTTCATTTTGGAGTATTATTTTGGTCAGTAGAAAAGCAGAAACATTTTGAAAACACAAGTGGGAAAGACTAAAAATATTTGGAGCACATGGAAACACAAAGTGAAAAGAGTATCTGAAAAGATTATGATCTCAATGATTTTTTGAAATGTGAAGGTAATTGCGTAACAATTTCCTTTTAAAATTACAAATTAAGCAACTAAATTCAACTAAAGTTTTATCTCAATTATTTAAGATTGGAATACATGAATTTATTTTGTCAATTTTTCATATTTAAAGTCATTCTTTCCGTTAAATAATTTATTACTATATTTTTTTTAACTACTTTAAAGTTAATTTTGGCCGTCTCGTCTCTTAGCATAATCTTTAATATTAATTATGTCGATATTTTTTATTGATGCATTTATTAGCCTTCCGTTTCATATAATCAGTTAATGTTCTCTTATCTTATCTCCTATAGGTGCTACTCTTACTATCTCATGATATTTCATTTATAGTTCTATTATTTCTTGTCTTATCGCATATCCATCTTAGCATCTTCATTTCTTGTTTTATCCAACATTCATTTTAGCATTCTCATTTCTGCTACACTCACCTTTATTAACATGACCATATTACCTTAGCCGATGTTTTCTTACTCTTATCTATCTTCTATAGGTGCTACTCGTAACATCTTACGAATATGTTCATTTATAATTCTATCATTTCATGTTATAAAATTACAAATTTGTAATCTCTTTTTTGTCGCAGGAATAAGTGAGTTTTATGGCATTTTGTAGTATGATATGATTTAGTGGAAAATGTTGGAACGAGGAATCCAAAAATTTTCGAATTAGGTCAACATTTTTGGACAGTTTCCAAATTCATGGGGGCAGGTAAACAAAGTTTTGAAACAAATGAACAAATTTTGTGCTAGTTTTATTATGTGCATTTTGTGATAGTTTTTTAACAACTAAGAATCCCAACAACTTTACATTCAAAACATGAATCAAAAACTTGCTAAAACATTACAAAAAAATGGAAAAAAAAAAAAGAAAAAAGAAATAAATAAATGGTGAATAGGACTCTGTTAATTGTCTTTTGTTACAAGCTTTATGATTTTTATGCAAAAACTACCACCCCTGCCAAAGCAATTGCTACTTTGAGCAGTTCAACTGACTGCTTCAACATTGTTAAATTGTCCCGAGCCTTCTTTGCTGTGAGCATATATATATATATATATATATATATATATATATATATATATATCTCAATCAATCAAGTAAAGCGAAAATATAAGCAGGGTGAGTTTATTTTATAAAAGTTAAAGGAACAGACATTATTCTATTAGCTCCTCTTATTGATACAGGTAAGAACCGATGTTGGACAATGATGAGAGGCACTTCATTTTGACCATTTGGTTAGTATATTATAGACTGCTACAATCCCTCATCCATCCACTTGAAGAATTGAACAATACATTGTGTTTGAAACAGGTGAAAGAGAACAACTACTGTAGGGATCGTTTTTCCACCACAACCAGTGCCTGCTGCTTCAGCTCCTCTTCTTGTTCTCCTTCCACTTCTTCTGCTTTTGCTTCTGAATGTTGTCTATAGTATCGGAGCATTACTAGAGCTATGAATGCTACACGAAACCACCCAACAAAAAAATGCCATGAATACAACTTACTTGTTAGAGGGGATATATATTTAAACTAATAGAAGCAAGGTTATAGTTTGCAAATGTTAATCAAAGAAACATAGATTCAAATATATGAAGGTTGAAGGATACTCTTAATTTCAACAGTTGTATACAAGTACCCAATAAAACATACAAAGACTCCCCACCTTGTACATAAAATGGCACATAACAATATAGCTTAGTCCAACAATTCATTCACCTAAAGTCAGTAAAACTATAGGGAAACAAATAATTTGAAAGCTTATAGTTACGGCAATTATGGAATAAGCTTATAGATAGAGAGGCCGTTATGGAATAACTTCTGGACCAAATCCTATTATTGTAGCAGATAATGTGTCATATATATACTTATGAATACAAACAAATTAGGGACAAATTGTGAAAATTACCTGCAACTGTACGTGTTTTGATGGTAGTCAGATTCCAAAAGGCTGTGGCTGCGGATGCTGCCACAATCTTCTTGTGAGAGCAAGCTCCCCATGCTCCCGACACCCACCATTTCAAGTACTCAACTGTTTTATTAAGAACACACTTCGTTCAACAAGACTTCAATGAGAAGTGAAGACAGATCAAATATGTGTGTGTGTGTGAGGACTTCGTATTACCTTTTCTGTTTATCTGAACAGAGTAGCATGAGTAGAGTTTTGGACCAGTGAAGCTTATAAAAAATCCTGTCACATCCACTCAAATTTATCAACAAAACTTTCACATCAAATCGCAGAAATTAATGATTAGATTGAAAATGTTAAGAACCTAGGGTTGTTGTAGTGATCTCACCAAGTGCACACAGCCTCCATAGGGTTATGAGATGGCCATATTCAGCTCCTACAAGTAGAAATGGTGCTACCTAATAACAGGAAAAAAAGGTCAATTTGAGTACCCATTTCACCGATTAGAAAAGAAATGGATTAAAGAACAAGGCAACAAGTTTATGTCAATACTTTGAGAGTCATGGATGGCTCCCCTGAGAATAACTCCCTTGTTTTCGAAATAAGGAGGTTTGCAGCTGGAAGTATTACTCTAGCAGCTCGCAAAATGTCATCTTCTTTCAGCTTGAAGTCCCGCTTATTGTCAATGTTATCCCTGTAAAAATAATCACTCAAGCAAGTTCTAAAACATAATAAAAATGGATTGAAAATAACAAGCTATAAACATGGAAATTAAGTTTCTACCTTTGACGGATTGAATTCGAGAAGAATGAGATGCCCAAGAACAAAAGACCCAATTGAGATATGACTGAGAAAAAGCTGCAAACATGATATTGGAAAGTTGTTAGATATCTTAAATGAGAGCTAAATAAAAGGATCAAAGAGAGAAATGTATTACACACCTAAAGTTGATTCCTCTAGAAAAACAGGAAGAGAGGAAACAGAGTGACCCAAAACCAAACCACAGGCTTGATTTTGAAACATCACTCCACATGATTATATCAGAAAACAGCTGCCCAATTCGATCTAGATTATGTCGATCGCCATCATTTATTTCTAAGTCCAAAAATAAACGCCCAATTAGCACAAACCAATTAATAAAAGCTTAAAGAAATTAAAAGCCAAAAAAAAAATAAATTGATTGAATGATCATAAGACTCAAACACAAACTTCGAGATGGAATGGAAGGGACCAAACTCAGCTTCTCCTTCTTTGACCGGCCGCTATGACGTCTTTTTCTGGCCTTGGGCATCTCTTCTTCCATACCAAAATCCCTCTCTTCTTGAATCTCTTGCTCCAATCGCCTCCGTGACCTCCGACCATTCCTAGGTGAAGCACATCCCAATAGACCCATTGATGAATTTCTGTTCTTGCATCTCCGGCGCGACCCATTTGATTCTTGAGGCTCTTCAGACATTTCAAGACTTTCTGTTAGACGGGTCTTGGATCTTCGAAGAGGGGAAGGTGAAAGGAGCAGAATCTTGTGCAGAGGGAGAGAATTGGGAGGTTTTGGAGAGGGAGAAGAGGGTGATAAAGTAGCTATCTTTGGTGAAGAAGGGACCAAATCACGAGAGAGGCGAGAAGCCTCTTCCCTTTCGCCATCCAAAAGGCAGAATCTAGCAAGGCGAGAGGCCGATTTGGTGCGTAGTCGGGGCTCAGACCGATGAGAGGGAGGTGTTGAATCCATGGATGACCGCTGTTTTTGTGCTGCGAAGTAATTTTTTAGGATTTTGCAGTGAGAGAAGAGAAGATAGAGAGGTAGAGAGAGGGTTATTGGCTTCTTGAAATAAGGGTTTAAGGGGAAATAGAGTCGTTAGAGAGACATTGCTTCTGATTTTGAAATTTTAACGGCGGAAATGGAGTGTCCGTGAGCTCCACAACGGTTAGAAAAACCGAAGGCCAATCAGTTTGGTACCGTTCTGACTGCTGACTTTCGTGGCTATAGTGGGCTCCACGTGGGACGCCCCATTAGTCTTGCTCTTATTAATTCGACTCATCTGCTCACACAGTAAAATGAGACTAAACTTCTTCACTTGGACAACGAAAAGGCAAGAAAATACCAATTTGGCCACAAAGCATTCGATTGGAATTTTTACTTCATTCATTTAATTTTTTATTTTAAATTTTTGTGACTCATATAATTTTGAATAAATTACACTGATATTTTTGAGATTCATGACAATTATATATTTTTTTAATATTTTTAAAATTATATTGATTTTTTATATTTTATAAAATAATATATAAATAATACTTTTTTGTTCATTTTTTTAAATGACAAAAACTGTTCCATTTATTTATTTTTATATTTTTTTTTAATTTTGAACAATTTATTCTAACTTTTTTTGAATATTTTTTATTTTTATTTTATTTAAAAATAAACTTAAGATAAATAATTTATTTTTATTTTATATAAAAATAAATTTAAAATTTTATCAATATTTATTTGAAAAATAAAAAAGATTTTGTAAATATTTAAAAAATTGAAAAAAAAAAATATGAAAGGGACAGTTTGGTTATTTTGAAGAAAAAATTGATTGAATGAAGATCAGTGTAATTTCAAAAATCTCAGTAAAAATAAGTGTAATTTTCATAAAGCTCAGGGGAGGTTAATGTAATTTATCCTATAATTTTTTTAGTTATTTTCCTAACTCATTCAATATTTAAAAACGAAAAGACGTCTTTTAAAAATAATGCTTTTAAAAAAATGCATAAAATTAAGAAAAAAAAAAACTACATGAGTAACGAAAAAAAAAATGTAAAAAATCGATTTTTGTGACTGGGTGTAAAAATTGTTCCCAAATCATGACTCAAAATTTACTCTAGGAATACAATTTTATGTTTTGAGAGACGCAAATCAAACACCCAGCCCAGTTAGACGAGTATCATAACATCTTGTATTTATATTTATTTTCTAATCCTAATTCTTTTTTATTAAAAGGGCAGCCAAACCTTTGTTGGCAAAGAGTTATTTCTAAATCAAGACTTCACTTTGTGATATCTGTAACCAAATAAAAACAACTACACACACACATATATATATATATATATATATATTTTTTTTTTTACTTTCTCAAATATTAGGCAATTTACAAGCATGTTTATTTCCTTTGAATATACACGGCATAAGTCTCTTTAAGTAAGCCTATCACCGATTGAGAACCTAACTACGCCATCACATTGGTGTAATATGTGCAATCAATTTTTATTTTTTTTTGTGTCATTTATGCCCCAACCCCAAAGTCACCATGCTATATGGATGCGATTTTAGGTTAGAACAAACGCACAGAAAAATGGTCAAGAGGGATGAGTTTTTAAGTATTTGATTTATAGTTGATTCATTAAAGATTCTCAAAGTATTTCATCTCAATTCAAGATTTATTGACATTGTTGACAAAATGAGATCATTTTTTTGGCACTACTTATTCCACAGGCATAATAAGTATTTCACATGGGACTCCACTTATGCCATTAAGTTGTTGATTTCCATGAATCTTCAAGAAAAACAAGACAATAGTGGGCAACCTATATGAAGCTAAATATGCCATTAAACCTAGCAAAATATGCCATTACCAAATCAACAAAAATGGGTAAACTTTTTTCTTGAACTAACTAAATATAATTGAACCTTTTTAATAAAGGTTTGGTCTTGTGAACGAGACTCCTACCACTGCAGGTCTAGAAAGTCTTAGATGTACATAATCTTTTTTTTACAAATAAATAAACTATTTTGGCGACATGAATATATGACTTTTAGGTCATAATAAAATAATCTTACCGTTGTGTCATATATGTCACATTAGAACTTGACCATAACATTATTTATGCAACATGTTGAGATTATCAGACACCCTATACTTATATTGAGATTTACTCGCACAGAAGATAAACAATCCAACATTATATGAAGTCCAAATACTATAGTTTATATATATATATATATATATATATATATATGAATTGGAATCCCATGCTGCCAATTATATTCTCTGCGAGTAAATCTCCCCAGGCCCCGTCCAACACCCTATCAGTCACATGAGCCAGTAAGACGCGGAACTTGCATTTGAGGTAGGTGACCTTGAGAATTTTACCTAAACCTCCTCTCAACTCATTCCAACCCCAGAATATAGTGTTTAGTGCTACCACCACCATGTTAGTTACCACCTTATCTCATGTCTTTAACTTCTAGAAGAAAAATAGTTGAGTAACTAAATTATTCAAACAACAATGTCTCTAAAATTCAAGGAAATTGTAAGGGGAACAGGCGCATGTTTATAGCAAACACTGAACATGAGATTCAACACTATTTTTTTCTCTCTCTATCCCCCTTAATTTTCATGAGATTCAACACATTATCGCTGATCAGCATGACTCAACCTTATTATTTGAAGGACAAACAAATCTTATTGTTTGTTTGCATGCCTCAAGCAGAAGGATTTGATCCTCTCAAGGCCATCTCTAAGAGATGAGGGCTCAACAGCAAAAGTTATCCGGAGCCAATTCTTCAGTCCCACCGCCATCCCTGCAAGAGATGCAATCGGAGTCAATGATAACTTAGTTTTCAATACAGCAAACAAGTTGTATACATGCATTTATATTGTAAGGATGCTGAGATACAATTTCTAGCTAAAAGGTGTTAGAATTTTTTGCAGGACGAAAGAAAAAATTTCATCCAAAGATTTCACCGTACTATGTCCCACTTTCATATTTTCACTCAATTTAGCTAATATCTAAATTTGATGGTCTTAAGCTGCCATGCTTTCTTACCTGGTAGAACAATCACAGATTCCTCATTAGCAAGCTTCATACAGAACTCCATGTCATCATTTATGTCTAACAGTAGTGAGAAATTTAGCTTTACCTGAAATGAAATATTCATCACAAATAAACATATCAATCTATTATGCGTCTCTGCATCTATTTAAAGCTGCAAATTTTTTTCCTTAAATTCCCCATGTACTTACCATTATAGACATGGCTCCTTCTGGTTTGTATGGGCAAGTAATGCAAGGGATCTCATCGATTCCATTGTAACAAATGTCCGCAGTTTCTCCTAGTACATTGATAATCTTTGAAAAGAAATCCTCTGTTGTTTTCTCAAGGATTTGAACAATTGCCCCCTAATACATAACCACATCATCATTATTATCATTACTACTATGTGAGTTATCCTAATTGACAAAGATGGAAGTGAAAATTTGGTTCCCCTAAGCTTCTGAGTGAATTGCTCCAAAATCAATTCACAAGAGTCAACTTTGTTGCCAATACTATAATACTAACAACTTTGCGAAATGTGGCATGATTGAATGAACCCTTCAGTAGTTATCAAAAAGAAAATGGAGGGAATAAGGCCTTCAGAAAGGAGCATCTTGGATTACAAACCTGAGTGAATGTTGCAGGGTCAGCACAGATTTCGAGATAGCTCTGCAAGCGCTTGACAATCTGCAATGAGAAAACAAAAACAAATATTTTACTATGTGATACAATGGGTTCATTGTTATAATTTGAAACTATATGTACTTAATATTCCATAAGTAATTGTTGTAATTCAAATAAATGTTCCTTCCATATATATTCCAAGCAAGTACATGTTATTTCGTCAACAGGAAATTACTCGTTTTTCTAGTTGACATGATTTATCATTATTGTTTTCTTAATAAGTTTATACCAACTAAATAACTCGTGTTTTTCACGTTCTCTACATCTCTGTTATAACAGAGTATTTGAGAATTAAAGTGCATAAAATGCATATATTTCTGCTTTACTGGGATGTAGTTGGTGCAGTGTTAAGGTTTTCATTCAAAATAAAAGATGAATTCAATTCTACTTATCAAAACCAGGGATCTTCTTACCTTCCCTACAACTATTGCAGAAAGTGGAATAAGACTTACTATTGCTCTTATGGAAATCATGTACGGGACTTGGCAATTGTTCCATCTTCCAAATTGTGAGGCTCTTAATAAATCATAACATATTAATTTGGTGTACTAATAATTAACCTCAAGCTCAAAAGGTGAAACAAACTTTAAAATGATTTAGGAAAAGAACATTAGACTACAAGTTTTTGTTTCAAGAAAACCTAAATGGGATCCATTAGTGGTTGATCACCATCCTTTTAGACCCCAAAAAACTGTATAATTAGATTAAGTTAAAGGATGCCTTTTTATTGTAGTTGTTATGCTTATTCATGCATGAGTGTCATGAGAAAAGTATATATGAAGGGTGAACAAGAATTTGGAGAGAGAGAGAGAGAGGAACCCCAGATTTGTGAAGGATGTCATTGGGATCAATTGTCACTATCCAACCGAATCGCCAACCCGGGACAATCCATCTCTTTGATAAAGAACCAAGAGTAAGAACAGGCACAGTTGAGCCAAAAACTCCCATTGGAACAAAAGGTTTACTCCCAAAAGCTAGATGGCCATAAACTTCATCTGCAATCACTAATATCCCAAGCTTTCTAGCAGTCTCAGCAACCTAAAAAAGATTCAATGAATCAACAACCATTGACATTAAAACCAAAACCATAATTATGCAGAAAAAAAAAAGTGTATTTAACCAACCATCTTCAAATGTTGATACGTGCAAACATTCCCACAAGGATTCCCAGGGTTGATGATAACCATAGCAACAGTCTTGTCATCTGCAAGAGCTTCAACTCGCCTCGAGATCAACCTCCCAACCCTTTTCTGGGAGAAGATCAAAGTGGCGGACTTCAAGATGGCTAAATGCGGCGCGAGCCACATAAAATGGATAGCCTGGTTTAGGAAGCAATATATTGGCTCCAGGGCGAGCTAGGACTGTCAATATGACCTCAATTGCATGATTGGCACCAACAGTTAGATAAACATCATCTGCTGATAATTTATGTGGAAGATCTCGAGATAGATATTCTGCAACAGCCCTGTTATAAAAATGGAAGCAAAAGCATCAAATTAAGCTGATGAATCTAATATTAGGTCATGAGCAAGCTTGTTATATATGTTTCTGATATTATTCAAATGATTGTTTTTCCCTTTCACCTTTTTGATAGAAGGGTGTTTTTGAATTGGAAAAAAATGACCTCAATTCTATTCCATTTCATCACCTACTTATGTTTTACAATGATATAAAAAATGCAGTTCAAACCCTCAAGCTATGTATATAACACATGCACATACAAACTGCAATTATTTCAAATTAGGTTTCCAAAGGAATATTGTTTTCCATATTATGACAGAAACATGAAATTTGGAAGAGTTCCAGATGTGATGAATGTTGGTAGAAACTGAAATGGTCATCCCAAGTCTTTGAAAGTAAACCTAAAAATTGGCTATTTTTCTTTCCATCATGCATGCACTTTGCAATGTTCATGTTTTTTTATACAACAAAGGGGAAGGAGAATCGAACTCACGCCTAAGTAAGTGAAGAATGTGCACTTGCACCACTTGGATAGGATCTTAGTCCACTATTCTATTGACTTTTTTTTTTTTATGAAAGTGATGGGATATTACAATACATGTATTACAATCAACTGAATACATGTATTATATGTATTATAATTAATTCAACAATACAAGAACAATATTACATACAAACAGAAAAACACACAACTCAAAAGCAAGATGAGCCTCTTAAATATAGGCCATAATTAATTGAACAATACTACATAGTAACAGAAGAATACACAACGAAATAGCAATATGACCCTCTCAAATATGGTATCTCAACCCAACTCATAGTTGGGTGGAAATAATGCTCACATCACAACCCAATAGCAACATAAGTCTCTCAAATATGTGTCCTGAACAAATAACCCAACTCAGACCATAATTGAGTGAAAATAATGCCCACATCACAACCTAATAACAACAAGAGCCTCTAAAAAATATAGATCCTGAACAAATAACTCAACCCAGTCCGTAGTTAAATAGATATAATGCCCACATTTCTCGTAATGTGAGGAGTAAAAATTGAACCAATGTCCTCCCCATGGCCACCCCTAATTGGTCCATTATTTCAATTATTATTTTGCTAAAGAGTAATTAATGTTTTATGTTCAACCACTTTCATCTTGCACCACTCAGAGGGGGTGGGACCCATCACCATGTTGATTGGTCCCACCCCTTATGAGAGAAATGAGATGAAAGTGGTGGGACTTAAAAACATTGTTTTTTGCTAAAATCATTTAAAATTTATAACCCCCTCCTAAATTCTTTTTATATTTTCACAAGAGCCTCCTCAAAATACTAAGTCATGTACTTCCACTCGTAGGTATAATATGTAGATTCGCCACCGGCTTAAGTTTTTTATTTTATTTTATATAACCTATCACTAGAAACTTTCTTCCTAACAAAACCCAAACTTAATTGAAAAAAAAAAAATTCAAGATACATCAATAGATAAGTAAATCAAGACGTTTCCATGCTGAAGCAATAAAAATAATGAAAAGAAGAAAAATATGTTTAACTAATAATACTACATGTTTCAGATTTTTGTACTAAATTTTACATTTCAAATGGTGTGACATTAGATTATTAGTGGTGTCTTAGACACGTTATTTAATACTTTGCAAATGATTTACTGTCACATCATTTAAAAGGCATGCTTTTTACAAAAATTTATGACGCGTAGCATTATTCATGTATGTTATACTAGTAGAATAATAGCTAATAAATCTTCATTCAAACAATTTGACGACATAACTTCCAAAAATAGAATGAACATTGACCCCTTGGGATGTCAATGAGGGCGGAGGACCCTTTTTGACCCCACCCTATGGGGAAAAAATTACTTCCCAAACCCGCCCTAATCTCATGACAAAATGGGACAAGTCCCCTTCGAAGTACTCATTTAATTATTAAAAATTTATTTACTTTATTTATATTCACGTGTCAAAATAAAAAATATTCACAATAATAGATAATTAGAAGGTTGTTGGTTATTTTAATAAAAATGAGGTGGGACTAAAAAAACTTCATTGTAAATATTAATTATAGCAAATCTAATCAAGAGTAATGCTATGTTTTCCACTTATTTTCTTTTTACCTTTGGGAGAAAATATCCTGTGAGACCGTCAGGTCCTCTCACAAACTTTTAGAAATTTTTAAAATTGAGGAGAAGTTTAGTGCTATAAATTTTGTAGGCGGCCGTCACACAATGACGTGGTTGACGTCTCTCTGAAGTCCGAAGGGTTTCTCCTCCTTTTGTACCCACCTATTTTTTCCACTTATCTTTCTCCCTCCTGAAGGAGGAAAGAGTGAGTGAGATTCTTAAAAAAGCAAAAAAAAAAAAAAAAAAGTTACACGATCTTTCTTTACAGAATAGTTTCTGTGTCTTACCTATATAGATGCTTGTGACAGGTTCATTAAGAGAGTAGTCTTGAAAACCATATTCTGGGGGAGAAAAAAAAAGTGGAGATCGAATACATGCAAGAGTAATGCATACATAAAAACACACACACAGGCACATATATACCTCCTTGCTGGAAGTATTCCAACAGCTGGAGCATAGCAGTTGAATTCAGTAGATCGGACAGCATCAACAATGGCATCTTCAGCTATAGGGGTGGTTCGAAAGGAGGGGAATGCCGAGGGATCTCCATGGCCCAGTTGAATCATAGGCCTGTGATCAGCTTCGTTGAGATTTTCTCTTAACGTCTCAAGAACACCTCTAACAGTGATTGCTGATTCTGTGTTCACCTCTTCGACATTCCCTCCAAAACCCCATTTTGTCGATCCATTTTCCATTATATTCCTTCTGCTTTTCCCGGAATTCAGGACGTTTGCCTACTGCAGAGTGAGAGTGTTGGGGTTAGATATTATATATTATATACAAGTGACGACAAAGACGTGTGTGTGGGAGGAAGGGATTTTGGTTTGTTTTAATCAAGAACATGATAGGGTTAAATCAACCCCCAAAACATCGTGGCTTAGGAAAAAAATTCAGATTTTGGTGATACTTAAATTGGCATCAGAAACAGGAATCGCCAACTTTGCGGAATCCGCTTGTTCAGTGGCGTGCGAAGAGCCTAAGACACAGGAAAAATTCAAAAAGCAACGGTACAAAAATAAAACTAAACTATCATACTAGGTAAAGTTGACCTTTGAGTCGATTTGAAAACAACTATAGACATCCTACCTTAGTTGGCTCAATTTATAAATAGTCACATTTTTGTAACTTAACATCTAGATCCATCCTCTATTGGGCCACCAATGAATCTTATTCTTGATGAGAAGCAGGGCCACTTAATCATAAAATTAATACAATAATCATTTTAAATTTCACTTAAAGATATATATATATATATATATCTAACTGTATAATTAAAATTTTAAGATTAATAAAAGTTTTACTCTACAAAATGTCTCAAATTTTATGAATTTACATTATAATCAAATTAGAAATTTAAGTTTAATAAAAACTGAACTTGATTAAAAAGCCTCGTAATGACTCTATAAAAAAAATTTAATTTTGTTAATATAGTTTTATTCGTATTTTATTCCAATATTTTATTGCTATTTATTTAGATAAAAAAATTATGTAAAAATTTTATTATTAAAATTTCATTCAACATATATATATATGTCTTTTGTTGAAAATAACTTAATTTTATATAATAAAAGTAAATAATATATATAAGAACTAAAATAAAAAATTACATTAATAATTTAAAAAATTGTCATTTAGAGTTGTCTCTTTATTGTTTTAAGCTTTCAATTATATAGAATTACCCTAATGAGAAGAAGTTATTAGTATAATCATTAATCCACGTTATTATTCAATCTGAAGTGGTGGTCTTTTACCAACATTAATATTTTTCTTAAATCTTAAAAAGCAAATATTACCTAAAATTCAAGATGAATAATAGAGTTTATGACAGACGATTCTACAAGTAATCGTGTCATTAAATAATTTCTTCCTTGTGAAAAGATAGACTAGAAAAGGACTAGAGGTGCGACCGGAGACTTCAATCTTCATTGTTCTCAAAAGCACACCATGTGAGAACCATCCTCTCACAAGTATGGGCCCCACATGTGGGTCCCACCTCACAAGAGAATGTGTTACAACATAGAATGAATGTGGTGGGGTATAAAATTTTATTAAAAAATAATATTAAGTTTTACAAAAATGCTTAATTGACGTAAAAGTCGAACCCAAAAAGTCTATAAATATTTTGTTGATAAAAATGTCCATTTAGTGAAAAATTAAAAAAAATTGCAACTCCCAATGTGCTGCACCTGTCACATCATCATCTTTTTTTATATGAATTTTAAAATTAAATAACTTATAATATATAAATCTATTTTTTTTTTTGTAATAAATATATATTTAAACTCTAAAAATCGAGATCTATCAAATAAGATTCATAATGCATATAAAAGTTTGTAAAAAAAAAATCATATTTTTTAAACAAACAAATTTCTTTTTGCACATTACTATCCAAAAATTCTCTGTCTTTTTCCATCACATTTTAAACTGAAAATTTATTTAAATACATCCAGTGAAGCATTCAAACAAAACACGCTTAACTATTGCATCTTTTCCCCCCATCAATTACTGGTCACTTTGGCTAGTCACATACCTGCAATGATTCTTGTAGAAGTTATCAAACATATCAGCCATTCTCCCAAATTTGTATTTTAAATAATGTGGCATAATATTACTATAGCATATTAATTATATAATTTAATGGTCTGTCAGTATTATGATAGTGATGTGTCAGAATATCACTGTAGCATATTAATTACATAGTTTAATGCTCTGTCAATATTATAGTACCATATTATTTGAGATGCAAAATTTAAAATAAAAATTTGAAAAGAGCAATGCTAGGGATCCCATATTTTTTATTCCACTTTAATCCCACCTCTCTCACATGAGTGAGAGAATATTGTTCATTTAATAAATAGTAAATCCTACTTATGTAAGAAGATGGAATCAAAATGAGATAAAAATGATGAGATATCTAACATTTCTCATTTGGGATTTTAAAATTTGAATGGATCCGAATGAGATGATCAACCAGTTATGAATCTTATCCATCAGGTTGATTTCTCTCTTCACTTGGGTCAAAAGCTAAAAAGAAGGAAAAACTTTTTTCCCAATAAGCTTTCTGGGCCATTAAGCTTGGTAAGAGCATGTGAAGTGATTATCATACCTAGGTCAAGTAATTACTTCATATTCTAAACTCATAGCAGGCTTGTATTCCATTGCAAAGTTGTTGACAAATTGATCATACGATTAAAGAAAGTATGTGTATCTAATCTTTCAAAGATAACATAAGAAGATAGAGGTCTTAAAGAACACCCATACATTTAATAACACTTCCTCTCCAAGATTAAGGAAATCTTGGGATATATATATATGATAACAATGACACAGGCATGAGTGAGGTCCAACAGAGTTGCTGATCAACACTGTCCTGTCACACGTCTTGAGTTTCTTTATGAAGAAATGAAATGCAAGAATTATATGGTCCAAGTTACTAATAAATCTTACAACATGTCCTCTAGATGTACAAGGAAATTGTAAGAGAACAAATTTATTAAGGCAATATCAAATTGGAGACTGAGATCCAACACGAAGTTGTGATCACTATTACCACATTACACGTCTTGAGTTTTTTTATGAAGAAATGAAATACAAGAATTATATGGTTCAAGTTACTAATAAATCTTACAACATTTCCTCCAGATGTACAAGGAAATTGTAAGAGAACAAGTTTATTAAGGCAATATCAAATTGGAGAGTGAGATCCAACACGAAGTTGTGATCACTATTACCACATTACACGTCGAGTTTTTTTTATGAAGAAATGAAATACAAGAATTATATGGTTCAAGTTACTAATAAATCTTACAACATTTCCTCCAGATGTACAAGGAAATTGTAAGAGAACAAGTTTATTAAGGCAATATCAAATTGGAGAGTGAGATCCAACACGATGTTGTGATCACTATTACCACATTGCCTCCTTTGAAATCCTCCGCGGTAACTGAAGCCATTACCACTTCACGACCTAAACGAGGAATAAATCCTTACTGTTTCTTGGCATGCCTTTGGTAGAAAGCTTTTACCCTTCCAAGGCCTTCTTCAAGAGATGATGGCTCAATAGCAAAAGTTATGCGAAGCCAATTCTTTAGTCCTACAGCAACCCCTGCAGCAAATATAATCCGATCAATGACTAATATGGTAAGTAACCAACAATTACAATCCAAGATTTAGTGGAGTGCAGGATTTTTTTAAAGTATGTGCGAACAAAATTATGCCTGCATGCATGCTACAGTAATGCTGACAATGAGGATTTAATTTGCAATGTTGATGTCAGTTTCAAATTGATTGACCTTGCAACATAACACCTTTCCTACCGTTAAAAAAAAAGACCATAAATAAATAAATCTTTGTAACAACCATTTCTTGGATAAAATATCTCATACTACGGAAAAAGACTGCACCTATTGCACAAGGCTACTACATTCGATAGAGTAGAGGTGGATGGTAGGCGGTCTTACCCATATTTTGTAAAGGCTCATTCTTAAGGCTCGAACCCGCGCCACAGCGCAAGAGTAGATGAGACCTTACCAGCGTCAAGTGATGACCTCTATCCCACTCGAAATAGTCTGAGAGGTGAAAGGTAAGCAGTCTTACTCTTACCCAAGTTTTGTAAAGGTCCATTCTAAAGGCTCGAACCTGCGCCACAGGGCAGGGTAAACAAGACCTTGCCAATGCCAAATGATGACCTCTATCCCATACTATGTCCAACTGTAACATATTCTTTAAAACATTGAACGAAGTGACTTTCAAAGTTTTTGGTCAACAAGTGATGCATGTTATCACCATGGCTGCTGCATCACTTTATAAATTATAACCACCATATCTTTTAGAAAGTTCCTCCAAATTATGAAATTTTGGGCAGAAAACATGTCTAAAATGGTCAAAATCCAGGCATCTCAATTTCAATCCTTTCCTCATTTTCCAACTTCTTATATACTCGGAAAGGTGGGAAGGACAAGGGGGGGAATGAGTGGAGCTTCCAGGTGTGATAGGAAGGGAAGGGGAAGAGAAAGGAAGATAGGAGGAAATGCCTTTTCTTCCAGTCCCACCAAGTCTCCGAAATGTGATGGAAAGGAAGAGGGAAAGGGGCCCCCTTTTAACATTTTGGCCCCACAAACAATAGTCTTTTCTTTTTAACATGCAAGGATAAATTGCTAAAAACAACCAATATCCTTTTCCCTTGCCACTTGACCAACTAAAAAGAGAGAACTCCCTTTCCTTTTCCCACGAATACCTTCCCCCACCTCTTACCTTCCCTGTGAATTTTCCATCCCTTGTCCCAAATAGAACATAAACAAATCAAGTGAGGGACAAAGCATCATGCTACGAACAAAAGTTGAAGACTATAAGCTAGATTGTATAATGAAAAAAGTGAAAATTGCACATAAAACTAATTGTACTAGGATGAAACTAAAAAACTGTAATAGAGATGAAACAAACCCATGATCCAATGCTATCCCTGTTGGTTATGCAAATGGGTGAAGAACAATTATCTTTTGCAACATTGGCTAAAATGATATCCTTCTTGGTAATGTTGGGTATACAAGCATGATATAGAAATTTATTGGTTTGTTCTTTTGACATTGTTCACATATCCCTAGCTATTTCTATGATGACCAACTCAAGCTAGTTCTTGGAAAACAATCAAATAAAAACGAATCATAGAATCACACAAGAATTGAAATGCTCTTAAATGCCAAGCCATCAGGATAAATTGGAAGATTAATGCTCTATTTGGTACAAGGGACAGACAATTGGAAGGGAAGTAAGGAGGGTTGGAGAAAGTATCCATATGCAAAAGGAGGAGAGTTTCCCTCCTTTGGTTGAGCAAGAAGGAAAAGAAAATCGTTGTTCCATGATGTTTACCATTTTACTCTTACATTTTAGAAGAATGGTGCTGTTTAACGGGTAACAATGTTAAAAAAGATTGTGAAGGCCTTCTCCTCCTTTCTTCCCAATTTTGGGAGGAAGAAATAGGTGTCCGGAGGGAAGGGCCTTCCTTCCCAGAGTAAAACTCGGTTGTGGTGTATCAAGTTGTAACGAGAATTGGAAACCGCAACCGTTAATTTTTTTCAAATACTACTAACAAATCTCTTAAAAGTTTCTAATACGCATATCTTAACTACAATTATCATATTTTAATATTTTTTACTATTATTTTTTAATTTTTTAACACCTAACAAATATTTTTTCTAATAAATAACAATTAAGAAGATATTTTATTATTTTATATAAATTTCTAAAGATTAAACTAATAATAAATATCATTCAATTTGAATAACATTACAACAAGTAATATAAATAATAACAAAAAATGATTATAAGCATGAAAATCAATTTAATGTGATTAGTTATTAAATTTTGGGAAAAAAAAACTTAAAACAGTCGTAGTAGTCTTATAATGGCCGATACATAACGGTATCGGCCGATACGGTTGTGAATTTTAATCACACCGATATATCGGCCAGTAATAGTATCAGAGGTGTAGAGATCTGAAAAATCAAGGTAAATTTTTTGTTTTTGCTAGTAAGGCACTATTCATACACTATTTGCCGGTAGGGCACTACATACGCATTATTTAGATATAAGTCATATTTAAACGCATATGTTGAGTATGCCATAGAAGAAAAATATGCTCAGAATGTTAAAATACACCTGCTGTAAACATTTGAGCCTAATCAGAGACAGTTTAAAAAATGGGACCAAAGGGCATCCCGGGTAGGTCCGGTTGAAACCGCCAACGGGCGAAAATAAATTTTTTGAAAAATTTTCATTTAAAATAATTTTAAGAACTTTGGCTAAAGCCAAATGTCGAATTAAGGCGTTTCGGAACAGGTTATAGTGTAACGGGGTTCCGGATTCATTAAGGGCAAAAGAGTCATTTTGCCCCTTTGTTCCTTTAGTATAAATACAGCCCCTTAGAGACAAAAAGCTCAGAATTTGGTCTGAGAAGGAGCAGAAGTCGTGCATGGGAGAAAAGTGAAGAAAAACCTAGGGTTTTTCAAGTTTCAAGCCACCAAAATACACTTCTAAGCTAGGATTCTCACAAGACTTCCTTCTAGGAAGTTGTTCCCCACATCAAGGACTACATTCTTACCGATCGGTTCCACTGCACAACGAGCACAACTCCCTAGGGTTGAGAAAAACCCTTTTAGGTATGATATTTTGCTAAGTTAGGAATAGATTTAAGTTTCCTTGTATTTTTATATGTTAATTGGGTGATTTATATGTTTACTAGCTATTAAAAAGTCACTTAGGATGTAGTTGCTTTGAAAACTTAGAGTTAGTAGTTTGTATACTTGTGTGTTTTTTGAGTTCCTTGAAAATTTGTGACTATGATGAAGATATACCTTGCATATGTGTTTAAATTATTACATGGTGGCTTATATTCATGTGGATAGGTTTTGTGTTTTGGAAGATATGGTGGTTAATGCATTGATGCTTTGTGTAAGTATGTGTTCTTTGAGAATTGGTAGAATTGTGGACATATAACTTGAGCATGGGTCTAAATTGATTGTACATAGCATGTGTTCATGTTGAAGAAGTTTTGGGATTTGAATGTTATGATTTACTTTATGTATGATGCATGATTTAAGGTGTAAACCAAGTGTTTGATAAAATGTTTCATTGCAATTGCATAGAAAAATCAAGGCATATTGGCATATGGTGATTCTTTGAAAACATAGTATGGGTTGAGCACTTGGTGCTATGCATTATGAGGGTGTAGATCCTGTGGTGAAAAACCCAAAATTGGCCATTGCATTGGTGCCCAGTATCCAACGGGAGCGATCCGTGAACGGGTGTTGGTGCCTGATTGACCCAACGAGAGCGATCCGTGAAACAGGTAGTGGTACTAGATTGACCCAATGGGAGCGATCCTTGAAACGAGACATTGGTGTGACATAGAGTTCGTATGGGTGTGTCACGCATATAGCCATTGCATTGTATTGATGAATTGGAAGGCACATAGATTATAAATGTACACTTGCACATGCCACGCCTTAATTTTGTTCCTTGAATTAGCATCATGTCATACCAGCAGTCGTGCTGACCCATTTATGGGATATCATATTTCAGATAAGGCTCCCGGTACTTGAGACTCGATGAAGTCATCGGAGCACGGAGGGAGGAAGTAGAATTTGAAGCATATTTGGCCTAAGGGCCACATTTTTTGTATGTATGGGCATAAACCCAAATAACTTGTGTTAAAATTGAAGAATAGTGAACTACAGGTCTTGGGCCATTTTGTAATGTGAGGGTTTAAACTCAAATGACAAATGAGATGTTTTGTTTAACGTGCATCACATGTAAATGTTGAGAACAATAGTTGTGGGTTTAATTTCTATGAATTTGTGGCCATCGAGTGAGGGTGGAATGTATATATCCTTGTAAATATGAATTGTCGTAAAGTATTAGGTGAAAAATGCTTAGAAAACAAAGGAGACCATGTCAAAATTTTGTGAGTTAAAAAGGGCCATTAGGTGTGTAAAATTTCCATGAATAAGTGAGAAAAGCGCAAAAAAAAAAAGTTGGGGTTAAATAGCTTGAAGAATTAGAAGGAATGTCAAATGGTATACAACACGCCTTAACTTCGACTCTGCAAAATTATTTTCGCATATCAGCCCACTTCATGAGACTATAACTTTTTAGCCTTTTTGAATTAATTAAAGTGCCTTACATATCTAGATAGGTCTATCTCTTAGCTTTCTTTTTATATATCATGGACTTTGAAAGCTTTTAAAATGAGAAAGTTATATTAATTTTGCTTTAAGTGTGCAAAAATCTGACCTATGGGTAGTGTTTTCATCATAACTTGAGTTCTATATAGACTTTTTGAGTGATTCAAAATAGTATAGAAAATAGACTCAATAAGAAAGATTTTGGCACAGATTTCATTAAATTTGGATATGTAAATTGAGAGAAATATCAATTTGATTCAAAACATTAGGCGCAACATTTTTTCTGAAGTTCAATTTTGCTCCAGGTGAACAGTAACTTTCAATGTTACTGTTCACTTTTAGCTACTGGTTTATCAGGTTACTGTTCATCCGAATTTTATTTTATTTTGTTGTTTATTTCAAACTTTCCGGTTTTCATATAAATTCATTTTAAATCTGAATTGAGTGATTCAAAAGTCTAAACTGATTGTCTCGACGAGTAGTTTTGTTTAAAAATAATTGCACTTTGATACTCCAAATATGTTTGGGTGAAATTGACCACGAAAGGTATAAAGGCCTAAACAAAGTTTTCAGAATGGATTCAAATGATTCTCAATTTTTTTTTTTTCTAATGTTGGTTAATGACCTTAGATTATGAAATAATGAATTTTTCTGCTGAGAATTAAAGAATGTTTTAAATTTATTTATTTATTTTTCTAGTTAATAAATCCATTCCGGATTTATGAAAATTTGGGGCGTGACAGGAGGGTTAAAAAAAACTGATACATAACGTAACGACTGTTATTTAAAATAATATTCAAGGTCATAAGCCAATAGTGGAGATAAAGCACGCCACCTGAAACTGTGCCAGATGATGAAAAGAAATAAAAACTTAAGATTACTTGAATTGAAAAAAAGAGGACTGCAACTAACTCTATCATTCTTTACTACAAATATCCGAGGGTCCAAATATTTCTTTTTAACTTGGATTTACTTTTGATTACTTATATGCTTTGACATTCTTAGACTTGTATATTCGATCAAAACAGGAAGGTCCAGGTTCAACTCTCACCCCCAAGGACCACTTAACTATCAATAATTCAATATATATGTGTGTGTGTCAATCAAAACAGATTAGTGCCACAAAAGGTATAGAAATTGATGTATCCATCCAATTCAGACTCAAAAGAACAGTACCGCTACATGAAAAGTTAAGAGCAGACATGATTCCCGTGAATAGGAAAAAAGAACTCGAAATTCCATAGAATTTGCCTCTTTCAGGTATCATTACCAAGTAAGCAAAAAAAAAAAAAAAAAGGATGATGCAACAAAAGGTATAGCAACTGAGACTGTATTAAATTTTTTTGGCACTTGGTTGGCAGAAAGAGAACAGACAAAAGAATTCGGAAGTAATTATTGCAGCTCATGAGAGTGAAAATTAATATAAAGAAAGCATTGAAAAAAAGTATTTGTTAGCATAAAATTGACTACAGAAATTTACCAGGTAGAACTATCACAGATTCCTCCTTGGCAAGCTTAACACAGAAGTCCAAATCATCATCGATGTCTTCCAGTAGTGACAGATTTAGTTTCACCTAAAATCAAAACATTACTTGGGATAAGTGACATCTCTGATCCATTTCATTTGAATAACAAAACAAACTCAAATCTCTACATCCATACCATTACAAACATAGAACCTTCAGGTTTGCTTGGGCAAGTAATGCAAGGGATCTCCTTAATTCTATCATAACAAATGTCTGCAGCTTCTCTCAATATATTAACAATTTTCAAAAAGAAATCCTTGTTTGTTTTCTCAAGTATCTGAGGAACTGCCCCCTGATGATATAGAAAAACATAAATATCATATTTCCAGAAGAAAAGTAAGATGATCATAGTAGAATGATTAGTATAGTATGTTCATTGTCTCCAAGTGAAGTTAAAGGTTCAGAAAATAAAAAATAAGAGATGAAACTTGCAAATGTCTGAAGCATAACAGAAATACATACACTACAACACATATTTTGGGACAATTTTACTTATACATGGTATGATCAAGCTAGACTTCATTCCACTAGGAGTCATCCAACATACAAAAGAAAAGTTGCTATCAGAATATGTCAAGAGACATTGCAACCACCCTCCATAACCACTTACAATATATGAACAACAAATAAAGTAATAGATTAACTGTAAACAATTCTACTTCATTTGTGTTAGTATTTTGATAAGAAATGAATCCTAACAATTAGGATTTGGCAATATGGCCTTTATTCTGTTGCTAATATCTATCAGAAGCCTAATTACTCAGATATTATATTAAATCATAGTTGTTGTACAGTTGTAATATATGTTTTCCGATATTGTTGTACATGTGATGTTCTTATTAATGCCTAGACTGACTAGCCAATATGAAAATTGAAGATTCAATTCTGGATACCCTTTCAGGTGAATGCTCCAACACTGATCCAAAATTAGACTACTATATTGCAGTGTTTAAGAATTACAGCATCAGAAATTTTAAAAAATAAGAATAACAGTATTGGAAACATTCCCTGTTAACTGTGTTACTCAAAAAAAGAAGAAGAAGGGGGCATTGAGAATTGCAAACCTGAATGAAGGTTGCAGGGTCCGAGGAAATGTTGAGAAAGCCCTTAATGCTATCAACAATCTGAAAAGAAGAACATAAAAAATCCAAACTTCTTGTGAATCATCACATTATCACCTTGATAACTAAAACATCATAATCAGAAGTGCAGTTGTTATTTTTTGTTAATTTATCTTCCATCATCCCTATCATTTTGCGAAAAAAAGCCAATCGTTGCCCCCGCACCTTTTATTTACAAAAAAGTATCTCTTTTGTATAAGTCTGCATGGAAATTCTATGCAAAATCCTTTCTTTTTTAATATGGAAAATATTTTCTTGAATCCATTTTTAATCTTGAGAACTCCTTGAGAAATGATATTTTATCTCCTCAATATGTAACCAGTAACCAGTAACCACTGGTATTATTAATTGGGTGTCCAGATGTCCTATAGAAGTTGACAAATCTATTGACCTTTGCCTTGCAAGTAAAATGATTCCATTGTGTTTTTCTATAATGTGACTTCGTATGGCTTTCTACACCAGTTTCAGGCAAGGGTGTTTTAAGATTCCATCAAATGAATTGTTTTCAATTTTCTGTTTTAGTTAGCCAATTATAGTGATATCACCATGTTCATTTTTCAACCTGTGTTGAGCAAAATTAATGTCATGTTTAAAATCAGGCCAGAGTACTATGGCAAGGTTACACCAGTTCCCCTAAAACTCAGCCAACTTAGATGATTTCAACATTTAACAGTAATAAAAGATAATCAAAAGTTATTGATTTGAAAACTTCTTAGATTGTATGTTAGAATGAAATTTTAAATAAAATGGTTAAAACCCATCATATGAGTTGATTTAAGGAATCCTTGGTGCAAAAATTCAGGAAACTCATGGCATCAGAATATATGTGTGGAAAGAGAGAGAACCCCATATTTTTGAAGGATGCCACTGGGATCATTTGTAACAAGCCAACCAAATCGCCAACCAGGAACAATCCACCTCTTTGATATAGAACCAACCGTAATAACAGGTGTGATTGATGCAAATACTGCCATTGGCACAAATGGATTACTCCCAAAAGCAAGATGTCCATAAACTTCATCAGAAATCACTAATATCCCAAGCTTTCTTGCAGTCTCAGCAACCTACAAAAACCACACAATCAACCTTTTAACATTCTAAACAAAATTTAATAGTATTACATAAGTACATGCATTTAGCAGACATTACTGAAAGCACACACCTTCATCAAATGTTGGTATGTAAAGACATTTCCACAAGGATTGCCAGGGTTAATAATAACCATTGCAACAGTATTCTCATCTGCAAGAGCTTCAACTGCATCAAGATCAACTTCCCAACCTTTCTCTGGAAGAAGATCAAAGTGACGGACTTCAAGATGGTCATATGCAGCGCGAGCTTCATAGTATGGGAAGCCTGGTCTTGGAAGAAGAATATTGGCATTAGGGCGAGAAAGGACTGTTAACATGACTTCAATTGCTTGTGTGCATCCAATTGTTAGAAAAATATCATCTGGCGATAACTTGTATGGAAGATCTTGGGAGAGATACTCTGCAATGGCCCTATTAAAAAATGGAGGTGTAAGAATAAAATTGAATCCATAAGTCCCATATTTTTGTATGGCCAAGCACACTCTTTTATCTGTTTAAAGCATGAAATGTGAGGATTTTTATTTTTCACTCCTTGCCCCTTAATTGGAAGGAAGATGTGTCTACACTAGAATCCCATACCCATTATGAAATTTCTTATATCCAGAAAAATGAAATAACAATTTTGTCCACCCCAGAAAAGCCATAAAACAAATTGTTTTATCCCAAACCAATTTTCAGAATTTCACACAATTGGGATTTGGCTTTGATGAGTTGCGAAAACGTGTTTAGCGAATTTCATGAGACAAACAAGATAAACAGTTCCAACTTTACTTGGTCCAATCACAAAAAGTTCAGAAAAAGATTATAGCAAGTGGCCATAAAATGTTTAGTAATATCAAGAAATTTGATTCCATGAGGTTGGCATGAATATGTACCTTCCACATGGTAATGCTTACAAATTATTAGCAACAAATTTATTAAAAAAATGCTGTTTAAAATTAGTGGATTGTTGTAATTACTATGGAATGCTCAACACTCCCTATATGTTCATAGCATTAAACAATAACAAATATTTCAACTCAAATTCCAAAAGTTTTAAAATTTCCAACTTTTCAAGGAAAGTAAAATCTTGAAGGAATAAAAAAACTTTTAGATCTCGCATATGTGGTTAATATCAAAATGTGGGCAATATAAAGAAGGCCTATCCTTTGAAACTACCACTTACATACTCCTTGGTGCTTTATTTTATAAATTCTTTACTTATCACCAAAAAAAATTAATATTCAACAACTTAAGAATCTCTATTAATTATTTTATTTTATTTTTTTGAAAAACCAACATTGTTAATTCTATTAATTAATACTTAATGAATTTGTAAAAGAAAATTCCTTTGTAGTATTAATCATAGAATAGAAAAATATGAATAAATATGTAAAATATATTATAAAGAAGTATTAATTTTTTTTAGTAATAAGAAAGGAGATTGGGAGATTTCTTATATAACTAAAATTATATTTTTTTATGAAAAATTTTCTAACATTTGAAAATATGTAACTATTAGTAGTATTAATTATTTTTTTAGCAACAAGAAAGGAGATTGGGAGATTTCTTATAACGTAAATTAGGTATAAGAATAATTTTATTAAATAATCATTTTTCGGTTTCCAGAGATTCTTAAATATTAGAGAGAGTCAAACGTGTTGTGTACACTTGCATTGCATGTTGGTCACACAACACCATAGTTTTATGGATGTAAGAGGGACATAATGGTCAAATTAAGATTTAAGAAGGGGCCCTAGTTGTAGCCTTAGTTTTTCATTCAAACCCCTCTCAAATTTTCACACTCCTTCTCTAGAACTCAAGTCTGCGTGCAGTTAGGGGACGACTTAAAACAGAAATAAATAAATAGTAAATTTATAAGAGGCCATGGTGATTGGTGTGTACTGTGAGCAGAATCCTTGGAGACGGGGCACTTGAGATAACATATAATAAGACCAACTGATAATTTCACAGAATGATTCAAGAACAACCAAATTTTGTGAAATGATTAAAGAAATTCACAATAATATCGCATATATAAATGTGTGTGTATATAAAGATAAACAAATTCAAGATTATAAGTACCTTCTTGCGGGTAGAATACCAACGGTGGGAGCATAGCAGTTGAATTTAGCGGATCGGAGGGCATCGGCGATGGCCTCTTCGGCTATGTGAGTGGTCCGAAAGCAGGGAAACATGGAGGGATCGCCGTGACCGAGAGGGATGGTGGGCCTGTCGTCTGCTTCATTGAGGTTCTCCATGACCGTATTGAGAACACCTCTGATGGTGATTGCCGACGCTGTGATAATCTCTTCGTTCCCTCGGAAACCCCATCTCGTCGATCCATTCTCCATCTCTACTCTCCTTGTTCGGACTATGAATGGCTAGCGGCGGCGGCGGCGGCGGCTGGCCTAATGAATTTTCAGAATCAATGAGTATGTGAATGAGAGACAGAGAGCGAGATTACATATAGCTGGACGACAAATTATATGTACGGGTCTAATAGTCTAAACATTCGGATGACAAGTGGCATGTCGAACCTAAGGTTTCAAAGGACCACGTAATAAACTATCTGATGATAAATCAGTATACAGATATAATTATAAACATAACAATTACTTTAATTTCAAATAATCACAGAATAAACCACGTATACATATATAATATATAATTATAGACACGCTGAGATCATTCATTGAAGTGGAATATCCACCTACCCGACAACAAAGTGGGAGACAAACTCAAACACGACACCAGCTTCTGGGACGGCAAAATGAATCTGCGGGTCTCGGGCGAAGTCTTTCGAAATCTTTTTACCCGATTCATTTGGATCTTGAAAATGATAATTTAAAAAATAGATGTTATTTTGTATTAATAACTATTTATATAAATAAACATTATTAATTCTTGATACGTCACCAAACGTCTGATTAATAAAATTTGAACATGTGCAGTAAAGATAATTTGATTAAGAACTTAGATTGAAAAGTGTATACCGAGGTGTACATCGGTATACCGATCTCGGAACGATGGGCTAAATAAAAGACGAAAAAGAATGACGAAAGTCTCATCATTACAATGATACAGCCTGACAGGCGGTGAGCCCTAACCCTACCAAAAATAGGTACAGGTTTGACAATCAATTCTACAGGTACACGTGTAAAGGGAGTCATACAACTTTGAATGCTAAAGTGGACAGGACATCCACCGCTTGTCAGAAAAACCCACCGCCTCTCCATCCTATAACTTCCATGAAGAAGGTATGAAAAAAAAATCCCCCCACATTTTGAATTATTAAGTGACAAAAGAGTAAAAACTTTTGATAACAGAGAAAGTAAACTAATTTAACCATCGGAGAGGTTACCACCGGAACCCTTCCCGGTGGCTTTTTATTAATCATCTCTTTTCAGGTTCACAGTGACGGATTATTCCATGACGAGCCCAAATTAGCTGCATCAGCTTGGCGCCGTCTGTGGGAACGTTTAACGTTCTTCTCTATCTTCTCTTCTTCGCTTAAAGTGTTTGGTAGTCATGGCTTCCAACCGTCGCTCTGCACCACTATCCGCTCAACCGCTCGCTCAGGATGAAGAAGTTGCAACTTCTGATCCTGTGCAGCAACAGCTGGATCAAATTCGAGCTCAGATGCAGAAACAAGCTGATCAAACGCAGGCTCAGCTCTTTGCCATATCTCAAGTCTTGGCTTCTTTGACACAAAATCCATCAGTTCTTCCTCACTCTGGAGTGCTTGAAAGCGGATATCCATTAGTGTATCCTCCACAACGGAGACAATATGAGGAGGGTGGCCCTAGCGCTCGTCCCTTCTCTCCCCAGGGTGTAACTCCAGTTCGATATGACGTTCCAGAGGGCGTACCCAACATGCAACCTAACAACGTTAATTATAGCAGGGGCCATGTTGTTAGCCCTGCGAATTCTGGCGCTAACTTGGTGCGATCCGGACTACCATTTCAACCAGCACCGGCGTCCAATCAAAGACAGCCCGAGCATGCAATCCCCAGCCCGAACAATCCTCAACCTACTGGGCTTGAGGATGGTATACCAGGATTTCAGCACTCTGCCCCATCCAGAGTACCGCTACGATCAGAAGAAGTGGCGGATTCCAATGGACAAGCAGTTCCTGCTCGGGGAGGACTTCCACCTCCTCAACAGGACGAAATAGCAAAGCTTCTTGGAAGATTTACGACTCCGTTTACCCCAGCTATATTGGCCGAGGAGCGTCCTCGTAAGTTCATTGTCCCAAAATTCACCCCGTATGAAGGATTGGATGATCCTGGCGATCATCTTTCAAATTACCAGCATACCATGGCCCTTCATGGAGCCACGGACGCATTTCTATGTCGCACTTTTGTGACGAGTCTCAAAGGGGCAGCCCTTCGATGGTTCCATAATCTCCCTCCAAATTCAGTCCCCAGCTTCTACGAGCTCAGCAGGCGTTTCCTTGATCGCTTTTTAACCAGCAGGCGGCTCAGGAAGGGACCAGAATTTCTCTTGTCCATAAAACAACGAAAGGGAGAATCCCTCAGGGATTATATCGCTCGCTTTAATGCCGAACTGACCGAGATTACTGATTGTGGCGCGGCCTTCTTGGTGGCCGCCTTACATGCTGGACTCTGGCCAGGGCGTTTTCATGATTCCCTGACGAAAAATCCTCCTGCCGATATGGCGTCATTAATGGAGAGGGCAAGAAAACACATAAACTTGGAAGACACCAGAACATCCCTCCGTCTTGCCAAAGAACAAGTACAACATGAGGGAAAATCACAAACGCAGAATGCTGGCAATACCAGCAAGCGGCAGAGAAGTCCCGAGACGAAAACATCCCGAGGTCAAAATCAGACAACCTCGGGACGTTTCAGATCATACGCACCTCTGAGTGTGCCATTGCCACCCTTGACTGCTTCTATATCTGAGATTTATCATCAGGTCAAGACACAGGAAAATTTCAAGCGTCCAGATCCATTATATGCTGATCCGGACCACCGAGACCGTAGTAAGTATTGTGAATTTCACCGAGACCACGGACATACTACGGAAACATGCCGACATCTTCAACAGGAGATTGAGCAGCTAATTCGAAGGGGACGATTGAAAGAATTCGTTCAACGGGAATCTGGATCAAATAATCAGACTCAGAAACCCCAACAACCTCGGCAGGAGCCTAAGTCTCAGCCACCAAGACAAGATCAGGGGTCTACTCTTGGGACTAATCAACCATCACAAGCCAACGCTCATGTCATCCTCGTTCTCCATGCCACTAATTCTCTTTCTGGCACTTCAAATCGGGCGAGGAAGCGTTATGCGCGAGAAGCAAAAATGGCACCAATTCCGGTTCAAATCATGACTCTGGAGAAAAAGCTGAAACCCTCACCACAAATCCAATTCTCCGAACTGGATCTAGTTGGCATACATCACCCGCATACCGATGCGTTGGTCATTACTCTTCGTGTCGCCAACTTCGACATCTCTAGAGTATTAGTGGACACCGGCAGTTTCACTAATATCTTATTTTTTGAGCCTTTCCAAAAGATGAAGTTGAACGTGTCTGACCTCAAAGACACCTCGGCAGTAATGGCTGGTTTCGATGGACATCTAAGTTCTCCTATGGGCGGTATTGACTTCCCAACAACTATTGGGGTTGGCGACGAACAAAAAACGGTCTTATCTGAATATGTGATTGTGGACTGCCGATCTCCCTATAACGTGATCATGGGAAGACCATGGTTACATCAAATAGGAGCTGTCACGTCTACCCTTCACCAGTGTCTCAAATATGTACAGAACGATCAAATCTGCACTATTCGAGGTTCCCAATCATCATCTCGGGAATGCCATGTTGTTGCACTCAAAGGTGACAAACAGCAATAGCAATTACAGACATCTCGGAGGCAAATGATTCTCGACCTGTCTGACCGAGGTGACGATGTGTGTTGTCCTACCAAGATTGATGCGCCTTTAAGTCCGCGTGGCATTGATAACATGGCTGCTCCGGTCCAAGATCCACTGAAAATCTCGGTAGGACATGAGGAAGAAGGACGGTATTTACAGGTGGGCGCTGACTTATCTCCACCAGAACAAGAAGTGATAATTGAGTTTCTGAAAACTCAGTTATCAACCTTTGCATGGGAAACTAAGGACATGGAAGGTATCGACCCCTCATGTATTTGCCATAAACTAACGACAAATCCTGAGTACCACCCTGTGAGGCAGAAGAGACGAACATTTGCTCCCGAGAGACATAAGATCATCAATGATGAAGTCCAGCGATTACTAGATGCACAGTTAATCAGGGAGGTATTTTACCCAGAATGGCTTGCTAACACAGTCCTGGTTAAAAAGAAAAATGGGAAATGGCGAGTATGTGTTGATTATACCGACCTTAACAAAGCTTGCCCGAAGGATAGTTTCCCCATTCCCAGAATTGATCAACTCGTTGACGCAACTGCTGGTTACGAGTTGATGAGCTTCATGGATGCATACTCAGGATACAACCAAATTCAGATGTATCCTCCCGATCAAGAAAAGACCTCTTTCATCTCTGAACGAGGCTTGTATTGCTACAAAGTGATGCCTTTTGGTCTTAAAAATGCTGGAGCCACCTATCAACGTTTGGTCAACAAAATGTTTGCATCTCTGATCGGTGATACGATGGAGGTGTATATCGATGACATGCTGGTCAAGAGTCAGCAGAAGAAGGATCACGTTGAACATTTGAAAAAGACCTTCAACATCCTGAACAAGCATAAGATGAAGTTAAATCCATCTAAATGTATCTTTGGGGTGAGCCGTGGTAAGTTTCTGGGTTTTCTTGTCTCACAACGAGGCATTGAAGCCGATCCATCCCAAATCAAAGCTTTGGCAGAACTCGAGCCTCCGAGGTCTAGGAAGGAGATACAGACTTTGAATGGCCGGATTGCGGCCCTGAATCGCTTCATATCAAGGTCTACGGACCGCTGTCTTCCCTTCTTCAAAGCTCTACGGGGAAATAAGACCTTGGAATGGACCTCTGAATGCGACAAAGCTTTTCTGGAGCTTAAAAAATATATGGCATCTCCAGAATTGTTATCTACGCCAGTGAAAGGAGAGAAGCTGCTTTTATACCTCGCGGTATCTGAAAATGCCGTAAGCTCTGCATTACTCCGAGAAGACCAAGGGGTTCAAAAACCCATATTCTACGTGAGTAAAGCACTTCTTGGATCAGAACAAAGATATCCCGAGATAGAAAAGCTAGCCTTCGCACTCGTCATATCGGCCAGAAAACTCAGGCCTTATTTTCAGTCTCATTCAATTATAGTCCCAACTTCATACCCCTTAAAAGCCGTACTACATAAACCTGAAATTTCAGGTCGTCTCGTGAAATGGTCAATAGAGCTGGGAGAATTCGATATCACCTATACACCTCGGACTGCTATTAAAGCGCAAGCTTTGGCAGATTTTATTGCCGAATTCACCCCAGCACTAAAACAGAAGTTGGACGCTAACCCAACCATGGCCCCGTGGCATTTATATGTGGATGGCTCTTCCACTGATAAAGGGTCCGGAGTTGGTCTTATCCTCCGATCTCCCGATGGTATTTCTACAGAGAAAGCAGTTACTTTGGGATTTAGGGCTTCAAACAATGAGGCTGAATATGAAGCATTAATCCTTGGCATGCAACTAGCCCGAGAACATGAAGCTCACAACCTCGAAGCCTTCTCTGATTCTCAATTAGTGGTGGGCCAAGTTCTGGGTGAATTTGCTGTGAAAGATGATAGAATGATCAAATATGCCGAAATAGTAAGTTTTCTACAAAAATCATTTGCCACTTTCCGTATTCATAAAATAGAGAGAAAACAGAACACAAGGGCAGATGCATTAGCAAATATGGCCTCTCATCTCGGTACCAATGGGAATTCAGAATTAATTATCTCTTCCCAAGATCACCCCAGTATTGACAAAGTTCAAAAAATTCACCTCTTAGAACAATGTCAAGACTGGAGGGCTCCTATTTTCAGATACCTAAAAGAAGGAAAACTCCCGGAAGATAGGAGTCAAGCACGTAAACTACGAATCAGAGCAGCTCGGTATCTGATTTTAAATGAGCAACTCTACCGTAGGTCCTACACCCAACCTTTACTGAGGTGCCTATCTCCAGAAGAATCGGGTTATGTACTAGCCGAGATTCATGAAGGGATATGCGGCAATCATAATGGTGGCAGGACCATATCCCATCGGGCGTTGACCCATGGTTATTACTGGCCCGGTATGCTGATTCAAGCCAGGGAGTATGTAAAGAGATGTGACAAATGTCAGCGTTTTGCTTCTTATCAACATCTACCACAACAAGAGCTTGTACCCATTGTCAGTCCCTGGCCTTTTGCCCAATGGGGGATGGATATTGTCGGACCTTTGCCCAAAGCTCCTCAAAATAGGAAGTATTTGTTGATCGCTATTGATTACTTCTCCAAATGGGCGGAAGCAGAACCACTGACTCACATTACCGAGGTGGATGTAAAAAATTTCACATGGAGAAATATCGTTTGCAGGTTTGGAGTGCCACGAACTATCATATCAGATAATGGCACCCAGTTTTCAGGAAAAGTATTTAGAAAATTCTGTGACGATCTCCATATCAGCCATCATTTTTCCTCGCCAGGACATCCACAGGCAAACGGACAGGCCGAGGTGACTAACCGGACTATATTAAGTGGTATCAAAAAGAGGCTGGAACGAGCAAAAGGAAAATGGACAGAAGAACTTCCTGGAGTACTCTGGGCTTACCGAACAACGAGGAGCAGTGCTACCCAGGAAACACCATTCTCACTCACATATGGTTCTGAGGCGGTCATTCCCGTAGAAATCGGTATGCCCACATGGAGAACAGAAGCCTTCAATCCGGAAACAAATCCGCTTCAGTTAATCGAGAACCTCGACTTACTCGAAGGAAAAAGAGAACAGGCTTCAATTCGAATGGAAGAATGTCAACGAAGGATGGCCAAAAGCTTTAATAAAAAGGTCAAAGGTAGAAACTTTGACTTAGGTGATCTGGTTCTACGAAGAATCTTCCCGAATACCAAGGAACCTACGATGGGAAAGTTGTCCCCAAATTGGGAAGGACCTTACCGAATTATAAAGATTAACAGGCCAACAACCTACTGGTTGGAAGACATGGAGGGAAAACTGATTCCCAGACCATGGAACATCGAGCACCTAAGACAGTATTATCAATAAAATTATTTCTACCTTTCAGGTGATATATCTTCTCAACACGGAAAATCTACCAACTTGTTCTGCAACAAAGGCCCCTACAAGCCTAAGCGCTGTAGGTATGGCTCCAAGAAAAGATACTGGTCTACCGACCTGATCTTGAAATCACAACGGCCCCTACAAGCCTAAGCGCTGTAGGTATGGCTCCAAGAAAAGATACTGGTCTACCGACCTGATCTTGAAATCACAACGGCCCCTACAAGCCTAAGCGCTGTAGGTATGGCTCCAAGAAAAGATACTGGTCTACCGACCTGATCTTGAAATTACCAAGGCCCCTGCAAGCCAAGGTGCTGTAGGTATGGCTCCAAGGAAAGAGACTGGTCCACAGGCCTGATATCTAGCTCAGCAAGGCCTCTGCTAGCTACGTACTATGGGTATGACTACAAGTAAAAATACCGGTCTACCGACCTGGTTTCAGAAAAACATAAGATCCTTATCAACTTGGTTCACTTCAGATGACCACCAGGTTAGATTCAGATACTTGTGATAAATGAGAATATATTTGTTCTATCTTTGATCTATATTCTTTGATTTATGTCCGAACAAAATACATTTATTGTTATCTGCTTATTAGAACGAATTGATTCGGTATTAAGTATCAAAGGCATTCAGAGCTAGATTAAAACAAAATGAAAGTCAAAACAGAGAACTGTTGTTTTTCATTTCATAAAATGACCAAGTACAAAAAATAATAAAAAATTTTCTCAGGGCATAGCCGACAAAGGTACTACGCCCTCTAGCACTTCATCTTGGGCTGGAACTTCGGGAGAGGTTGGTTGAGACTCAGCTACCTCCACTTCATCCAATTTCGAAATATCCAGATCTGGATATAAAATTTGAATTCGCTTAATACATGATTGATATCCGGCATCTGACAACTCTTTGCCCATGGACGTCAAAAGCCCCATCATGCTTGCTTTGGTGGCCTCCTTCGTGGCCACCTTAGCCTCTTCAATCTTTTTCAATCCCGACGTCTCAGCCACTTGAAGTTTCTCTTTTAGCTCTGCAACACTCTCAGTTAACTTGGTTCTTTGAGTGATGAGGGATTCTGTGGCATTCCTCGCTAACTTAAGCTCCTTCTTAAGTTCGGTACACTCCACTTCGGAAGACTTCAGTTTGGCTCGAGAGGTCTCCAGTTCAGATTTTGCAGACTTCAACGACCGTTGGGCAGTTTTTAGATCCAGCTGAGCCGTTGAAAGTACGTTTTTTGTGGCCTTCAGCTCCGACTGAGTTGTCGTTAGCTCGGATCGAGCTACTTTGAGCTCTTCTTTAAGGCCACCAAGTTGCTGCAGTTGCTCGTCACGATCCATTAACATGCTCACCGCTCGCAAACCCTACCAACATGAAAAAGTAAAGATTAGAAGTAAGTTGCACGAAATAATAAAAAAAAAAAAAAAAATTTTTTACCCTGGTGTAACCCAGCATCAGATCACCCAAAGTGCGTCGTGTACTTTGGTCTGGCAACCCAGGTGGGAGGGCCGCCTTTAAAGCCAACTTTATCGCCTCGGTACCCGAAGAGGCTTCAGAGGGGTGAAGATTGGTCGCGTTGGCGCTTTCCGGCCTTTTCGGTTGTCGTGCAGAAGTCTTGTTCCTTGCTTCACCCATCTCGGTAGGTTGAGGTATTTCGGTAGTGGCTGTGGGGACCTCTTCCGTCCTTACGGGTTCCGTCATTGGCCTAACGTCTGCATTAGTCCCCTCCCCGGGTTGAGAGATCTCCTCGGGAATTGAGGTGGAAGGATGAGAAGCCTCCCGCTTGGCTCGGGATATCAACCTTCTTTTCTTTTTTTCCGGCTGAGTTGCCGGGGCCATAGGTGGATCCCCAGCCTTCGTCTTCTTCGACGGAGGGCCACAAGCCGACAAAAGGCTCTTCTTTATAGCAGCAGCCTCCTCCTTCGTCAGCCCAGCATCCATCAAGTTCTTTGGGGACAAAATCAGATAATGCGGACGAATAGCTGGTTGAAGCAGACGTCGGTATCGCTCCTTGATCTCAGGAGTAAACTCTGCTTTCTTCCACTTCCTACTATCTGCAAAACAACATATTCTATAAACCGTTAGTTCCTTCGGATGTATCCAAAAATACTGAACTCACGAACAATGAATCCTCTAACAACTCACCCTTGGGACCGGACTGCCGAGGAAAAAGGCTCATTTGACCTTCATAATCTTCTCGCTCCCAACCTCCTCCAACAAAGAAATACCATTTTTTCCACGTTTTGTTGGAGGATGGTATTGAATTCAGAGGTCTAAACCTCTGATCGAAACAAGCATAATAAAGGCCCTCAGCAGTCAGACGTTTTAGTTCCATCTGACTCCGGATAAGATCCAGATCAATATCAACCTTATTTAGGTGACCTAAGACTATAAAGGCTAAAAGCTGCCTCCAGCTGTTTACATTAAGCTCAGCAGGGCAAATATTATACCAAGTAAAAAACTCTATGAAAAGAGGATGGAAAGGAAAACGGATACCTATCTCGAACCATTCAAGATAGGCACAGATTTCCCCCCTTTTAACATCGGAGGGACGGTCAGTAGGTTTTGGAACCCTACAAGTTATATTTTTTGGAAAGTTAAATTTTTTCATAATTGATTTTAACATCCCTTTGGTTATGGCACTTGCTCCCTCCTCTCTAGTAGACACGTTGACCTCTCCATCACTCGAATCTCTAATATCCGCAGAGGAAGGGGAAGACACGGCCGTAAAAGTTCGAGAAGGACCTCCCTCATCGAAGGTCCCTGGTTCGACCCTCACCTTTTCTCTATTTGGGACAGACATGATCGACAGATAGAAACGAGAAGAGATAGAATAAAAAGAAAAACAGAATCAAGAAGAAGAAGATTAAAAAGGAAGAAGAAGAGCAAGAAATTTACCAGGTATAGAGGGAAAACGCGTTTTAGCGAAGCACAAACTTGAAATCGCACTCGTAACTCAAAATCCCACTCCAAATCGAGAAAAATGTTTGAAACTGAAAACGGATCCAAGACTTACATTAATTCCATGAGTTGTTATTAATATTTCACATTAAACAACGCAAGCATCCGTTCAAATCTCGACAAGCATCCGTTCAAAATCTCGAAATAAACCCATTAAAAGTGAATGACGGCCATGTCATTAATTACTCCAGTTACCAAAGCCGCAAAATACGCTATAATTATGCCTGACGGCTACAGACCCCTCGAAATACGATATAAATGGTGGTACACGTCACCCATTACAAAAAAAACCCTAAAGCCAGAGTTCTGTACGTGTTACAAAACCAAGGCTTCAGGGGGGAGTAACTGATACGTCACCAAACGTCTGATTAATAAAATTTGAACATGTGCAGTAAAGATAATTTGATTAAGAACTTAGATTGAAAAGTGTATACCGAGGTGTACATCGGTATACCGATCTCGGAACGATGGGCTAAATAAAAGACGAAAAAGAATGACGAAAGTCTCATCATTACAATGATACAGCCTGACAGGCGGTGAGCCCTAACCCTACCAAAAATAGGTACAGGTTTGACAATCAATTCTACAGGTACACGTGTAAAGGGAGTCATACAACTTTGAATGCTAAAGTGGACAGGACATCCACCGCTTGTCAGAAAAACCCACCGCCTCTCCATGCTATAACTTCCATGAAGAAGGTATGAAAAAAAAATCCCCCCACATTTTGAATTATTAAGTGACAAAAGAGTAAAAACTTTTGATCACAGAGAAAGTAAACTAATTTAACCATCGGAGAGGTTACCACCGGAACCCTTCCCGGTGGCTTTTTATTAATCATCTCTTTTCAGGTTCACAGTGACGGATTATTCCATGACGAGCCCAAATTAGCTGCATCAATTCTGTATTTTCAAAATACAATTTTGTTAAATTTTTTTTTAAATCACATCTTCATGAATTGATTTTAAAAATTGCATGAATTCAAATAATAAATTTAAAATTACATAGATTGGATTTATAAGATTTGAAAATACTAGTAACAAGGTTAAAGACTCAAAGAAAAAAAAAAAGAAAAAGATAAGACAAGATCATAAGAAATATTAAAATCCGACACGAAATTAGAACAGAGTAGGAAGGATAATATAAAAAAGATGAAATATCTAATATTACTTTAATAAATATAAGTGGCATTCAGAAAAATTGATTTATTATTACTTGGGGTGTAGTCGAGTGATAAAGATATTGAAGATAAAATTCTAACGTCTAGAATTCAAGTTTTTTTTGCGCCGATCATTGACAGTTAAAATTTAAAAAGTGAATATACCTTAGTCTGAAAAAAAATTTGATCTAATAGAAATGAAATTTTTTTTTTTTTAAGAGAATAGTTATATCCTCATTGTTTCATCTCTACTTGTGCTCTAAATATTATTTGTTTAGCTGTCAAAATCAAGTTTTTTGAAATGCAAATAAAGAGAGGAGTAAGAATAGAGCTGTCTTTTTTTTGACACACGATTCTACCTTGCACACGTAGTACTAAAATTTCATCCCTCAAATCGCTCTATCAAAAATAATAATTTATTTTAGAGAGAGTTTTTTATATTTTAGTTATTTATTTATTCTAAAAAATAAAAAAATTAATGATCAAAAAGTACATTTTAGAGTGTAAGTAGCTTCACCCAATTCTTAACTATACAAGTAATGCTAATTTTATTTACAAATTTTATCAAAAATATTTATATTTATATATTAATAATTTATATTAATTGAATATTACATTATTTTTATAAATTTTTTAAATAAAACGAACATTATTATTATTGTTTTATTCCGTAATGTTGAGGGAATTATTGTTATTCCCATAGCCTATTTAATTGCTTCCATAGCACTGTCTGGCAGACCTGACTCATGAGGACCACTCGTGTTAGATATGACAAATTATTAAATAATTCCGTGATAATGATTTTAAGTTAGATGGTAGATCATATATGTATTTAAAATATTATATTTTTTATATAAATATTTATATAATTTTTAAAATTATAATTTTATGGTAAGTTGTATGTATATCTAAAACTCTATTTCTGTTGTGATTATGCATCTTAAATCATAATTTTAAGAAATCACCCTATAATTACACTTTAGAGATAGGCATGAATGCAGTGTAAGGACTGTACGATGTCCGGAATCATTCATAATAAGGTAAACAATTTGTACCCAAAAATTAAATCAAGTTAGCTAATGAAAGATGTGGATCCTGATGGATTGAACCAAGACCCCTTCGAATTAGTCAATAGTATTTTATTTGCTTTCCAAATTTTATTTTTTACATAAACAAAATTAAAGTTAGAGTTTTCTTTAGTTTGTAAATTTAAAGAAAAAAAAAAGAACAAAAAAATTTAATATTGTTTGAGTAAAAAAATTTAAATTTTTTTAATATTATTTTATTTTTATAATTTTTTTATTTAAATTTTATATATATTATATTTAGTATCATATCATTACAGAATTGATTCCAATCTAAATAATAAAAAAGAAAAGATTATGTTAGGTCAGGCACAATTAGTATAAAATATTGTCAAATCTCTTCAAAATAAAGGTGTATATGTCTTTTCATGATTATTATTTATTAAAGACAATTGAGTAATGATTCAATAATATCATGTCTTTTCATATATATTATATTTTATTAAAAAACTAAATTATACTTATACATAATAAAATATCATTAACATAGTACATTAGCCCTTAACTTATCAATTTCTTTAAAAATTTTTCAACAATTAATGTCACGTCCCAGATTTTCAGAACTCGAGGAGTGACTTAAAGAGTTTTTATTAAAATACTTCAAACATAGTTTTTAAGGAATGACAAAATTTTTCTCAATTTTCTATCTCTATTGCCCTTGAAAGTATCTTAATACTTTAGCTCCAAAATAAAATAAGTAAATAAAATATCGCACAAGGCAGCCATGCGCAAGCATGCGCGCACGAGGCCAGGCCAATCCTTTTAAAATATATATATATATATATATATATATATATAATATTTTAAAAATTTTGGCATGACCTATTTGTATTCTCTAGTTACCATCTCATATTTACCACCACATCACTTAATAATTAAATTTTTTTCTTTATACAATTTCATCACAAAATCCAAGGTTATACAATTCTGCAGAAAATTCTGTATAGGTAACCTTACTTTAAAAATTCATAACTCCTAAATCACATGTCCAAATTCCGTAAAATTTTTATAGTAATATACGTTATGAGTCTAGTTTTTCCAAAAATTGGAATCACTCGAAAAGAATTCCTACAGAGGTTTGTGGGTAGTGTTATGTAATTATAGGTCAGATTCTGACCAGTTTTGGAACAATTTTCATAACTCTCTCAATTTAACTTCAAAAAGGTTCATTCTTGTTTCACTAGAGAGATAAGACATATATCTTTCTTGTTACGAAATCAATTTATAAATCCAAGTATAGATAATTCTATAACCTTTTTAAAAGACTGTTTTCTGCTGCACCTTCTGAAGAAAGTGAGATGTTTACATTCCTTACTTTTCTATCGAACAAAACTAAGCAATTTAACATTTTTATGAAATATACCTCATCCTCACCGTATATATATATATATATATATATATACACACACACACACACACACACATAAAGATACTTGTTTTTAAAAATTTTCAGTCTTGTGGGGCTAGCTCCGAATTACAAAGATAAGAACCCGATGGGTTCAATGTGAAATGTGAAGGGCTTATGCCCGTACAAAACATATACCTCATACAATCTAAACATGCCCCAAAGGACACAAGTCTTTAAGTATCTTGACATTTCCTTATGACCTCCCTCTAGGCTTCATCAAGTCCAGGTCTCCCAAATTATCTCAAAATTTTATCCAGTATAGGGTAAGCACAACAGCCCAGTATAGAAAAGTCTAATAAAAGTAAATCATGCGTTTGCCCGTGTGTTTGTAAACAACATATATGAATGAGATGACAATTTACCTTCTAATTTCATTTCAAAACATATTCATGCATAACTCATGTCCAAACTTCCATAATTCGTCCACGATATCCAATTGTATAACAATGAACATCAAAGCACATTCTAAGTCCACAATTTCACTTTACAATCAAATTGCACATTCAAATTCACAATACCACAACTCACTCACACATGTCTAATTTTTCGATATATTTATACTGTACGGCTCACAAGTAACTCTCTAACCCACACAGTCTTGTTTTTTCAGGCTATTACTACCGATGGCTTACAAGTAACTATTTAACTCACACATGTCTTGTGTTCCTGGGCTATTAACACTGATGACTTACAAGTAACCATTTAACTTACACATGTGTGCAAAGTTTCATAATTCCAACATCAATAATTTCAACACAATTCATCAATTTTCATAATTTCAACACAATTTAACTGTTACGCATCATTCAAATGATTTCACAACAATTTATAGACATACAAGCATGATTTTCTATAATCAACATTATGAAAATATAACAAAATACCATGTATGACCATTTGCTTTTCTTTCATGCATTTTATCAAACACTATACATGCATTATGTTATGATTCAATCCAAATAACTTCATTTTAAATCTTTAACCAACAATACTCATATTTCATCACATGAAAACATAAGACATACAAGTAAACACTTATATTTACTAGTTTTAGAAATTTCCATACATTTCTTCTTGAAAATTCCTAAAATTTTCTAGTTTTGAATGTCTAAAACACCTTATAATCAAATTTTTTTTCGGTGTCAATCGTAGCCTTTGTTGTCTGAAATAATTTTTCAGAAGATTTCGGAGTTTAACGAAGTGATCAAACTTGTCTTTTTAAAGAAAAATCTAGAAACCCTAAGCAAAATGAAGAAAAAAGCTTCTCAGTTTCTCTCACGCCCCAAGTGTCTTCAGAATCAAATTTCCTTCCCATACACAAGTATTATATATATGTTTCAAATTGTAAAATTATAAAAATGCTATTTTATGTAGCAAAATCGCTAAAATTCTTATTTTCATTTCATTTCTTGTCAAATCTAAATTATGCTTCAGCCAAAGTGCTTTGGAAAATTTTAGAATGGTTCTACACGAAAAAAAATTATTTCGGATGAAAAAAAATTTTGCGAGGCCCATTAAGCCCGGTTTAAAACTTTGTTTTTCACACCATCTCTAATTTCATTCAAAATTACACACGAAGTCTCAAATACTATTTTAAGCACTTTACCTTTTTACACTTACGTCATAAGATAAACATTTATTTTAAATTTTCTTCAAATACATTATAACTAATAAAAAAAAAACAGTTTTCTTTTTTTTTTTCTCAATCTTTACAATTAAAACACAAGAATCTTTGTGGTTGAAAAATTAAATTAAAAAAAAAAACCATAACAACCCAAAAAGTAGGCAAAACCAGACAAGAAAGTCTGACATTGAAATGAGTTGATAGAGACGTTACCTGCTTATTAAGACAGGTGAAAAATACTTGACAATAATGAGTGGGTGGTTCTTATCAATTATCATTAGATGAAGTTAGGTCCTTTTTGGCTGCTGGCTAAAAATTGTATGCCCTGTGTTCGGTCATCCATCGCAATCAGAGTTCAAAATGGCAGGTTGAGCTCTGTTGAACGCTTCACTATGTCCCAGTCATATATGGAATAAAAGGCGCATTTGTAATTTTAAATTACAGATTCATTCTCTCACATTCTTTGTTAATGCGCAAATGTACTTGTTCGACTGTGACTTACAAAGCTACGATAAGTTATATTATTTTTTAAAATTTTTTTTAAAAATATATTATTCTTTTAAAATTTTTAAAATGACATTGATTTTTTTTTATTTTTATTTTTTTAAATAATAAAAATGTCTATTTTATTTAACTTTTTTTTTTTAATTTTAACCAATTTTGTTTTAATTTTTTTTCATGTTCAAGTGAATATTAATTAAAATATTCTTTAACTAATAAATTATAAGTTATTTATTTTAATTTTATTTTTTTATATAAAATGAAAAAAAAATTCAAAAAAGTTAGAAAAATGTCAAAATTTTAAAAAAATAATAATAAATGAAATGACATTTTTATCATTTTAAAAAGAAAAAAATGTTGTTGGAAATGTCTTTGAAGTTTTTCAATAAAAATAAAAAAAAGTCAGTATCATTTCAGAAATCTCATAAGATGTTCCAATAATGATTAAAAACTTTAAGACAAGTCAGTATAATTTATCAAAAAATTTACGTCGTAAAGATAAATTTACTGTTTACAGAAATATAATTATATACATCTAATTTTGTTGTGACAAGAGTCTCGTATATTTGATTAGTCCTTTTACTTTTTTGTTAATAAAATATTTGGTGAGAATTATTTAAAATAATTATAAATTGTTAAATTTTCTTTTGTCCTTTATTATATATTATATTAAATTAAGTGTATAATGTTTAGGGTTAATTACATTAATCTTTTATTTGATATCTAATTATTACATGAACTTTTTCTATGATTTTTGATATTATATTGACTTCTCGTGTCAGATTTTTTCGAAGAAGGACATTAATGAGAAGAATACATTTACTATTTATTCTTTAAGGTTAATTACATTGAACTCTCTTATGATTAGGAATTGAAGCGGGACGGGATGGCCCTTTCCCAATTCTGATTCCGTTTATATTTATCGCACCCGTCCCTTTCTATCCCGTTTAGAGCTTTACTCTGATTCTATTTATATTCTTCGACTCCACTCCGATATATATATATATATATATATATATATATAAAGTAATTAGGTTAAAACTTTTATTTTAATAGGTAAATTAATTTTATATTGTCAAAATAACTAATACAAAAAAAAAAAAATATATGAGTGTAATATGAAAAATCTTAAAACTAAATTTTTATACTGTCGTTTATTGGTAAATATAGTGTATATAAGAATAAATAAAAAATAATAATATATAAACGGGACAGGGTGACTATCTCTCGAACTCGAAGAGATTTTAAGGCTCTGTCTCAATTCTGTTTCTGAGCACTCTATACTCGTCTCATTAGGGATGAGGTAGGACAAATTGTCATCCCTACCTATGATGGGGCGGGACAAATTATCATCCTTACCTATGATATCTAATAATTACAAAAATACTTCTCTATAATTTTTTTTTTTTTTTAAAAAGGAGAGATCAATGTAATATACAATGGTATTTTAGTCAAGTTAGTTAAAATTCTAATTCTATTAATGATAAATTTTGTAAAAAAAAAAAAAAAATTATGGAAGAATTTGTACACTGTAAATATAAGATAAGATAGGGATGTCATCTCACTTGTGGAGACCGAAAGCACCTCAAACATGTTGCATGGCAACCATGATTTCTTAGACAAGAACCGAAAGTTATGGTCGAATCCTCCCCCAAATGGGCCTTATTTAGCATAAAATGGGACATATTGATAATACATGATAATGATGTTAAAGTCATTTTAGTACAGTAGTTAAAATATTAAGTATGATCTTAGTTTGAGTAGTATGTGGAGGGGTGTCTGATTCAAGTCTCAAATCACGAGTGCATATGTATTATTTATAAAAAATTAAAAAAAAACATAGAAATAAATAATGGAAAATTAAAATTACCTTATTAATGACCAAAGTGTATCAATTCTATTTTTTTTTTTTTTATATATCCTAATTTTGAATCTTAAATATGTGACTGACGCAAATCAATAATATTTTTATCACATTATTTGAAATTCAAAATTTATGACAAAAAATTAAAAAAATCCAGCGTTGCTCAATGTTATGTATTATTGATTGTACTTGTTTAAGATAAAGAGAAAATAACATACATGTTAGATTTGGTGGAACAATATAAAAGAGACAATAAATAGAGAAGAAAGAGAGAGAGAGAAGGAAAAAATTCAAAGAACTATATTATATTAAACTGAATTATTTGAAATTATACAAGAAAACTTCTTATATAAGAGGGTGATGAGGTTGTACATGAAAAGTGTTAATAAAGGAAATAAACTATGAAATCTTAATTCTACTATAATTACACAATACTATATGTGAACTATTATTTCTAACACCCCCCTCAAACTCATGGTGGGAGGTAGACCAACTTGAGTTTGCAAACAAAATATGGAAGTAGATTGGTTGACTTGTTAGCATTGTGGTTGAAATGTAGATGTAACCCAAGCTGACATAGTAGTGGAGTTGGATTCTCAATAGAGTTCATGACAACACATGGAAGCCCGGAATTGGAACTGAAGGCGGTGCATGAAAGCGCAAATGATGGTGTGCATAGCTGATTCTGACGGGGGTGAAGATCGTGAAGCTGAGATGGTGGCAATGGAGGAACGGCTAGGCGACGAATGTTGAGTGATGGTGAGGAGCAGTGACATGGTCATGACTGAGCTGAATGGTTGATCGAATGTTGATAGGAACAGTGAGCAACAGTGATGGTGAGCAGCAGTGACATGGTCACGACTGAGCCAGATGGTTGATCAAATGTTGATGAATAGAGACGTTGCATCATTGATTGACAAATGTCGCGGAGATACAGGGCTGAGATAGGTTGTTCCGAGTGTGTAATGGTGAGAGTGATAACGGCATGGTTGAAGGATTTTGTACGATGATAAGAAGATTCTGGTGGTGTAACAGTGAGTGAGTGAGTATGTTGCAATCTTATGACTTTCGGTCTGTGACTGAACAACAGTGAATGAGTGAGTGAGTGAGCGAGACCTTCGATCTATGACTGAACATGAGTGAGTGATGTTGGATGACAATAGATGAAGGATTGGTGATGGAGGTGATGAAGATGTTGTGGACATTGAGTTTTCTTTGACAATGGTTGAATTTGCAAGGGTGATGAATCTGAGGATAAACTTTGGCTATGATCGGGATGTTTGCGACAGGGCAGTGATTTGAACAGAAGCGCTAATAGGTGTAACTGATGGTAAGACTATTCTGAAATGGATGAACAGTAGTCTTTTAAAGTTGCTGTGGCTTCTTGACGATGTGTAACTCTAGGGGAGTTGGAAAGGAAGGCCCCGTTCAGTCCAGTGATGGCGTGCTATGATGATCTTGGTTGATTTCGACGATGATGATATCTAAGGTCTGTGATGATGATGCAGCGGTGACGATGGTTTGATTTCATAGCGGTGATGAAATCTGTGATGGAGTTTCTGGCTGTTAGCTTGAACTGAGTTAAGTTAAATGATTCCCATCATGGTTCTTTATCAGGAAAGATAGTCCAGACTTGTCGGCTGGTATTTCTTCAACTGCTACAACAGAGCACTGGGAATCGCTACTCAAGGTTGACAGTCTCTCTGTATGACCATCATCCCCAGTGAAAGAGATTCGCAATTCAGATGTTGGCAACAGTGTGAGATTCAAATTCCCCTAGGTAGCCTTGGCCTGAGGAGCACACATCAATAACTGGAATATGAACAATAGGGTCACACATTAAAGGCGTGAAGGTTGGGATCTGATGTGAACCAGGCAGCCTGACAAGTGGATCAGGTAGGAAATCCAGAGAGGTCGCATCAGCCATATTAAGAGTTAGGGTTGCTGTGATGCTGTGGTTTGGGCTGCGGTGTGGACTGCTGTGTTGCTGCGGTTTGGGCTAATGTGTTGCTGGTTTGGGCTGCTGTTTTGCTGCGGTTTGGGCTGGTAATTGGGCTGCGGTTTGGGCTGTTGTGGGACGTGGCTGCTGTGATGGACGTGATATGCTGATCCCAGAATGAACAGGCGTTGGGTCTGCAACAGAGAGCAGCACACCGAGGTGGCGAGCCTGCGATGACGTGTTGCGTGGCTGCTGTGATGGACGTGTTGTTGATGACCCAGCAACGTTGAAGACAAGAAAATTGGGAAAAGAAAAGAAAAAAAATATTTCGAACCGCAAATTATTAGACTCGATCAGACCAGATGAGAACAATAAGTTTGAGTGGATGGTAAATGCCGCTAATCAAGATGGTTCTGATACTATATTAGATTTCGTAAAATAATATAAAAGAGACAATAAATAAAGAAGAAAGAGAGTAGGGAAAAGTTTAAAAGATTACATTATATTAAACTGAATTATTTGAAACTATATAAGAGAGTGATATAAGGTGATAAGGTTGTACATAAAAAGTGTTAATAAATGAAATAAATTATGAAATTCTAATTCTATTACAATTACACAATACTATATGTTAAGTATTATTTCTAACACACAAAGGAACCAAACACCTAGTAGGTTAGGTGGTATAATGAGCTCGAGTTGGACTTGTCATTAGCTCAAATCTTTTTATTGTCTAATAAAATAAATAAATAAATAAAATTATAATTATAATCAAGTCTGATTCGATCAAATCTTTAAAAGAGTAATTTATTAATATTTTAATAATAATAAAAATTAACTAAATCTAACAATTGCATATTTAAGAAAAACTTTTAGAATGAAATCCAACGCAGGAGCCAAAAAGAGAAATTCTACTTTTATAACAACAGTAAAGAGGGCAATCATTCTTTTTGAACTATTCATCTGTCATAGAACACAACATGCAAGTGATGTGCACTTAAACCCACTTTCCATTAGCCAGTCCCCACCTCCATAATGGCCAAATATCTGAAAGATAATTAATTAACAGCAATTAACTACTCATGTACCCAATTTTCAAGAAAGACAATCAATCTCCAAAAACATAAATCAGATTAGGATCTATAATCATAAAAATGAATCTAGATTAACAAAAATAAAATGAACCTGAAAATGGATTGAAAATAGATCCAGTAATGGCACAACTCTTTGTGATGAAATTGGGGCAGACGAAGAGGTTGTTTACCTGTGTATTCAAGCCCTTGGGGATAATTAGGGCCAAGTATAAGACCATGAGAACAGAGATTTTGTGAGGTTATTATTGAAGTGGTAATTATATTGGAAAAATTTTGTAGGTGATGGAAATCAAAGTCCCAATCTCATTAAACTCGTACTCCACTCATTTCTTGCTTTCATTTTCAAAATTTTTATAAATAGCTGTTTTTCATTTTCAGCTTTTAGTCAGAATCGGTAAACTTTTTCAGAAAAAAGAAAACCAAAATGAGAAATTGAACACAAGTTTTTTACTCTTGTTTTCATAAAAAGTGAATACAAAAATTAAAATTTAAAAATGGCAATGTTTTCAAATAGACCAATAAGTTCTAACTTGATTGATACTTCCTCTACAACCATATAGGAGGTTGAGGGTTCAAGTTCCTTAAGGGAGCAAAGTGGTCATTACATTTTTTATATACTTTGACAACAATTAAATTATCTTGAATATAACCCTTATACGCATGCCTTCTAACAAATTTTGTCACAAAACTTGTTTGCAATTTGTTTAATATTTTTATTCCTAGTTTATAAATAGGAGTTAGAAAACAACGAAAAAAACATGTCTGTATTTGATGCACTTAAAAAAAAAAGAGTGAGAACAGTAAAAAATACACATTATGGAAGAAAACCTTTAATTTTTGGTAACCTTTATATAGGCATTTGCCTTTCTAATGAATGGTTGTGATTTATATAAATGTCTTCGATCTAACAATTGGTGGAATTATACTAGAAAGCTTATTTAGAAAGATATTAAGAATATCTAGATATTTACAACTAAAGTTATCAATGATCTCATCTGATTATTTTAAATATGGTATGAAATTTGATTTGATCATCATATCTAAATCTGGAAACTTGTTTAATTAAATAGACCGAATATCAATTAAAGTAATTTGATCTATTAATGGGTCCATCCCAGTTTATAGAATATATACATTAATTTTTTTACATATTATATTAAAATTATATATTTTAGATTTATATAATATATTAAATTTTAAATTGTATTTAGATTTGTTAAGATGAATTGAGTTGATTTTATATATTCTAAATTTTACATGTTATATATAAAGTATAATATAATATTTTAAATATAAAAATTATTTATAAAATAGAATTTGGATTAAGAATTTATATATTCAAAGAATTAATATGAACTGATCATCAAGGCCAGTTATGAAAACCACATCCAGATCATGTCCCATTTTGATAATCTCAATTCGAGGTGAATTTGAGCTGGTATTCAATCCACTTGTACTAGCGCAACTCTAAGATCTTTTTCTACTAACCAAGGTCTCCTTTTTCTCCTTGCTCTTCTCCAACCTCTGTTCCAAGCTTTTTATGTATTTTACTGCCTCATCTATTTGATCAGGCGGTGGCAGTCCCTCCTACATTCATCAAATCATTTATCACTTTTATGAAAGCCTATGCAATCACCAAATAAAATGACATATATATATACACACACACACGTACAACCGGTTATATGTGCACAGTGTGTGTTGTCACATTGCATTCAACAGATTAGGACCTACCAACGGACATGTTTAGTTGAATTTATGCAGGACGTACAAAAGTTCAAGATTTCAACCATCAAGCCAAACTCATAGTATATACATATGGTAAATACACACATGAATACAATCATATATATATATATATATGTGTGTGTGTGTGTGTGTGTGTTTATCAGTATATGCATTAATTTAAATTACTTCTAAACAAAATCCTCAATGTTGGCCTCTGAAAACCTTTTATACACAGACACACACACACACATATATATTTGATAGTAAGGGTAATCATTGAGAGAGTAATCTGTTGTGAGCACAGTGAGATCTCCTATTATACTATTCCTTGTTCATATTAGTGAAAATTTTCTCCCTCTTATCCGTGGACGAAGGCCTGAAACCGAACCACGTAAATATTTGTGCACACTTGTGTGATTAATTTATCCACCAACTTTACAATAAAACTAGCATTTTATTCCAAAAGACAAGTGATAATGATTAATCTTAAATTACTCCTTCATATCCCCATTCGAACAATTCTTGGGTGTACTCCGTGGTGACAAAATATAAGTACTTAATTTATTTCAAATACAATTGGCTACGTGGCAATTTTCTATCAACTTATGACTCAGTATAAGACATGACTTGAAAGAAAAATGCTATTATGCTTCCCAAATTTGTTTCTTAAATTTCTATCCCGAATGATGTAGTACTGATATGGTAAAATTATATTAATTACTCATTTCAAGAAAGTAAATTTAGACTTGGATGAATTTAATCCAAGTAAAATTCTCTTCCAATAGTGCAAGGTTGAAAATCCTACCAAAGTCCAAGTCTCCTCCAATATGGCGTGATGTTTGGTTTAAAAAAAAAATTCCAAACACCAATGATTTCACCTATCTAGGTAGTAGATATGGATAGATTGACCCCAAGTCAAAGTCTCCTCTTAATACAAAGTTGAAGGCCTACCCCAACTCTCAAGTCTAAATCTTCTTTATTATGGCAAGTATGATAATTCAAATGCTACACTTACATATAGGAAATTTCCAAACACAAGCCCAGAAAATTTGCAAGCTAATAGATAAAAATCAATCTATAGAACATTACGTCTTTATCTAGATTTGGATGGATTCACACCAAGTGAATATATCCCCTAATAATGCAAGCTTGAAGGGCCTACCCCAACTCCATGCAAGTCTCCTCTAATACAACATGATATTCAGTGTTAATTTCAACAATATACAAAACAAGAAATGGTGTCTTTTCAATTAATTTCTTGTTCTTTTATTTTTATTTATAGTTTATTTATTTTATTTTTATAATCAGAATCGAGCATGACATATATCTTTAATATTTACTGTATGCCATATATAAGAAAAACTAAAAAGAAAATATCAAAGTGAAACAAGTCTACGTCGTGAGACACTACTATCCTTTTAGTTAACTATTTGACTTGGATGAATTTAATCCAAGTAAAATTCTCTTCCAAGACTTGGATGAATTTAATCCAAGCAAAATTCTCTTCCAATAATGCAAGGTTGAAGATCCTATCCAAATCCAAGTCTCCTCCAATATGGCGTGATGTTTGGTTTAAAAAAAAATTCCAAACATCAATGACTACACCTATCTAGATAGTAGATATGAATAGGTTGACCCCAAGTCAAAGTCCCCTCTTAATGCAAAGTTGAAGGGCCTACATCAACTCTCAAGTCTAAGTCTTCTTTATTATGGCAAGTATGATACTTCAAATGCTACACTTCCATATAGGAAATTTCCAAACACAAGCCCATAAAATTTGCAAGCTAATTGATAAAAATCAATCTATAGAGCATTACGTCTTTATTTAGATTTGGATGGGTTCACACCAAGTGAATATATCCCCTAATAATGCAAGCTTGAAGGGCCTACCCCAACTCCATGCAAGTCTCCTCTAATATAACATGATATTTAGTGTTAATTTCAATAATATGCAGAACAAGAAATGGTATCTTTTCAATTAATTTCTTGTTCTTTTATTTTTATTTGTAGTTTATTTATTTTATTTTTATAATTAGAATCAAGCATGACATATATCTTTAATAGTTACTGTATGCCATATTTAAGAAAAACTAAAAAGAAAATATCAAAGTGAATCAAGTCTACGTCGTGAGACACTACTATCCTTTTAGTTAATTATTAGACTTGGATGAATTTAATCCAAGTAAAATCTTTTTCCAAGACTTGGATGAATTTAATCCAAGCAAAATTCTCTTCCAATAATGCAAGGTTGAAGGTCCTATCCAAGTCTAAGTCTCTTCCAATATGGCGTGATGTTTGGTTTAAAAAGAAATTCCAAACATCAATGACTACACCTATCTAGATAGTAGATATGAATAGGTTGATCCCAAGTCAAAGTCCCCTCTTAATGCAAAGTTGAAGGGCCTACCCCAACTCTCAAGTCTAAGTCTTCTTTATTATGGCAAGTATGATAATTCAAATGCTACACTTCCATATAGGAAATTTCCAAACACAAGCCCATAAAATTTGCAAGCTAATAGATAAAAATCAATCTATAGAGCATTACGTCTTTATTTAGATTTGGATGGGTTCACACCAAGTGAATATATCCCCTAATAATGAAAGCTTGAAGGGCCTACCCCAACTCCATGCAAGTCTCTTGTAATATAACATGATATTTAGTGTTAATTTCAATAATATGCAGAACAAGAAATGGTATCTTTTCAATTAATTTCTTGTTCTTTTATTTTTATTTGTAGTTTATTTATTTTATTTTTATAATTAGAATCAAGCATGACATATATCTTTAATATTTACTGTATGCCATATATAAGAAAAACTAAAAAAAAAATATCAAAGTGAATCAAGTCTACGTCGTGAGACACTACTATCCTTTTAGTTAATTATTAGGCTTGGATGAATTTAATCCAAGTAAAATCCTCTTCCAATAGTGCAAGGTTGAAGGTCCTACCCAAGTCCAAGTCTCCTCCAATATGGCGTGACGTTTGGTTTAAAAAAAAAAAATTCCAAACATCAATGACTACACCTATCTAGATAGTAGATATGAATAGGTTGATCCCAAGTCAAAGTCCCCTCTTAATGCAAAGTTGAAGGGCCTATCCCAACTCTCAAGTCTAAATCTTCTTTATTATGGCAAGTATGATAATTCAAATGCCACATTTATATATAGGAAATTTCCAAACACAAGCGTAGAAAATTTGCAAGCTAATAGATAAAAATCAATCTATAGAGCATTACGTCTTTATCTAGATTTGGATGGGTTCACACCAAGTGAATATATCTCCTAATAATGCAAGCTTGAAGGGCCTACCCCAAGCCCATGCAAGTCTCCTCTAATACAACATGATATTTAGTGTTAATTTCAACAATATGCAAAACAAGAAATGGTGTCTTTTCAATTAATTTCTTGTTCTTTTATTTTTATTTGTAGTTTATTTATTTTATTTTTATAATTAGAATCGAGCATGACATATATCTTTAATATAAACTGTATGGCATATATAAGAAAAACTAAGAAGAAAATATCAAAGTGAATCAAGTCTATGTCATGAGACACGCTATCCTTTTAGTTAACTATTTGATTATTAACGAACGAAAAAATCTCAATATTTTATTGAATGACAACACACATTTCAATCAAGAGAAGTGTCCAACAAGAAAATATTTGATTATTAATGAATGAAAAAATTTCAATATTTTATTCAATGATAACGCACATTTCAATCAAGAGAAGTGTCCAATAAGAAAATATTTGATTATTAATGAATGAAAAAATTTCAATATTTTATTGAATAACAACACACATTTCAATCAAGAGAAGTGTCCAACAAGAAAATTGGATATTTTTTTTCAATCAAGACCGAGTCCAGCATGAAAATTTTCCAAGTAGCCATCACTAATGAGTACCTATTTCAATCTCAAATCTAACGTAAATAACACGACGCTTCTTCCAATTTAATTTTAGCAATATTCCAAGTTAATAGATATGTCAATCTATTTGATATTTTATGGGAAAAATTTTCAACTTCCTTTTGCATATTAGAGATGCCAATTCATTTTTTTTAAAAATAATGTATGACCATAGCTATCATTATTGCACTTAAGGATGACAAAATTTCCCATTCTATCAGGTTTCTATCCAGTCGTGTCTCTAATAAAATAGGTTTGAAGAGAAAATAAATAAGATGGGACAGAAACGGGAGAAGAGATTAAAATCCCATATTGGTTCAGAACAGGGATGGATTTGAGTAGGGGTGTCAATTCGTGTTATCGGGTCGTGTTCGGATCGTGTTCGGGTAGTGTCAAGGCATACATATTCGAAAATATGTGTGAACCCAAACCCAATATTATTAACTAATCGTGTCAAGTTTCAAAACCCAAACCCAACCCATTTATTAAACAGGTTACACGTGTCGACGCACTTAACCCGTTTATTTTAATTTTTTTATTTTTTAAATAAAAAAATTTACCTATCTTTTAATATGTATAAATAATTTTCAAGTTTAGTAACTTTGGATATGGACTAAATCATAGTAGAAAGCTCTTATATAAATAAAAAATCTCAAAACCTGGATAAATATTTGATGTGAGATGAATTACCTTAACTCATAATATATTTTATAATTAAACGTGTTAAGTCGTGTTAAACGGGTTGACACTAGTAAAACTCAAACCCGACCTGTTTATTAATCATGTTATACGTGTCAACCCGTTTATAACCCAAACCCAAACCCGTTAATTTCGTGTCATACTGTCGTGTCGTGTTAAAAATTGACACTCCTAGATTTGAGTGCTTTGCCCCGAGTATATATGTTTCAAGCATGTAAATGCCTTTTAATATTTTCAAATTCTCTTAAATACCCTAACAAATAAAGATCTAAAAATGTGAATATATAAGTATTACGTATATAATTTTTATATATATGTATATATAAATTTGTATTTATAATAATATTAATTGATATTATTTTATGATCTAAATTTTTGTGTTCAAACTTGTGATCAAATGAGAGAAAGTCATTAATTATTATTACATCAACTATTTTTTTAATTTTTTTTATTAATTAATGACTCATTATTTGACATAACAAGAAAACATTATCCTAATCCAAATGCTATACTTACGTATAGAAAATTTCTAAACAAGAGCCCAAACTTCCAAGATAATATATAGAAATTAAACTGTAGAGCATTAAAGGGTGATGAAAACAGGACATATTTATTTAATTTTGGATGGGTTGACACCAAATCAGAGTATCCCCTAATAATGCAAGCTCGGAGGGCTTGTCCAAGTACAAGTCTCTTCTAATATGACATGATATTTAGTATTTCCTCAATATGCAAAACAAGTAATGGTGTTTCTTTCAATTAATTTTTTATTCATTTATTTTTATTTTTATTTGTAGTTTATTTATTTTATTTTTATCATTAGAATAGAGCATGACATATATCTTTAAAACTTATGGTATGCCATATATAAGAAAGACTAAAAATAAAATATCTATGTGAATCAAGTCTACGCCATATATAAGAAAGACTAAAAGTAAATATTAATTAAAATTTTTTTTAGCTAAAAAATATAAATTGTGATAAAATTAATGAAGCCGTAAATTTCACGACACAAGTTTCAATCAAATTGATGTAGAAGCCACTGTGCTTTTTCCATTTTAGTTTAATGAAAATTCCAACTTTGACAATTCAAATGTTACTTGCACAGTTGGTGCAGCTATTTAAACCCCAAACCCTGAGCTGCAAAGAATTCAAGGGTAATCAAAATGGGACGCCTTTGTTTATTGGTGATGATGTTGGTGCTTCTAAATGGGTACTGCTGTCTTGGGTGTTGGGAGCAAGAGCGTATTGCTTTCTTGCAGATTAAAGTTGACATCAATTTCCCCAACGGCATTTCGCTTCAAAGATGGGTGGATAATGAAACTGCTAATTGTTGTGATTGGGAAGAGATTAAGTGTAGTGTAGACACAGGACGAGTGATCCAAATCTCTCTTAATGGAACAAGGGAATATGGGAGATCAGGAGATTGGTATTTCAATGCCTCTTTGTTCCTTCCCTTCGAAGAACTCAGGACACTTCACTTGCTTGAAAATTCATTAGTCGGTTGGCTTGAAAATGAAGGTGAGAACAATTATTTATATTTTGGGTAGAGTTGTTTGTTGTGTTGTTTTATTGACTATTCCATTTTCTGTGATAGGCTTTGAAAGACTATCAATGTTGAGGAATCTGCAAGTAATTGATTTGAGTTATAATAACTTTAATATCAACATTCTATCACGTCTCAGTGGGTTTCCATCTCTCAAGTATCTATCTCTTCGATCCAACAACTTCTTCTTGAAAGGATCGACTCATTTTAACAGTATGTGCAATCACATATACCAACACTTAATATTTCTAGCTTTTATTAATTTAACATTAATATTTTGGTCAGGGAAAATTTAATTATTATTTTATGAGATTGAAAAAAGCTACATCATTGATCAATTATGCGCAGGTTCTGAAAGACTATCAAGATTGAACAATTTGGAGGTCCTGGACTTGCGTTGGAATTACTTGAATGGCAGTGTACTATCATTCCTGAGTAAGTTTTCGTAGTAAAGACAACATTGGTTTAAAAAAAAGAATGTGTATGTTTGGTTATGAGGAATTTGAATTGGAGGCAACCTAACTCAATTTAATTAGTTTATTTCACTGTCGTTGGCAGACTTAAATGATTTGAACAGTTTGAAGGAACTTTATCTATCAGGCAATAACTTGCAAAGCTTTGAACCCATTCAAGGTATAAAAATTGAAATCACTTCATTATGTTTTCCTTTTAATTTTTTTAAATGCAGGGGAAGGGTGTGATAAAATTTTAAAACTAATACCAGAGATGAAAATTTTCATTTTTCTACAGGATTGAGCAATCTGGAGATCCTTGATTTAAGTAATAATTGGTTCAATAATTCCACTCTTTCATTTGGTGGTGGACTTTCATCTCTCAAGTCTTTAGATCTAAGTTGGAATAAATTAAAAGGAACAGTTGATATGAGAGGTTAGTATTATACATTATTACATTTTCTTTCTTTGTTACTCTGTTTCTTAGCATAAAAGAAGAATCCGCTTTGTTAATTAGTACTTCAAGCAAACATTAATGACCTGCGTAATGTTAATTAATTCATGCATTAATACCCTAGTTAATGTTAATTTCCGTACTATTTTTTTTTTCTTTCTATAGGGATATGAGCACTTAATCATTGTAGTGATTACTCAAATCAAATGTTGTGATTTTAATTATTTTATCCTTATCTAAAAATTATGAAAAATTATACATACAATCAAACACTCACTATAATTTTATTTATTTTCTGTTAGATTGTATTACTCGTATCAATCTATAATTGTAGCTGTCAAAATCAAAATCAAAATTCAGGGACGTTTATTGATTTAATTGTTGAGTTAACTAGTTTAAGTGGTTATATAATTAACTAAATAAAAAAGCAATAATATATTCAAAATATAAATTAAAGAAAAATAATTTTACAAATATATTTATGGTAAAAGAAATTAGAATGACGTAATAAAATAACAAATTATAACTAACTAGGCACCATCGAATTTACAAAGATTTGAAACGCTCACTAAATTTGTTTACATCAAAGCTTAAACCTGAGATTTTGTTTAATTCAAATAGTTATACCAAGTCTTTAGGATTTAGCAAATAAATAAATTGTTTAATTTAGGGCATAATTAGTTGGATAATGCGATTCTTTCATCTATTAAACGTAGGTTAGTATTGTAATCTTACTTTTCAAAATTTATGTATTGTATTTTCTTTGTCTTTTCCAGAATTAGATGCATTAACCAATTTGGAAGTTTTGGATTTAAGCTACAATGAAATTGACAGCTTGGTGACTCCTAAAGGTATATATGGCTATTTAATTAAGATATATATATTGCTGGCATAACAATTACAATTGTTTTGATCTCTCTATTTCCATTCTTTAGACACCAAAATCTTCAAGAAACTCAAAGAGCTAAACCTACATGCTGCCCTCAGGAAAAGTATTTCAAGAAACCTAGTACAGTCCTTGGGGGCATTCTCATCCCTTAAGACCCTCTATCTTGGGGGGTCCTATACATTGAAAGGACCAATTACCGTTACCGCTGAAGGTAATTAAGTTGAATTAAAGTACTGCTTTTCCTTAATTTTAATTGCTTTACACTTTCTTATTGTAATATAGCTTTCAATGTTATTTTCATGGAATTAACTTTTTTGTTCATATACAGACTTGGGTAACTTGCCCAATTTGGAAGCCTTGTTTTTGGATTATTCTTCACCCAACAACAACTTTCTTCAAAGCATTGGAGTATTGGCTTCTCTTAAGAACTTATCCATGTTTGAATGTGAACTCAATCATACTCTGCCCACTCTAGGTAAATCGTTGCTCTCCAAAATTTTCAATTATGTTTCCTTACCTTACCAAGGTTAATGTTCTTCACAACTCTACTATCATATATATTTTCATTTGTTTGTGTGTGTCAACTCTTTTATTTTATTTTTTGTCTTTTTAAACTTGTAAACAAAAGTACAATTTTATTAATTTGATAGCTTCCATTTTTTTTCATGGATTTAACTTTCTTGCTCATACACAGATTGGGATAACCTGCTCAATTTGGAAACCTTGATTTTGGATGGCTCCTCACTGAACAATAATTTTCTGCAAAGCGTAGGAGTATTCACTTCTCTCAAGATCCTATCTATGTCTAATTGTGAGCTTAATGGTTCTCTATCCACTCAAGGTAAATGGTTGCTCTCTTAAATTTTTAATTATGTTTCCTTCATCGTAACTCTTTCTAAATATGTGTGTATATGTGTGTGTGTGTGTGTACTTCTAACTACTCTATCATTTTTTTAGATTCTTAAAATTAAAAACAAAATTACAATCTATTCATTTGACAGGTTGGTGTGAATTGAAGAACCTCCAAAAGCTTGATCTCAGTGGCAATCAACTTGAGGGTTTTCTACCTTCATGTTTTGGAAATTTCACGTCTCTGAGAACGATTGATCTCTCTTATAATCAATTGACTGGAAACATTTCTTTGTCTCCCTTAACTAATCTAACCTCTCTCGAATACTTGCTACTTTCATATAATCACTTTCAAATTCCATCTTCATTCAGCTCATTTGCTAACCATTCAAAGCTTAAGGTCCTTTCAGCTGATAGGAACACAATAATATTAGAAAAAGAGCAACAAACATGGGTTCCAAAGTTCCAATTAAAGGTTGTTAGTTTGTCAAATTGTAATCTTAGTGTACTACTTCCCAGCTTCCTTTATTACCAACATAACTTGGCATTTGTTGATCTCTCTAATAACTACTTGTGGGAAAAGTTCCCAACTTGGTTGTTAGAGAACAATACAAGTCTGGAAACACTTAACCTAAGACACAACTTCTTCAATTGTTCTTTCAGTTTACCATTCTACCCTAATCCTAACATGTCGACAATAGATATATCTGACAATAATGTACATGGTCAAATTCCAGCAAATTTAGATTTGATCTTTCCGTCCTTGACTCATTTAAACATGTCTAATAACGCATTTAAAGGTCGCATCCCTTCTTGTTTAGGTAATATAAAATACTTAGGACTTTTGGACCTTTCAAACAATAACTTGTCGGGGGGAATACCAGAGCAATTGGCATTGAATGGCTCTTCTTTGTGGTTCTTGAAACTATCTAATAATAGTTTGCAGGGACAACTATTTCCCACATCTCATAGCCTACGTAAATTAGAATTTTTGTTTGTGGATGGCAATAACTTTGCAAGCATGATACCAAAAAGCTTCTCTCTCATGATCTCCCTGCTTGTATTGGATGTTAGTAGTAACAATTTGACTGGCATGCTTCCAAGATGGGTGGGAAATATGACAAACCTTATGGGAATTGTTATGTCCAAAAATCACCTTCAAGGTTCTATTCCAAAGCAATTCTGCAAACTTGATTCTCTCGAGTTTCTAGATCTCTCTGAAAATAATTTCTCTGGCTCTATACCATCTTGCTTGAACCTATCAAGAATTAAACATGTCAATCTAAATAAAAATCGGCTAGAAGGTCCATTGACACGTGCATTTTATAATAACTCTTTTTTGGTGACATTAGATCTCAGTGACAACAACTTAACCGGCACTATTCCAAAATGGATTGGTAGCCTTTCAGCATTAACCATTCTTCTCCTGAAAGGCAATCAATTTAAAGGTACAATTCCCATTCAGTTATGCCACTTGAATAGATTGCGCATCATGGATCTTTCTCATAATAATCTTTTCGGCCCAATACCACATTGCTTGGGTAATATTAGTTTGGACTTAACCACTGGACAATCTAACGCAGTGTGGAACACTATATTTTCTGGTGACGGGTCTTTGTATTATTATGTGCTAAGCACAGATTTAATGGGTTCACTTGCTTCGTCCTTCCTGATGCTTCATCAAAACCCATTAGCTGAAGTTCAATTACAAGTGGAGTTTACAACAAAGAGGAACTCACTTTTATACAACGGCAGCATCCTTAATTACATGTCAGGAATTGATCTCTCTTGCAACCAATTAGCAGGCGAAATCCCACCCGAATTGGGAAATTTAAGTGACATTCGTGCACTAAACCTTTCCCATAACAATCTTACTGGGACAATCCCTGGAACATTATCAAAGCTAAAGCAAGTTGAGAGTTTGGATCTTTCTTACAACAACTTGAACGGGAGAATACCCACACAATTGATTGAGTTGAACGCTTTGGCAGTCTTCAGTGTGGCACACAACAACTTATCAGGTGCTTTACCAGAGATGAAAGCTCAATTTGGAACCTTTGAAGAGACCAGCTATGAGGGTAATCCTCTTCTTTGTGGACCTCCATTACATAAGAGTTGCACAAAAAATAGAGCAACATCACCAATGCAAAATGTCTCAAATGGGCAGGTAGAAGAGGATGGTTTTGTAGATATGGATGCTTTCTACATCACATTTGTTGTGTCTTATATAATTGTGTTATTAGGAATTGCAATAGTTCTATACATAAATCCTTATTGGCGTCAAGCATGGTTTTACTTTATTGAAGTATACATCACCTCTCGCTGATATTTGGTTCTTGACAATCTTGTTAAGTGTCCAACTTCAGAAATATGTAGCCTCTGTATTGATGCTTATTTATACATTAATAAAATTATTGTTTTAAACTTATTACTATTTGTAGAAAACTTGTAGTTCAAAAATTGTTAGTGGATGAGAAAATCTCTGCAATATATAGTCATCAACTCGATGTATTATCAGAATATTTGCCTTTGTTTCATTGAAAAGATAAAAATGTGCCTCCATAAATGTTTGTTTGTGTGTGTGTGAGTGAGAGAGAGAGAATTTACAAATTCAAAAATGCTCAAACAGTTTATACCAGAAAAAATAAGGATAGTTGTACTAATTGCATTCATAATAATTAAACAATGATTTGGCAAAAGTTATTTGCTTTAGCAATAGCCTCATCCAAAAAGAAAAAGAAAAAAGGAAAATGAATACTTTTCAAATCATGATTAGGGAACGGTAGTGAAGCAGTTATATCTAACATATGAGGGATAAAAGCTTGTCGGCTTTAAAATCAAATCAAGGGCATTCACAAGCAAAACAATGTTCAAACCATCTAGATTTATAATTATCCAGCCTAGTGGCAAAGCATATTGACCTTTTGAAGAGGCAACCCAATGTGCATCCTTATTGGTATGACGCTTTACCAATGAGATAATTGGGCGAATTTTAATAGTAATCTCTACCATAATTGCATCAATCTCCAAAGAAATAATGTTATTTGAACAAAAAGAAATCACTTCAGCATTATCACTTACGATGGTAACATTTGACAAAAATAGGGATTTAGCGATGCAGCAAGCTTGTTTGGCAGCTAACACCTCACATTGAATTGCTAAAGAAGCAACAATAGAGAATTTCTTAAATTGACTTTGATAGAAGCAGTTTTCAAACAAGATGAAAAGAGCCATCACATTGAGCTTCAGTTGGCCTTGAGGGGGAAGACAAAAGATTGAAAAGTCATCACCCACACCACAAGTCTGCCCACTACTGACACATTATGAAAAGAGAGGAATTCTTCCCATACTAATGTAAGCTTTACTGAGAACTAAAATAGGAGAAACTAGGACTTTTTGAAAAAGAATTTATTTTTTGGCTTTCCAAATAGCGTACCAATGCATTTGAACAATCCCTTGTTGCTAAATTGATTTCTAAAATTGTCACTGAGAGAGCAACAATAATTCATGTATTTCCTCCCAAGTTTTGTATTGATATTGCAGAATGAGACTATATATCACCTACCCTTTCATATAAATGAGGTTTACATTCACATAATGTACTAGCATCCCAAAGGGGAACCAAACCTATGTTAGGCCATTGGTTGTACTCATGCATATGAAGGAATGGCTAATAACAATATATCGAGATTTTTTATTTTTTTATTTTTTTAGATCAAAAGAAAATCATTTCCCAAGAATATTTATTCATAATATATATGAAGCATACTACCAGATTTTCCATCAGCTTTAATAGTAATTTGGAATTTGGAAGGTTTCTTTGAAGGTAAAAAGGGTCTGATACAGGGTGATCCTCTTTCCCCTTATTCATTCATCATTGCTATGAAAGTGTTTAATTGCTCGTTGAAACGGAACATCAATGAATATAGCTTCTCCTACCATCCTAAATGTGACAAGCTGGTATTTTTCACTTGTGCTTTGCTTATGACTTATTTGTTTTATGCAGAGCTGAAGTTTATTCTTTCTCCACCATCAAAAGAACTTCGGATGAGTTCAAATCCATGATTGTCCTTGTAATACCCTGACTCGAATTATAACTGAGCAAGCTATGTAATAGAATCGATAATGCCTGATGTTATGATGTCAAATGAAATGGACTAATTTGGATTTGAAATTGTAACCAAGCCAATAAGGCCTAATGCTACGATGATGACATAAACGGGTTGAATTTCAATGGTTTGAAAATATGGATGATGCTAGGGCAAACAAATAGCGAAAAAAAAAGAAATAAAAATAAAATAAAATAAATAAAATAAGAATTAGAAAAAAAATAAATACATAAATAAAAACAAATAAAAATTATGTTATGGCATATGGATTTAGATATACATATATATATTTATGTATATGGGTGGATGTATATATATATATATATATATATATATTAACATAAAGGGGTGTTACACATAAGCAGAATAAAAGAAGTAACAGAAAGAAAACGGATGGAGAGTTATGTGCAGGAAATGAAAGGGCGCAAGGAGAGAGAGAGAGAGAGAGAGAGAGAGAGAGAAGAAAACTTAAGTGAGGGGCAGTTTTGTTCAATAAAGCATGCGTTGCGTTAGAACCAGAAGGAAACAAAGAAAAAAAAATAGAGAAGAAAAAGGAGTAGAACAAGCGGCTCACGCAGGAAGCGGCACGAATAGGAAGGAGAAAAAAAAAAGAATACAGAGAGAAGCAGTGTTGTAGCACAAGAAGCAAAAGGAAAGAAAAATAATAAGAAAGAAGAAGCAGGCCGGGCGCAGGAAAGAATAAGGAAGAAAAACGGAGGGAAAGAGGAAGCGGGAACAGAGAAAGGAGCGCAAGGGGGTAAGCCACTGTTCTCTGTAATTCGAATTTTTTTGGTTGCTTTCAATTTTCTTTGAGTTGTATATGAGTATAGAACATTAAACCAGAGTAGGAGAGAAGAAGTTTAGAACAAACAAGGAAGAAAACCGTGAAAGAATAAGGGAGAATTTAACAATTACAGGTTATGGAATTTGAGTTGGGTTGAGTGATTTTGTGTATTAAACTTTGCTTCAATCATGAAAAAATGATCCTCTTAGGTGTATCAAATTTATAAGATCAAAATTAGATCAAAACTGTAGAGAAAATGGAGGAGAAAAGGGCCGGCCGAAAAACCGCACAGCTCCGGTGGAGCTGCGGTTTTCCCTATTTTGGGAGTGTTCCGGCTCTCCGATCAGAAAATTGAGGGAAGATTTGAATTGCCCATGACCTGTAGGTATGAACCCCACTAAAAAATGCAAGAAAATCCGTCGCCGGTGAGTCGCCGTTGACGGAAAAGACAACCAGCCACGCTGGAAATGTTGATGTGCAGCTGGGACTTTGTGATTTAATTTGGGCCAAACCGGGTTGGGTCTGACCCGACCCACCCATTCAGATGGCTGTCTAACAGATAAAATTTTAAATTTGAGTTTGGTGGGTGTTTAGTTGAAAATGAGAAGTTATCCAATGATTGGCTTGAAAGTATACAGGAAATAGAAAAAACAGAAAACAAAATTGTTTGGGCAGTGGCTTGAAGGTGTGACCAAGGGTGAAAGGATGTGAAGCTTAGCCTACTGTGGTCTGCTTGGGCTCAAATACTATATGTATTAGCTACACTAATTAATTTAAATAAGTGGTTTAAATTAATAAATTTCAAATTAAATCCCGACGCATAAATTAGTCGAATGAATAATGAAAACTTACTGTTTTGGACCTTCTGGATCTAATGGTGAGGTCCGTTTCACAAGACGGAGTTCCAAAAAATAAAATACCCGTAGGAACGCCAAAATGACCAAAATGCCCCTACATCGAAGGTGAGTCAAACGGACTCTGATTGAGTTAAGTAAATAGTGAATTTTTATTATTTCAAACCTTCTGGACTCAACGATGAAGTCCAAATTGTGAAAATAGAACCCAAAAAATAGAGACACGTAAATGACCATTTTGCCCTTGGGCAAATTAGATCAAATTAAAATATAAAGTAATAAAAGAGATATTTAGAGTAGCGAGGCATAAATTTGATAAATGACATTAAAGTTGAAACGTGTTTACTGATATATAGGAGACTCGAAAGGAAAAAGGGAAGGTCACGGAATAATAAGACGTATTGAAAAGGTAAATGAATTTCTATCTCTTATACGTGGTTCCCAAGCCACGATCCTTCCATTACTGCCAAGCTTGTACTCATGTATATATGTTCACTGTTATTGTTTCCACCATGGATATTGTTTTATCTTGTGAACTTGATGAGTTATTGCATGTCAATACCTTGATACAGTTTATGTGTATTTCCTTAATGCTCGAATACTGAACAGTATATGACACACGTTGTTGAGAATTGCTAGAAGATAGCAGTACGTCCGCACTCTAGGTATGAATTCTTGAGGGTGGCTTAGAGCTGAGGAGGATGGCGGTACGTCCGCGCTCCAATAGGCTTGGGCTGGTCACACCAAAGGGAGAAAATATGAAAACTTGAAGCTGACTTAGCAATGAGGATGGCAGTATGTCTGCGCTCATAGTTGGTTGTTATGCCTTGCTGTTCATTGGCCATTCTGGCATCTTTCTGCTTACTGAAATTGCTTTCATGACTGGTTATCATGTCACGCCCCGAATTTCTATGAACCTAGGATGCGAGTACAACGAACAGAAAGTAAATAAAATAAAGGATAATCACATACATCCAACACACTAACCCAACTCCTCTTTTGATACAATCCATAGGGCCTCGCCCGTAGTTTCATAACATACAAGTTTAACATACATAGTTCAGGGCTTATGCCCTTATACAATATCAACACAAACCACAAGGGCCAAAATACTCCAAGTCCTTTCTTTCACTGAAACATCACCGAGTCTCATGTGGCTGGGTCGTCATCTGAAATATAATGTCCCACGAATGGGTCAGCTTAACTGCTGGTACAATGTAATGCTAATGCAAGAAACAAAGCTAAGGTGTGGCATGTGCAATGTGTACATTTATCTCTATATGCTTTCCAATTCCATGAATATAATGATATGCAGGTATGCATGACACACCCATGCAAACTCTATGCTACATCCATGACTCACTTTACGGACCTTCCCCGACGGCATGAGTACTCACGTATGTCTCATTTTACGGACCTTCTCCGACGGACATGAGTAACCACGTATGTCTTATTTTACGGACCTTCCCCGACAGACATGAGTAACCACGTATGTATAACACCAAATGCTCCACTCATACCATGCTTCCAAGGGATCACACTATGCCAATATGCTTTGCATTCATCACGCAACAACATAATCTCTGTGAAGCATGCTTTAAACAATACGTATCACATTCGAGACAGCAATAATATTTAAATCACCAACTTATTCCACATAAATGCCTATCTCATGCTATCAATCTAATCATATGGTCATAATTACATTCATCACTTTACCGATTCTCAATAACAAAAGAAAACACAAAACACGTTAACAACCAATTCCAAGTCATCAGACGAACTAGTCATCTATGGTGCAAGTTCATCCCTAACCCCACTTAGAAATTTAGTTACCCATGTACAGGATGGATAACATAAACCTCACGAAGAAAAGCTGAGTCATGGAACAGCTGCGATGTTTCCTGTCGCCTCTGCGCCAGCCGCACCTCTGTTCCTCTCCTCTGTATCGCCCAGCCGCCGTCAGTGCATCAGCCCCTTTATATCTTCTTTCAACAGCCGCCGACTTTTGTATTTATATTCTCTTTTTTTTTCAATTGACTTTTCGCCCTAATGCCTTGGGCCCTTCCTAATTAGATCCGTGTTTTTAAACTACAGCCGCACACCGCCTCATAAATTTACTTCAGCCCACTAAATCAATGCCAGCCATGGACCCCACTGCTTCAGCCTGCTCTACACTCGGCGCCCACTGCACAAGCCAAATGCTCCTTTGTTTCTTTATTTCCATTGCTTTTGTTTTGGTCAAATCTCCAAGCACCGGGCCCACACAAAATAAAATCAGAATTGAGACTCCCTCCAGCCGTGCAGCCTTGCTTTGAATTTTTCTCTTTTTTTTTCGTCTTGACTTTTCAACCTTGCACTGTCTAGCCGCACACAGCCAACAGCGCCCATCTTTACGCTCCGTTTTCTATGAGATAACAACTGAATCTTAATTCGGGCTCTTCACAAAAGTTGTAGTTTCAGATGAGTAGATAATTTTAGACTTAAAAACCATCTGATTTGGACTTTGGAAGCTCAAGTTATGGCCCCTTCAATTTGGCTGGACGGACAGAATTTGGAGCAGCTTTCCAGACCTGATTTCGAAATAATGTTTGGAGGCCCAAACGAACTCCGATTTTTGCAAACCAAACCTTTCTGAAAAGCCCAAGACGTCCTCTAAAAACTTCATGAAGACCATTTTTTAATTCTGAAACTCTAACGCTATCCAAATCTCAATTAAAACTCAATAGTCGAATCTACCAAAAAGCCAAAAATAGTTCCAAAAATATTAAGTGAAAAGCGCAATTTCAAACTATCTCTCGCCAACAAAAAAATGCAGTATTTGAGATTTAAAATATTATAAAATAATGCTCAAATATATCTCACTGTAAATAGAAATTAAATTTAATAAAATCAATTGAAGCCCAACATTTCTATTCATAATTCTAGCAATTTTAATCAAATAATGGGACATTTAGAGTGCACTTTTGCGCACTCATCATGAACATAATCCGAATAACTCCACAACAACAATTAAACATATAAGTCATGCAATTCATTCACAAAATGTTCCTAAACTTAACCCCATTTCTTACATTAGCAAAACACCGTACCTGATGGGTTGGTCTCAACCCTATGAAATCATGTCTGATGTGTAGCTGAACTAAATGATGATAATGTAGAATGTCAGACCACCTCCTCCTATCCTATCAGCGTCCCTAAAATCACAAAATACAACTCAGTCTATTACTACTTAAATTATGCTATTCATCAAATTTTATGTCTTTATTTTATAAGTTTTTATTTTGTTAAAATAGACTCTACTATTGAGTCCGGAATGCCGAACAAAGTCGGTTTAGGTTTTCGTGGATTTTTTTTATTCGGGCGTTTATACTAAAAAGGGCAAAACAGTCATTTTGCACCTTCATGGGTTCCTAATTATCGAGGCCTCCTCTCGTAAATTGGACTCTACAGTTGAGTCCAGAACATTCGAAATAATAAAATTTCACCATTCTTTTATTTTATTCCAAATCCATTTGGCTACGTTTTGGTTCAAGATTATTTTAGTAATTTTCCTTCTTCAAAGTATTTAAATTAAATATTATTTTATTGCTTGGGTCTATTCACAATTAACCAAAATTCTTGTGCATAATTATAATTTCACAAGGTTCTATTCAAAAATTAAATTAGCTAAACAACAATTAAATCTAACATTTGACTGGCTGCAGCTGAATGTCACAAGTCTCCAGTCATGTCTTCTATTCCAGTACAAACATCAGCTTCTACAACCCACTTCACCCATATAAATATTGGTGTCCTTGACTTTACCATTTATGAACCAATTCATGGAAATCATAGAAACAATCAATGGCACTAAAATCACATCAAAATCCCAATCTTGCTTGATATGCACTGCTAGACTCCTCCCCTTTGACTGCCTACCTCTGCACTTGGGGCAAACTGAGTGAGTGTATTGTCCAAGTTTACAAGAATCACCCTTAATCCCAAGAATCTCAGCTTCTGTTTTAAGCCCCTCCATTCGACCATATTTACTATCTCCTTTTCAGTTTCATAAATAACAAGGATACATCAGATACCACCCAATTAATAACAACCACCCTAGTCGCATTAATCACATATTTCCACACGCCATTTCTCCTATTTAAATTTCATGCTACACAGATTCAATTCTGCACTACTCAATAAAGTGATTCCCAGCCGTCATCCAACTTCAAGGGTAAGTTAGTTTTTGGATTCAATTTTCCAACAGGCTGCAGCTGAGTGGGTTTCCTTATTATGGCAGAATCAAATAATCACACCCCAAGCAACTGATCACTGTTATAACTAAAATACAATTTCTATTAGAGTGTGTAGACTCAGAGAATTAGATTTATACCTGCTTGGGCACATACTCCAGCCGCAGAACTTGATCATTAATCCACAACTGCTGCTCCAACACGCTGCCGCTTCGTGCTCCCTTTACCCAGTCTCTATCCATCCAGGTCAGTCCCCAATTTTTGCAGCAGGTGCTGCAACGGCAACTCCTCCAATCAGCTCTCACACAACATGTATACATACACACACCGACTGGCTTCTAACAATTTCACATCGTCCTCCCTACTTCGTAAATCAGTAGCAGCCCTTGTTCTCAATTGGAAGCGAAAATTGGAAACAGCAGTAACAGGAGAACCTTACAAACCGCAACATCCACACACATACCTCTATCAATCTACTGCGCAACCGATCTCTCTCTCTTTGTCTCATTTTTCTGCCAACCGAGCTATGCACACATACACACACATATATTTATTCATGCTGCCGACCTAGAAGCTTCTGGCTTCTTCATGTTTTTAATTTAATATATATATATATATATACATATGACATGGTAGAGTAGCCCCCCTTTTTTTTACAATTCCAGCCTTTTCCAGAGGCTTCGTCTTTCTCTCTTTATCTTTTCTCTCCTGTAGCTTCCCTTGGAAGCTTTTACATATTTTATAATAATGTATGTTGCACACTACACCACGTCACTACACGCTGCTCCCTTTTTTCTTTTTGATTTCTTCTTCTATTCTCTCTTTCTTTGCACTGCACTATTAGTATATAGATATGCACATATCATATACTATACATATATATATATATATATATATATTCACATGTATATTTAATATTAATAACACACATTCACATAATGTAATTTAATTAAATTAAAAGTAAATAAGATTTAAAGAAATTCAAATATCGCCTTATCAAAAAAAAAAAAAAATTTATTCCAAAATTTTGGATCTTTACATATGATGTTACCTTTGAATTCATGCTTTCTTATGTACTACTTAACCCGTATTTGAGATAGACTTTTACTTACTGGGCTTTATTAGCTCACCCCCCTACAAATTTTTCAGGTGAGAATGCTACAGAACCACAGTAGGAGACCAAGAGCTTAAGGAGACAACTGAAGAGCATAATAGTAATGAATGAAGTTTCTTCCATGTACTCACCACCTAAGAGTGGTTTATGTTTAGTTTATTGTCAATTTTAATTTCAACTTTTGAACAATGTTGTAATAAAACTTTCGCACTTTAATGTTATGGTTACATTGCTTATTGTTATCATTGGTAAAAGAAGGGAAAAAGTAGGGACGGCCATTGGGTCGGTCCCATGATACGAGATCTGTATAGGGTGGGTTTCGGGTCGTGAAATAAAACTGGCATGATGAGGAATACAAAAGAACTGTGAACCCTATATAAAGAAATCTTCCTGCCTAAGAATATAGTATCTGAATACTAGAGATAAATCCAAGAGACAGGTTACGAAGGAATTATGATGATGAAACTGGCATGATGAGGTGACAGAGTTTCTTAGATTATGAACATACGAGTTTTGGGGACAAAACTCAATTTAAAGGGGTAGAATGTAATACCCTGACCCAAATTGTAACCGAGCGAACCGTGTAAACGTGAATCGATAAGGCTTTATGTTATAATGTCAAATAAAATGAAATGGTTGGAAATTCAATGATTTTTGAAGTACAAATAGTTTCCGGGCGATGCCCGAGCAAACCACGAATGGATGCCGGAGTATAAAAAAAAATGAAGTTGAAATAAATAAAATTTAAATAAAAAAAGGAAGATAAAAGTTAATAATAACATAAAGATAAGGTTTAAAAAAAATAAAATAATAATTAGAAAGACAAAAAAATAGGAAGTTGAAAGGGTGGATAGTGTATATATATATATATATATATATATGTGTGTGTGTGTGTGTGTGTGTGTGTGTAAATCAGTTACAATATGTAACTGAAAAAGAGGAAACGGGTGGGACGTTATTGATGTAGGAAATGAAGAGGCAATGAGAGAGAGACAGAGAGAGAGAGAATCAAGAGTGTAGTTAAATATTTATATAATACAATTGAAGTTCCATACGTTAGAAACAAGGAAAAAAAAAAAAGAAAATAGAAGGAAAGGAAAGGCAGAGCAGTACGCGTAGAGAGCAGAAAAAAGAAAAAAAAAAGAAAGAAGAAAAAGTGGCCGGGCACAGGGAAGAATAAGGAAGGAAGAAGCAATCAGGGAAGAAGTAGGAGGTGAGCAGTGGAAGAGAAGAGAGGAGAAGAAATACAGTGGCAAAGATGAGGAGTCGAACCGTTGTAGGGCGCAAGGGGTAAGCCACCAACACTGTTCTCTGTAATTTGATTGTTTTTTGGGGATTGCTTTAAATTTCGTTGAGCTTGTATATGAGTATAGAACACTAATCTAGAGTAGAAGAGAAAAAGTTTAGAACAAACAAGAAAGAAAAACAGTGAAGGAATAAGGGAGAATTTAGCATTTACACGTTATGGAATTTGAGTTGGGTTGAGTGATTTTGTGTATTAAACTTTGTTTAAATCATGGGAAAATTATCCTCTTAGGTGCAAGGAATTTATAGGATAAAAATTGAATCAAAACGGTAGAGAAAAAGGTGAAAAAATAGAGGAGAAAAAGGGCTGGTTGAAAAATCGCCCAACCCACCGAGGCCGCAGTTCTTCCCGTTTTGGTAGTGTTCCGACGCTCCGATCGGAAACCCGAGGGAAGACTTGAATTGCCCATGACCTGTAGGTATGAACCCCACCGAAAAACCTAAGAAAACTCGTCGCCGATAAGTCGCCGTTGACGGAGAAGACAACCAGCCACCCTGAAAATGTTGCTGTGCGGCTGGGACTTTGTGATTTAATTTGGGCCAAACCGAGTCAGGTCTAACTCGACCCACCCATTCAGATGGCTGCCCAATACTGTTACTTTATGGGTAAAATTTTAAATTTGAGTTTGGGAGGTGTTTGGTTGGAAAGGAGAAGTTATCCAATGGTTGGCTTAAACATGTACAGAAAATGAAAAACAAATGAAAAAAAAAAAAACAATAACAATGGGCAGTGACTTGAAATTGTGACCAAGGTGCAATGGTGAGAAGAATAAACCACTGTGCTACTAAGGCACATGTGGTCTGTTTGGGCTCAAAAATTATATGTTTTAGCTACACTTAATTAATTGAATAAATTAGTTTTAATTAGTTAATTTTGAATTAAATTTCGACGCGTAAATTAGTCGAATGAATAATGAAAACTTACTATTTGGACCTTCTGGATTTAATGGTCAGGTCCGTTTCACGAGATGGAGTCCCAAAAAATAAAATACCTGTAGAATGCCAAAATGACCAAAATGCCCCTACGTCGAAGGTGAGTCAAACGGACTCCGTTTGAGTTAAGTAAATAGTAGATTTTTATTATTTCAAACCTTCTGGACTCAACGGTGAAGTCCAAATTGTGAAAACAGAACTCGAAAAGTGGAGACACGTAAATGACCATTTTACTTGGAAACCGTAAAAGCGTAAATGAGTAAAAGAGATACTTAGAGTAGCGAGATGTACAAATTGATAAATGACAGTAAAACTGAGACGTGTTTATTGATGTATAGGCAAGTCAAAGGAAAGGAGAAAGTCACTGAAATACTAAGACATTGATAAGGTAAGTAAACTTCTATCTCTTATACGTGGTTTTCCAAGCCACGATCTTTCTATTACTGCCAAACTTGCACTCATATATGTATCTAATGTTATTGTTCCCACCATGGATATTGTTCTATCTTGTGGACTTGATGAGTTGTTGCATGTCAATACCTGGATACAATTCGTGTGTATTTCCTTAATGCTCGAATGTTGAACAGTATATGACAGACGTTGTTGAGAATTTCTAGAGGTTGGCGGTACGTCCGCGCTCTAGGTATGAATCCTTGAGGGTGGCTTAGAGCTGAGGAGGATGGCGGTACGTCCGTGCTCCAATAGGCATGGGCTGGTCACACCAAAGGGGGAAAATATGAAAACTTGAGGCTGAATTAGAAATGAGGATGGCGGTACGTCCGCACTCATAGTTGGTGGTTATGCCTTACTGTTTATTGGCCATTCTGGCATCTTTCTGCTTAATGAAATTACTTCCATGACTGGCTATCATGTTCATCTATGATCCTATATGTTCTATGATTACTCTAACCCATATTTGAGATAGGCTTTTACTTACTGGGCTTTATTAGCTCACCCCCTTACAAATTTTTCTAGGTGAGAATGCTACAAAACCACAGTAGGAGATCAAGAGCTTAAGGAGACAGTTGAGGAGCATTATAGTAGTGAATGAAGTCTCTCCCATGTACTCACCACTTAAGAGTGGTTCATGTTTAGTTTATTGTCAATTTTAATTTCAATTTTTGAACAATGTTGTAATAAAGCTTCCGCACTTTAATGTTATGGTTACATTGCTTATTGTTATCATTAGTAAAATAAGGGAAAAAGTAGGGACGGCCATTGAGTCGGCCCCACGATACGAGATCCGCATAGGGTGGGTTTTGGGTCGTGACAGCTTGGTATCAGAGCAGAGTCTTAGGTTCTAGTGAGTCATGTGAGACAGGATCGAGTCATGGAAGACATGATTAGAGTACTAGAACTATTAAGTCTAAGAGTCAGTCGATATATAATACTGACACTACTATAGTAGCCTTTATGTGAGTACTGACTATTATCTTACCTGAATATTACCGGATTATCTTTTACAGCGATGGTTCACATAAGGAATACATCAATAGCTATGGATTGCATAGATCGCTTAAAACGACTGATGGAAAAGGGTTATTAAGGCTTTACCTTGGAGTAAGCCCATAGATAATGCTTAGTTACTATGTTAGACTCATATATGAATGCTGACTACCTTTCTTGCGTAAATGCTAACTGTTATCTTTTACAGCAAATAGTAAACACCAGGAAATGATTAGGCTACTATATCAATAGTCACAGATACTTTTCTAGTTATTCATAACGTTTATAGACTGCTCAGATTTTATGTTAACTCTACTCCTTTATCCATGTCCCCACATTTATATTAAACTGAACTTAGCAACTGAACACTTAGACTATTGAATTACTGATTCCATTACATCAAGAAAGTTATTGTTGGAGAATGTTAGACAAAAAACATGTGAATTTTAGGCTATTTACTAAACCATTTTCATGTTACCATGAGGAACATTATTTAGAAATGTTAAACATAAAACATACGAGGTACAGATCAGAAGCACATGTATTCTCAATGAGTGGCCTACAGTTGAAAGTTAGGCCTAGTGATATAGAAGAAATGACATTTAAAAACCAACACAGATATTACGAGTTCCTTATGATACTTTTGGGACAACATAAGCCCCAGATGTATTAGTAGACTTAATGAATAGAGTTTTACAACCCCACTACACCTATCCTACCAAACCTAGTGATACCAGGAGATGATCAGACTGTTGTACCAGTAGTCGCAGGTACTCCTCTAGTTTATTTACGACCTTATACATATATTATTGATAATAGGTTTTATACATTGAATAGTATCTTCCTCATTACTGTTAGAGTTGAACTTAGAAACAGAATCCTTAGGTTACATGTTAACTATTTCAATATGCCCGAGAGCTTTATTGTTGGTACATGTTGATGAATGTTATGAAATCGTTATTGATAAATGATATACATAGAGTATATGAGGTATAGGTTGTAATTACACAACTATTAGCCAATGTAAGAAAGAATTTGATGATTTAGATGAGTTAAGTAATTAATGAATGTTAGAAAGCGATAACAAGTTTATGTACTAAGTATAATAGTCTTAAGAGAAAAAGATTACATGCTAAACGAACTAGATAATTCTTGAAAACTAAAATGATTAGGTAAATAGTAACCTTACAAGATAAAAGTATATTTAAAGGAAAGTGATGAGAATTCTTGAAACTTTGACATTGAAAATACTAAAGAAGGTTTCAATAAATAAAATAGATAGATGAGCAAGACGTGAATAGTATATAGTGGTTATACTCAAGAAATCTTGGAAAGGAATCATAGCGGTATTAAAAAATTGATAAACCTTGATAATTAAAACATGAATTGATCAGTGAATTATGAAAAACTACAATAAACACGGGTAACGGTTAGTACTCATTGAAAATGTAAGATAACACAGAGTTAGAAATGTGACACTATGGGAAGTTAGTAGAACTAACAATAAAATATGAAGGATAGTCTGAAGGAAACTAAATGGATAAATTTCAGGAGGAGTTGATACTATAAGTTGATAATGTACCAAAAATATCAAATTTTTTAAATAAGTTATAAGTAAACCCTGATAGAGTAAAAGATAAATAAATGTTGAAAGTACACGATAAATGATTCTAAATAACTTTTAGGGATCAATGTAATCTAAATGATCGTAAAGATTGAACTAGTAATAAATCATTTGGAGAAACTATGAAATGAAATGATACATAATCCTTAAAGTACTACGAGGAAAATTGTGATGGTGAAAGGAAGTATGAATGATTAAGACTACAATAAATTGAGAATGATAATTTACGATGATTTGGAGAAACCTTAGTAAAACTTTAATTGCCAACGAAGAGTCTAGGAGACTGATATAAAAGGAAATCGTAAATGTAAAAGTTTTAGGAAAAAAAGAATAGTGTTTCGTAGAATATGAACAACCTTTTCTGAGCAAAGGTAAGGTAAATCAAAATAATGGTTATAAATTGAAAAGTCATAAGACTTTGAGATTCGAACTGATCAAATGATGTGAAAAATTCAAGATAAACCAAATATGATAGCACCATTAAGAACACTTTCAAAGTAGACTGTCATATGAAGAATCAGTGACTGGGGTAAAAGACTACCTTAAAATTTTCTAAGTATATGTACTATACTTTAATCTATAAGTGGATGAGGAATTGAACCCTATGAAAAGAGCAATTGTACAATGCACTAGTCTATAATAAAAAAAAAATTGAATAAATTTGAGGACAACTGGGCCGAGAATAAATATTGTAATGCAAAGAGAATACAAGTCAACCGTCCCAACGCGAACCAAAAGATGCTTATGAAAATGAAGGGAAATATGATACTCTGTCCTTAGTAAAACTTAAAGCACTTGAATGAGAAATTCAAAATACTTTAAACCATAGAAGTGGTATAATCTAGTTACACCGTTGACTTCCTATGACCTTAGCCAAAGAAACGAATCGAAAAGAAAAGATCAAGGTATTAGATACCTCCACCTGGCACATGATACGCTATACGACGCCAACGGAAGTTGAGAGACCATGAACAATAAGATAATCACGACTTCAGTACCAAATGAGATGAATATAACGATGAGACAAGGAACTAGTCAAGATACTAGTAACAAGGGGGAATGGTCAAGTAACAGAAAAGATGACTCAAGGTGAGTAATGAAAGTAGCAGACCCTTAGTCATAATGTTAATACTAAAATTTGGTGATGGAGGGTAAAAGTCCTAAGGAAGTTAAAAGGTCAAACCCTTGACTTTCACAATTCACTATTAAATTAAAACAAAGAAGAATACAAAGAACTGTAAATCCTATATAATGAAACCTCTCGTTGGAAAATATAGTATTTGAATACTAGAGATAAGTCCAAGAGACAGGTTACAAAGGGGATTATGATGATAAATTGGCATGAAGAGGTGATAGAGTTTCATGGGTTATGAACATTCGAGTTTTGGGGACAAAACTCAATTTAAAAGGGGTAGAATGTAATACTCCGACCCGAATTATAACCGAGCAAGCTATGTAACTGAATCGATAATGCCTAATGTTATGATGTCAAATGAAATGGACTAATTTGGATTTGAAATTGTAACCAAGCCAATAAGGCCTAATGCTACGATGATGAAATAAACGGGTTGAATTTCAATGGTTTGAAAATATGGATGATGCTGGGGCAAACAAATAGCAAAATAAAAAAGAAATAAAAATAAAATAAAATAAATAAAATAAGAATTAGAAATAAAATAAATACATAAAGAAAAAAGAAATAAAAAGAAATAAAAATTATGTTATGGCATATGGATTTAGATATATATATATATATGTATATGGGTGGATGTATATATATATATATGTATTAACATAAAGGGGGGTTACACATAATCAGAATAAAAAAAGTAACAGAAAGAAAACGGATGGAGAGTTATATGTAAGAAATGAAAGGGCGCAAGGAGAGAGAGAGAGAGAGAGAGAGAGAGAGAGAGAGAGAGAGAGAAATTAAGTGAGGGGCGGTTTTGTTCAATAAAGCATGCGTTGCGTTAGAACCAGAAAGAAACAAAGAAAAAAAATGGAGAACAAAAAGAAGCAAAACAAGCAGCTCACACAGGAAGAGGCACGAATAGGAAGGAGAAAAAAAAAAGAATAAGAAAGAAGAAGCAGGCCGGGCACAGGAAAGAATAAGGAAGAAAAACGAAGGGAGAGAGGAAGCGGGAACAGAGAAAGGGGCGCAAGGGGGTAAGCCACTGTTCTCTGTAATTCGAATTTTTTTGGTTGCTTTCAATTTTCTTTGAGTTGTATATGAGTATAGAACATTAAACCAGATTAGGAGAGAAGAAGTTTAGAACAAACAAGGAAAAAAACCGTGAAATAATAAGGGAGAATTTAGCAATTACAGGTTATGGAATTTGAGTTGGGTTGACTGATTTTGTGTATTAAACTTTGCTTGAATCATGAAAAAATTATCCTCTTAGGTGTATGAAATTTATAGGATCAAAATTAGATCAAAACTGTAGAGAAAAAGAGGAGAAAATGAAGGAAAAAAGGACTGGCCGAAAAATCGCACAGCTCTAGTGGAGTTGCGGTTTTCCCTATTTTGGGAGTGTTCTGACGCTCCGATCGAAAAACTGAAGGAAGATTTGAATTGCCCATGACATGTAGGTATGAACCCCACTGAAAAACGCAAGAAAATCTGTCGCTGGCGAGTCGCCGTTGACGGAGAAGACAACCAGCCACGTTGGAAATGTTGTTGTGCAGCTGGGACTTTGTGATTTAATTTGGGCCAAACCGGGTCGGGTCCGACCCAACCCACTCATTCAGATGGTTGCCCAACAGATAAAATTTTAAATTTGAGTTTGAAGGGTGTTTGGTTGAAAAGGAGAAGCTATCCAATTATTGGCTTGAAAGTGTACAAGAAATAAAAAAAAAATAGAAAATAAAATTGTTTGGGCAGTGGCTTGAAGGTGTGACCAAGGGTGAAAGGATGAGAAGCTTAGCCTACTGTGCCACCAAGGCACATGTGGTCTGCTTGGGCTCAAATACTATATGTATTAGCTACACTAATTAATTTAAATAAGTGGTTTAAATTAATAAATTTTAAATTAAATCCCGACGCGTAAATTAGTCGAATGAATAATAAAAACTTACTATTTTGGACCTTCTGGATCTAATGGTGAGGTCTGTTTCACGAGACGGTGTCGCGCCCCGGATATCCACAACCCGGAGAGTGAATTAACAAAAATTAAAAAGAATTTATAAGTGATAATTAATTAAATTTAGTTGAATCTCCCTTATAATTTCTTCAAGTTTTCCCCAAAAATTAAAATTTAACACTTGCTATTTAACATGCTAAAGTGATTCCTCAATATAGCTCAAGTATCTCTCCCAATTAACATTTAAAATGGTTTAAGTCATATTCAAGAAAATAGCTTCTAAAGCAACCCCAAAAATGTCTCCAAAAATATCTTAGAATTATAGTCCAAATGGGCCCCAAAATGCCCTAAGGTATAGGCCAAGAATAGGTCATGAAGGCTACCCAAAATGGTCTAAGTATGTGGCCAAACATAGCCTAGAATAGTGGCCAAACATGGCCCCATAAAATGATCAAACATAGCCCAATTAAGTGATCAAACATAGCCTAAAAATTGGCCAAACATGGCCCAAAATAGTGCCCCAATATTGCTCAAAAGGCGTCCCAAAAATGACTCAAAAAGGTGGCCAAAAGGGTAGCGTCAAGTGACCAGATAGTAAGGTCACATAGCCAGGTGGCAAGCATGCAAGCAGGCAGCAGCGTGCAGGGGCGCGCACAGATGGGGGCGTGGGCAGGGCAGGGTGGCACGCTCGCGGGGGGCTGCAACACGCGCGTGGGGCCCGCACAGGGCAACTGGGGCACTATAGCAAATAGAGCAGATTTTTTAGATTTTTTGATTTGCTGAAAATTCACTGTTTATGGCTGCAACCTATTTTTTTCATTTTTGAATTTTTCTCCAAGTTTTTCAAGACCACTCTTTCCCCATTTTTAGCCCACTTCTTCAAGGTTCCTAAATCCTTATTTTGGGCATTTATTTCCCCTATTTGAATGGTGTTTCTCACACTTATTTCCCACCTTAATTTTTACCAAAATTTTGACATAGCTTCCTTTGTTTTTCCAAGTGTTTTTCTCACCTAATTTTCACAATATCCATAAGTATAAATAGGCAAACAACTCACCCTCACTCGGTGGCCACAATTCATCAAATTTAAACATGCATCCCTCTTTATCAACATTTGAATCTAGTTGTCTCAACATACATGAATACTACTCATTAAATGAAAACATTATATATATATATATATATATATATATATATCATTTGGGTCTTAACCCATACATTGCAAAATGGCCCAAGGCCTATTGTTCACAAATTTCTCAAGTCTAAATACAATAAATTGGGCTTATGCCCATACATTCTAAAACATGCCCCAAGGGCCAAATTTTCAACATAATCCATTTCTTCCCATCCTTCAAGACTTACACAAGTCTCAAGTGCCCGGGGCCTCATCTGAAAAATGATATCCCACGAATGGGTCAGCTCAACAGCTGGTATAACATAATGGTAAGACTAGAAACAAATTTAAAGGCGTGGCATGTGCAAGTGTACATTTTTAAAAGCTAAAATCCCATAATCTCTTAATGCCATGTAATGCCAACATGCATGACACACATATGCAAACTTTATGCCACCCATGTCTCACTTCACGGTCCGCCCTGTCAGCCCGTGAGTACTGTCATTGGCCAGATTTTGAGTTTTTCACCACAGGATCTACACTCTCATAATGCATAGCACCAAGTGCTCAACCCACACTATGTTTCCAAGGAATCACATTATGCCAAAATGCCATGATCTCATCATGCACCCCAATATGACAATTTATCAAACACATGGTGCCCCTTTTTCAAGTCATGCAATTTATCTCACATAATTCATAACTTTAACTCCCAAAATGTCTTTCATGTAAACATATGCTATGACTATTCATATCAACACATATTCCAACCAAAATTTCACAATTCTACTAATTCACAAAGAACAAAAAATTTTCATAAAGCCCCAAGGCACTATCACATGGTCCAAACCACAAGGCGTGTCAACATGCATATAGGCCAACAATGTAACGATACAATCCTATCAATAGAACACACCTTAATCATGGCAACAATTCATCAAATAACACAAAGAACACATTTTTTTTTTCAATAAGCACCAAGGCATTAAATCATCACATCCTCCAAAACCAAGATATATCAACATGCATATGAGTCAACAATATAACAACCCAACACATGTAAACAAAATACACTTTAACCATAGCAACAAATCATCAAGAACTTAAAGAACACGTGAATATCCAAACTACCAACTCTAAGTTTTCAAAGCAACTACCTCCTAAGTGGATTCCTAATATCATATAAACACCTTAAACACTCAAACAACATGTAGAAAGGCAAGAAAACTTAAACCTATTCCTAGCTTAGCAAAACATCATACCTAGAATGGTTTTTCTCAAACCACGGAAGTTGTGTTCGCTGCACAGCCAAACTATTCAGTGACAATATAGGCCTTGATGAGAGGAACAACTTCTCAGAAGGAACTTGGTGAAAATCCAACCCGAGAGATGAGTTTTGAAGGCTTGAAGCTTGGAAAACCTAGGGCTTTTTTCTCCTTTTCTCCCATAAATGTGAAGCTGCGCCTTCTCTAGCCCATTTCTGAGTTTTTCTCACACTAAGGGGTCTATTTATAGTAAAGGGGCAAGGGGGCAAAATGACCATTTTGCCCTTAATGAATCCGGGCTCCGTTACACTACAACCCATCCCGAAAACACCTCAATTCGATATTTTGTTTTAGCCAGAGTTTTTAGAATCATTTTAAATGAAAATTTTCAAAAAAATAAATTTTCGCCTGTGGCCGGGTCTGGCCGTTTCCACCCAGGTCACCCGGGACGCCCTTTTGGTCTAATTTTTGAAACTGTCTCCAAACAAGCTCAAATTTTTATAGGAGGTGTATTTTAATATTCTAAGTATGTTTCTCGTTTATGGCACATTCAAAATATGCTTCTAAACATGACTTATAGGTAAATGATGCATGAAAACGCCCTACTAGCAAAACCGCGCATGAATAGTGCCCTACCGGCAAAAACGAAAAATTTACCCTTACTTTTTCAGATCTCTACAGACGGAGTCCCAAAAAATAAAATACCCGTAGGAACGCCAAAAATGACCAAAATGCCCTTACGTCGAAGGTGAGTCAACGGACTCCGATTGAGTTAAGTAAATAGTGGATTTTTATTATTTCAAACCTTCTGGACTCAACGGTGAAGTCCAGATTTTGAAAACAGAACCCGAAAAATAGAGACACGTAAATGACCATTTTGCCCTTGGACAAATTAGATCAAATTAAAGTATAAAGTAATAAAAGAGATATTTAGAGTAGCGAGACATAAATTTGATAAAAGACATTAAAGTTGAAATGTGTTTACTGATATATAGGAGACTCGAAAGGAAAAGGGAAGGTCACGGAATACTAAGACGCATTGAAAAGGTAAGTGAATTTCTATCTCTTATACGTGGTTCCCAAGCCACGATCCTTCCATTACTGCCAAGCTTGTACTCATGTATATATGTTTACTATTATTGTTTCCACCATGGATATTGTTCTATCTTGTGGACTTGATGAGTTATTGCATGTCAATACCTTGATACGATTTATGTGTATTTCCTTAATGCTCGAATACTGAGTAGTATATGACACACGTTGTTGAGAATTTCTAGAGGATGGCGGTACGTCCGCCCTCCAATAGGCTTGGGCTGGTCACACCAAAGGGAGAAAGTATGAAAACTTGAAGCTGACTTAGCAATGAGGATGACGGTATGTCCGCGCTCATAGTTGGTTGTTATGCCTTGCTGTTCATTGGCCATTCTAGCATCTTTCTGCTTATTGAAATTACTTTTATGATTGGTTATCATGTTACCTTTGAATTCATGCTGTCTTATGTACTCCTTAACCCCTATTTGAGATAGACTTTTACTTACTGGGCTTTATTAGCTTACCCCCCTTTACAAATTTTTCAAGTGAGAATACTACAGAATCACAATAGGAGATCAAGAGCTTAAAGAGACAGTTGATGAGCATAATAGTAATGAATGAAGTCTCTCCCATGTACTCACCACCGAAGAGTGGTTCATGTTTAGTTTATTGTCAGTTTTAATTTCAACTTTTGAACAATGTTGTAATAAAGCTTCTGCACTTTAATGTTATGGTTACATTGCTTATTGTTATCATTGGTAAAAGAAGGGAAAAAGTAGGGAGACCATTGGGTCGGCCCCACGATACGAGATCCGCATAGGGTGAGTTTCGGGTCGTGACAGTCCTCACTCAAAATCAACAAAAATCTCTGGTGTTCTTTGTTGGGGTTCATCAGAATATTAAACCTCAACTTAGACAGATCATTCAGATCCTTGAAGGTGAATTAGCTGTTAGATATCTAGGAAAGTGATTTAATAAAAGTGTAGAGTGTCATAGGCCACAACAATCAAACCACCAACAAGCTCTAGTTTGGTTGGTATCTCCTCCATCTCTCCTTATAGGAGGTTGAGAGTTCAACTCCTCTAAGGAGCAAAGTGGTGTGTGTGTGTGTGTGATTTACCTATAAAAAAAAAAAACATCTTGTCAGCTACTAACCAGTAAAAAAGATAAGATACCATTTTGAAGTGTCAATGGATTAAACCGAAAAAAAAGTGATTGTAACTCCAAAACTAGACAATCCATACATTTATTTTAAACTGCCTAGGATTTCAAACTAAAATTCAATAATAAAATTTGACCTAAATAAAGACCCTTGCCCCTAAAACTATAGCTCATGTCTAACATATGTGATAATTACCAAAATACTCTAAGACTCGTAACAAAATATTAATAAATCTGTCTAGCAGCATATTAACCTAGAAAACAAGACTTTCTTTAGCCCTAAACTCTATTATGTGGTGTCCCAAACATGTTCCATTTGAAATTATCAATTTAGCCCTTTTCTTATTATTGTGCTGCATGGTATGATAATTCTGTAGTACTAATGTATAAGGTGTCTAACTTATAATTCTTAAGAATTTACATAATTTCAATTTTCCTTTGTTTCTAAAGTAGTCATTAAACCAAAAAATTATAATCCACACATAAGAATAATGATAAGATAGAAAAAGGATATGGAAAAGTACAAAATTCTCAAAAGTTTTATGGAAGTAGTTAAAGGAGATATACCTTTGAGAAGAAGCTTATAAGCCGTATCTAGTGGCTTAAAATCATAAACAATACCGAGATGGTCATTTTCCTGGTAGTATTCATACAACTTCACCATGCCTGGATGATGGATTATTTGTTCATTCCGAAGTAAAATGATTTCATCCTAAAACAAGTGTGTGTAAATGAAATCATATAATATGAGGCAACTTGTATTATTGAAAGAAAATTTTCACACTACATTAAAAAGCAATCAATCCAACAACTTACCGTCATTCTCTCTTCATTATCTCCTCGATGATAATTATATAATTCAGGAACTTTCCATATCTTCATCGTCAAGTGTTTTGTCCCACATGTCAACCACTTTATCTTTCCATGGTACACTTTGCCAAATCGGAAATTTTCAATGTAATTCTCTTTCACTGAATTGTCAGTGTATTGTTTCATATCCTCATAGGATAATCTCTTTGGCCTTACATTGTCAATTCCTGCCCAAGTTTTCAAGGAAAATATAAAAATATAAAGTGACAGAAACTAAAGAAACCAAAATCTAAACAACAATCGTATTCTTTCTTACTGTGAACCAATTAAACAACACATATAACCAAATTAAAAAATTGTGTTGCTCTAGACATCTACTACTATTGTTAGATTAGTTTATCAATACACAATAAATTATCAATTTTCTTTAATTTATTAAAAAAATGATATTGTTAAACTATTGTAACATAACATTTTAATAAAGGGGTTTGATTTACCAAAAAAAGAAATGTGGTTACATAATAAATTAATAATACACAATTGTTAATATTATAATTTATAGGACCAGGGACGAAGCTACGTGGTACTTGGAATATTGTCCCCATTCTCCCTCAATTTTTTTATATGTTTTTTAATTTGTATTTTGTCTCTTTAATATCAATAATTTTCTTATATTGATAAAGTTAGTTATTTATCAAAAAACAATTATTAAATTTTTATGTTTTCTAATTTTAAATTTATGATAAAGTATTTAGTACAAATTTTACCCATTATTAAATGAAATGTTAAATAGAAGCAACGCCCATCACAATTACCTTTTAGGCTACGTTTGGTACGCTGGAATGGAATATGACAGGAATGGAATAGCATCAGGAATGGAATAGAGTAGGAATGGAATAGGAATAATTATTCCATTCTTTTGTTTGGCTGAATACCTAGTAATGGAATGATAATTTCATTCCTGTGTTTGGTTTGAACTATCAAATTGTTGGAATGAAATAAGAATAATTAATTCCATTCTTTTGTTTGGATACCCAGTAATGAAAAAAAAAAACGTTCAATCTACATTTTTTTTATTGTCATAAAAAAAAATTTATTGGGAAAAAAAAAAAGAACTTGCATTTGTTTTATTGGCAAAAAAAAAAAAAAGTTAATTCAACTTGCATTTGTTTTATTAGTAAAAAAAAAGAAAGAACTTATATAGTCATCTTGGTTTCACGTACAAGTTAACTTCTTATAATTAATATTTAATAAATTAATAATATTTATAAATTAATAAATTAATAAATTTTTAAGAAATATAATTAGTTTTATGATAAATAATTAATAATTATATTACTTAATAATTAATATTTTTTAAAAATATATCTTTTATAATATTAATTATTAAAAAATTAAAATAATTATACATATATTTATATATATCCTATTTATAATATTTTTGGCAAATATATTTGTAATTTTATTTAAATTAGAGTTAAATATATTGTAATTCATCTACATGTATAAAATATTTTTTTATTAATAAAAGTATAAGAAAATTTATAATTATTAATTTTAATAATTAATAAATTTTTCATCCACCAAGTTTATTAATTATAAAAAAATTAACTGTACTTGTAGTCGTGGGTTGTAGAGATGGATGGTCATTCCGTTAGGAATGGAATGGGCATTCCTTAGGTTTTATCAAGGAATGCTTATTCCTGTGCTAAGTGGAATAGCCATTCCGAATGGAATGGTCATTCCATCATGTTTAAGCATACCAAACGCAGGAATGAAATGGGGGCAGGAATGCTCATTCCATTCCTGCCTCCATTCTTGCGTACCAAACGTAGCCTTAAAGTATTTTAAAATGATTCCTAAATTAAATTAGATTCTTATTTAAAAATAATTTCAATGAGTAATACGCAACGCCCATCATAATTACTTCAATGATACATTTTAAAAATACTAAATAGTTGATAAAATAAATTTTCACTCCAAAAAAACATAATATTTTTATTTATCTAGAAGGACTAAAAAAAATTTAACTTTATAAAATGTTATGATATTTTTTAATTGAGGAAGTTATTTTATATACTTTTTAGATATTCTTTATAAAATGTAATTTGATTGTTATTTTAGTTTGATCAATAATATTTTTTAACAGTGTCAAGATAGAAATTAATAATTATTTTTTTTGTATTAAATGTTTTTTTTTTTGGATCTTTTAGATAGAACAAAAGTGCCATAGACTTTTTGGTTTGAAAATTTTATTTTAGGAATTTTTTAATATATTTTTTTTAATTTTATATCTAAGAACCGTTTAATTCAACAATTCATATCTAATTAGAAAAATTAATTTGAAGTTATCTGCAAACTCTTATGTGATAATTAGTTAATTAATAATTAATTTAGTTGATTAATTGAGTCCTAGATCGTCTCAGTTATAAATTTTAAATCCAAACTACACCTTATTAATAAAAATAAAATTTTAATATATTAAATATTTTTAATTTAAAATACATTCTCTATTAATTTTAAGAAAATGTTAAATATAATAAGATAGTGTTTATCAGAATTTAAAATGGTACAATTTAAACAGTTGGAAAGGCCACTAAAATACCAACTTTGAAAAGAAAGAAAAAAATTACAGAAAGCTCAACCAATTAAAGGGACTCCACCTTGTATTTGCTACTTATGCTAAGGTAAAAAGAAAACACCATATGGGTTAAAACTAGCCAAAATCAAGGGAACTAAATCTTTGAAACACTCTATATAGATGCAAGAAATACTGTCTAAAATACAAAATTTTGCTCGCATACAAAGAATTTTATCACCATGTATATATAGATTAATTTAAATCTAATTTAATTCAGATCAGGGCAGCCAATAAGACTCTCCAAAATTAGACATGTGTTCTTTTTTTTCGGATTGAAGAAGTTATTTATCTAGAATGCCTTAAAAAAAAATTTCACTTCATAAAATGTTATGTTTTTTTTGGATTAAAGAAGTTATTTTATATATTTTTTAGCAATAATTCTATCCTTACTTGAAACTTTTACCAAAAGTGTTTACACAACTGATGTGGCAGCTGTGTAAACACTTTTGGTAGAATTATTAGGTCAGCATAGCATTACTCATTTTTTAGTATTCTTTTATAAAATGTATTTTGAAGACTATTTTATATAATTAGTTATTTTTTTTAACGGTGTTAAAATAGAAGTTAATAATTGAATTTTTTTGTATTAAAAATTTATTTTTTGGATCTTTCATATAAAAAAAAATATTTCATGAATTTTTTGGATTAAAAAATTTATTATAAGGGCTTTTAAGTATTTTTCCCTAATATTTATACCATGTACTAGTATTAGAAATTAGAAAAAATACTTAAAATAAACTTTTCAATAGAAAAAGTTTACGATACGTTTTTTCTTTCTAAAAAGTTTAGAGAATAAGTTTTTAACGCAAAAAAATTAAATTATTAACTTTTATTTTAATACTGGTAATTAATTAAATTAAAATTAACTTCAAAATATATTTTTTGTTTGAAGAATATATTTAGACTAAAATTGACTTCTATTTTTGTTTGAAAATTTATTTATTTTTCGTTTGAAGAATTTATTTTGTGAACGTGACACTAAATAAATGAATATTCGGTATTGCTAAAGCACAACTTTCGTTAAAAAAACAATAATATAGAAAGTAACAGATTCCAAATTACAGTCTTTTGATTGGTAAACCCCACAGCGTCGAGACTCTTGACTGACTTTGCTTTTTCCTCTCATATCTCCTGTCAACCAAGGCTAACCGTCTCTCCATCTCGGGTATCTGCGGTGATTGACATTGACAACTATTAGGTAAGTTTTCTGGCATTCAATCTTGATTATATATATAAATGCATGTATGCATTTATCTATATATACGTAATTGTTGTTTCTACGTGGGCGTATATATTTGTCCTTGGCATCCACACGTTTGATAAATTGCCCTAAAGAATATGTCTTCCGAACCTCGATCTTTTGGATATGCAAATGATATGTATTGAACCAGTCTGCTACATCAAAAGCAATCTTGATCAATACATTAATTGAACGGTAGATCAAGATTAAGACAGAGAAAGGTGAAGAGAGAATAGGTTTGCAAGTGCTGGTACAGGGCCTCCAAAGTAAGCCATTCGCATTTGCGTGAAAACCAGATGTGCGAAATTTTCTGTCTTTTCAGATCAAAATTCATTAAGGCACATAAGATATCGTAGGGTGCTGTAAAATGTTTAAAATGCGGAGTGTTTTTTTTGCTCCTCACCCTGGTCTGGAGGAGGCAGGGTAGGAGACCCTTGCAAACCACCTCGTAGCCTCTGTTATAGGTGTATTGATGTTTGAGTAATCTGACCTTATTGGGTACCCATATGATTTTGGCTGGAAAACTCTTGACTGTTTGAAGGGGTTTAACTATTGGGTACATTTGTTTAGTGATTCAAAAGTGTTTTTCTTCCCTTTTTGAGGAAGTGCTGAAGCAAATTCAGCTTTTGGAAGCAAAAAGTTATAGCAAACTGCTAAAAGACCCTTCCTGAGTCTTTAGAAGTTAGTTTACAGTCGACCCTCTTATAATTGTTTTTATATAGGTAAAGTAATATATGTATTAATAAAGCCCTAGGGGGCTTACCCATACGTACAAGGGAAGGCTTTGAGATTAAAGCCTTAAGTTCCCCAAAAAATCAACTATGGTGTTTATGTACAAAAAAGGCTCTCAATTTGCCCAAAAAAGAAGATTGCAAATCAAAGTATTCTTGCCATAAAAAAGATGCATTTCCTCCTCTCTAAAAACCCTTCTATTTCGCTCTTTCTAAATACACCAATTAGTCATAGTGGGGCCATTTTCCGCACCATATGTTGAGCCTTAGACATTCCCCCACACTTCCAACTTAGAAGAACCTCTTTCACCTTGACAGGCATTACCCAACAAAGACCAAAATTAGACAGAATTATACTCCACACCTCTCTAGCCACTTTGCATGTAATGAAAAGGTGGTCCACCGATTCCGCCTCCTCCTTGCACATTCAACACAATAGGCCAATGGAATCCTCTCCTTTGTAAATTATCTGTGGTAAGAATTCCCCCTAAGCAATCAAGCGAACAAAGAAGGCTACTTTGGAGGGAACATGAGAACACCAAATCATCTTTCAAGGGAAACCAACCTCTCCCCCACTCACCAAAAACTTAAAACAGGACCTAACTGTGAACTCTTTAGAGGAAGAAAGAGTCCACAAGATAGAGACCGTTTTACCCACAACCACCTTATTGCCATCGAGAGCATCCAATAAAGCCACCATCTCCTCTACCTTCCAATAAAAAAATTCCTTCTCAGCAAAGGACTCCACACCCCCCACTCCCCTTTCCAAAGTACAATAGTCTGCAACCAAAGGCCTCTTCTTAAGAGCTACGGCATACAAATGAGGGAATCTCTCTTTCATTGTCTCCTCCCCACACCTTAAGTCACCCCAAAAATACACCGTAGACCCCTCTCCTACTTCATATTGAATGAGCCGCTTAAACATCTCTTGCCCTTTCCATATGGACCTCCAAAGGCCACGTACCATAACAATCCACATTCTAGGTAACATTGGTTAATAGTCTCCAAGAATTAATAAATTTTTTAGGACCAACTTGGTTCTATAGTGGATAATTTATAACTCTATTACCTAATAATTAATACTATGTTAAGAATTTTTTTATAATATTAATTATTAGAGAGATAAAACAGTTATATATATATATATATATCCCATTCATGACATGTCTTGGTATTTATATTTATTAATTTTATGATTGAAGTCTAAAGTATTGTAAGTGAAAAAAATTATAACAATAAGAAACACAATTTCTTTACTTCAAAAGGATATTAGGAGTTCTTTTATGCTTTAAGTTGAGCATTATATCTTTTTTTTGGTAAAAGACTAACATGTCCTTGAAAAGGTGTATATAAGTTTTTTTTTTTTTTTTTTTGTACCGAAAATTATTTACATGTAAGAACACTTATTAATTAATGAAAGTATTAGAAAACTTAACTATAATTTTAATAGTTAATAAATTTTCTATCTCCCATGTCTTTAATTATAATAGGGTTGACTGTATATTGTATTTAGTTCTGGACAGAGAATATTCAATGGGAGAACTTGAGAGTTTGAGTTTATTTAAAATTTTAGGGTAGTTTTACTTTTCTTGTTGCATGAACAATAGGCATGAGCCTATTTCAAGTAATCAGCTCCCTGCTTTAATGAGCATTTATATTGAACTTCAAATGTAAGGTATCCCTTATAGGTCCTGTTCCATCCGTTTGAGGACAGAGATATCAAAGTAAAAGGAGAGTTGGGACTTTACAAGAGGAATTGGTTTTTCAAATGAGAGAAGTGTTCACCTAAGGGGTATATATAGGGATATAAAATAAATATATTTTTACTTTCAAATTTTAGTTAATGCTTTGCAAGTTGTGGGCTTTTGTGCTTTTCTCCTACAGTTGTTGATCTCAAATATATGACCATGTATCACAAAAGCCGTCGGCAGCCACATTGGAAAAAATATTTGTGTGCAGATTATGTGTGTACGATTGGTCTCTTTGATATTTTACATTGGAAAAAATATTTGTGTGCAGACACATGCACATTGGTGCTAGTCCAGGTTCCTTTTTTTTTTTTTTTGGGTGTCATTTCTTGCTCATTTGTAGTGGTGTGGTTTATGTCTTTAAAGTTTAATGTGTTATGTTAAAAACCTTCTTCCTTTAATGTTGTTCATGGCAGGGATTCTACATGCTGTTGAGAACCAGATCAAACAATATCACACGCGTTTAAGTGAATGATGAAGCGTTATGTTTACATCAATGATGATGAACTGTCACAAGATCTTTACTGTGATAATCGCATATCAAACAGAAAATATACCATACTGAACTTTCTCCCGAAAAATTTATGGGAACAGTTCAGGTAATACTTGAATTGATAGCTCCAAATTTCATATGTATTTATTTGGGGGGGCGGGGGAGAGGGTCTGTTTACACTTGGTGTAAGACTTTTGATTCTCGAATTGGATTACATGACCATTATGCTTGCCAAATTTTGAATTGATTGGAGAAGAGTGTCCATTGTTTTCCAATTTCTGGCAAGTATGACAGGCATGGAAAGAACAATTAATTCAACAGTGGCTGTGGTAAAATGTGGATCTCACAAAAAAGTTTTTGAGAGGAATAAGAATAAAAAGTCTTACTCTTAAGTGTAAACAGATTTATACTCTATTGATATATGCATATATGTGTGTATTATATTTCTGTAATGTTGTTGTGGATTGAGTTGAGTGAATGTGTAACAATTTGATTTTTATTATAGTTTTCCTTCTAGCAATCACATGAAAAAATAATCATTCTTGGATAATTTCAGTCTTTCAATTTCAATCTTGTTCTTTTATGTATATAAAAAAGAATTCAATCTTGTTCTTGGGATGGTGCTTCATGTTAGTTATGGAAATCTTGATGATTGAAACTCAATTAATTAGACTAAATTTTGTGTAGTTGATCTACTATGTGGGCCTATTGCTCAGCGCATTTGAATCCTTTCTACTTTTATTCCAATTGCATTAGCTGCGAGTGGTTCTCAGAATATATGGGATACTGGGTCATAACTCACTTAAAAGTAGGAGTTGAAAACAAGCCGGGTGACTGGATTTTGACTCATTTTTTAACTTGTGCAACTGAGGTTTGTAAGGAAAACGAGCTGAGTTCGAACAAGATTTAAGTCTGTTAAAAAATCGAGCAGAGTTGCCAAAGTTGTTGTAGCATAGGGGAAAAGTTATTTCATGACATTTAAAAGGGAGGGTGAGGTTAAGAATTCATTCTCATTGCTAACAATACAAAAAAATTAAATAAAAATGCTGAGTCTGTGCAATGGCCTTGTCTCATGAGCCTTGGCCACAATTTGACACCTCAATGACTTTGTCTTTTACTCCTTGTGTAACGTCAACCCGTAGAGTTTACATTTTGTTTATTTCTTTGATAAGTGCATTTTGCTTTTTTTCATTGAACAAAGGTTAATAAATTATTGTTATTTAGAAAAGTGAGTGGAGGTAAAATTTTAACAAATGAAATGAAACCACACAGCTTGAAAAGGTAAAATTGGACTTGGGGGGAAGCGGTTGAACTGAGCTGCGTGCGTAGTTTGTGTCCTATGCTGAGATGAGTTTGTGTCCTGTGTGTATGTATGTGTATATACTTTGCCAGAATGTATGTAAATAATTTCTTTAGGTTTTCTATACTGCATTTATGCATCACTTAATTTTTGTCCTATGCTGAATATATGGAGGGCTTTGTCTGATAAATTTGATAGTTCATCTGATTGAACTGCTTATTTTAATTTCCTTGCCTTTTACTTGTGGCCACCAATATTGTGTTATAAAGCTGTGGATACATGATTATTTGTCTTGGTATCATTGGTTTGGAGATTGATCATGACTTCTTTTTGAGACTTGTTTTGGACACTGTTTGGTTTTGAAAATTTTCTTCGAATAGGATCATTGCGGATTAGCCCACTTTTTCGATTTTTTCTTTTGAGTGTGTGCTTCATTTATTAACCTTGTGTTTATCCCTTGCTTTCTTTTGTGTCGAGGTTTTCATCTCTAGTTCTGTAGCAAAGTTTTTGGACTCTAGTGTAAAGTATATTCCAACATGAATGTAAGTAGGTATTGTTTTACTTTTAGATTTTCTGTTAGTATTTTTTTCTCAAATGCTTCTATTTTTTCCTTTCCTTCACTGTTCCTAATTTCCTTATCTCTTCTGTTTCCAGTCGGTTCATGAACCAGTACTTTTTATTGATTGCTTGCCTTCAGCTATGGCCACTTATTACACCAGTAAATCCTGCAAGTACGTGGGGTCCGCTTATTTTTATATTTGCAGTCTCAGCAACAAAAGAGGCATGGGATGATTACAATAGATATCTCTCAGACAAAAAGGCAAATGAGAAAGAAGTGTGGGTTGTAAGGCAGGGCATCAAAAAGCATGTATGGAAAATATAACTCAATGGTCCCTCTTTTGTGGTTGATGTTGTTTGATTCCAAATTTTGATAGTAGAAGAAAATATTTACTTACATTTGTTGCCAATTGATCAAGTGGGTTGACTTGCTAGGTCTTGATTTCTCTATCCTGTTTTTTTCTCCAATATTTATGTTTAATGGTTGTTAATGTAAATGTTGGTTGGTTTCCTTACATGTTATTACTAGATTTTAACTTTTTATCATTCCCCTTTTTTGAAGACTTTGAGTAAAAAAATATTGAAGGAATGCACATATTTGGCTAGATTTGAACCATGAGATCTGCCATTAGATAAATTGCTATGGATACAAGTCTGTTTGTATGCCACTATGCAACCAATGATATATTTTTGTATAACAATTAAGGACACACCATTTGCTTTGTTGTTTACTATGTCTGAAAAACAATTTTTCTTCATTTGTAAGATGTAATAGATAATGGGACTAAATATTGTAGGAGGCACCCAAGTTGTAGGGTTCTAGTTTATTCCTTTGTAGATTTCAAACTCCATGATGATACGTCAAAGGGACAACTAGAAGGAAAAAGGATCATGGAAAAGGTTACATGCGAAAAGATCCAAAGGGATACTAACATCCATTAATCGAAATATCATCCCAACTACTTTACAGCTTTCCCCTTTAATCTCCTTGAAGGCTAATGATTGAAGAAGAAGCCGGGCTAAACAAGAGTTACTTGATTTTAAAGATAAAGGGAAAACAAATTCAAAGAAAGGGAAATTTTTGGAAATTGACCTGAGATGGGACTCATTCAGGACCTCTTAGGATATGGTTTTTAGTTTAATTCAAGTCTTCTTTTATGTTACTTTTAGTCAATTGACTCTTAATTTAATTTTAATCATGTTTTATTAATTTTTAAGAGTGGAGGATAGTTTGGTAATTTAAGTTATGGGACGTAGAGTGGACTGCCATGTTGAGCTTTTATTACGGGCTCACTTATGTACTTTGGGGTAGGTCTAGATTGTTAGTTGGTTCAGAAAGGGTCAGAGTTTAATGTCAAACTCGGCGAACAAGATCCTTGGTCTCCAAGTTCTAGTCTTTATATAAAAGTTGTATTACTTTGTTTTGAGACATGAAATGAAGAAATCTGTAAAAGCTCGTACTTTCATGTGTGATGAATCTTTAAGAGATGCTTCTGTAAGTCAATTTCTTGTCTATGCTTCTGTGAGTCCAAAATAAGCAGTTAGTGGCAGATTCATTTTACTCACATCTGTAAGATATTTTGTAAAAATTATTATAACACTCAAATCACGAAGATTTATAAAGGCCTTAATAGAAGTCATATGATTTATTTTTAGTTCCTTTTTTGTTGGGGTGACATTGTTATACTCATTTCCATCAATTTTATCACTTAAAAATCTATTTACTAATATTTGTTTTTTGCTCAAACATTCTTACACTAATTGTTCCCTCTTCCTTGCATCGTTGATCTTTACTTGTAGATTCAAGCTCAAGACATTCGTGTTGGTAGTTTAGTGTGGCTTCGTGAAAATGATGAAGTGCCATGTGATCTTGTTCTAATTGGTACCTCTGAACCACAAGGGATTTGCTATGTAGAGGTGAACACCTGACTAGAAATGTTATTCTGTTTGACATTTTTGTTTGGTTTGAAGTTGTAACCACGATGTTTCTTCCTTACAAATTATTATTGTTAAAAATCTATGTTTTTGGTTAATGGGTTGCCTCGCTTGTATATTTTGAAGTGAACCATGGCTATAGCCTAAGGAAAGTATGGCAGGTTGAGGAAAATTAAACTCATACAAGACTATTCATGCATGCTAGAGAGAATATCTATCTGAAAAACCGTTCAGTTAGATAGATGCCGGCTTCTTTTTTTGAGAAATATATCTGGCTCTTCAAACTCAAACAAATTTCAATTAGACTGTGGCTGCAACAAGTTATTTTAAAAGTTACAGGCATCCTCTTCATTCTTCTAAAAACCCTGAATCAATATATATATATATATATATATATATATATATATATATATAGGGTAAATTACACTTTTCACACTTGAACTTTACCCCGAATTTCACTTTAATCCCTAGCCTTTCAATTTTGTCAATTTCACCCTCCAATTTTTAGCCCCATTTCAATTTCATCCTTCCATCACAATTGGCCGTGTATAGTGTGAAAGATGCTAACTTTTTCTTTGGAACACGATCTTATTTCCTTTTTTCATATTTCGATGATCTGATGATGTAACATTTTTGCAGACAGCTGCTTTAGATGGTGAAACTGATCTTAAGACAAGGGTGATTCCTTCGGCTTGCATGGGAATAGATTTTGAACTATTGCACAAAATCAAGGCAAGACTTTCTTTTGCCTTGCATGGCTAGAAGATCTGTTAATACTTGCCTTTCAGATTATGTAATGGTGGTTGTATTATGTCTTTCTTGGGCAGGGCGTAATTGAGTGTCCTAATCCAGATAAGGATATTAGAAGATTTGATGCAAATTTGCGGTTGTTTCCTCCATTTATTGATAATGATGTGTGCCCTTTAACCATAAGAAACACAATTCTTCAATCGTGCTACTTACGGAATACTGAGTGGGCTTGTGGAATTGCTGTTTACACAGGCAAGTCCTTATTTTATGAAATGTTTAGGTCATAGCTAAATAATTGTACTTATTTACCTTATGTATGCTCATTACAATATTCATAATTTCTTTTATATTCTTATGTGCTTGTTAAGGGTAGCATTACATCTGAAGGAGTTGAAAGGTGACATGGAGCAACAATGAAGTGAGTAGGGAGTGTTTTTTTTTACTTTTTATTTTCTCGGGGGGAGGGGGGTTGTCGAGGGAAGTGGTTTATCTAAATCAGCTAAAAAGATGTTAATTAGCAACAACAGTCAAGGAAGAGAGAAAAGATGGTTTGTGCTGCATGAACTTGGATAATGGTGTTAGTTGTGGGGTGATTGGGCATTAGATTTGTCTATTTTCTAAATTGTTGGGAAAGTAAATTTATACAAACCTGGATAAATGGTGATGGGAGCAGGATTCATCTAGGTTTTACATTTGTCTAATCTCAAAATGTTGAAACTTCGGGAAATTGCAAAGGGCCATTCTTTCCCTAAACCCATGGGGTAAGTGAATTGTCACTGTAATGGCGGCATGTCGTGTGGAGAAGAGGTTGGACAAAATTCTAAGGGAGTTTTTCTTTTTTTTTTTTTTTTTTTGGGGGGGGGGGGGGGGAAAGAAGATCCATTTGATCAGCTAGGATAGGCGCAGGCAACCAATCCTGGATGAGTGTTTGGGTTATAAGGACTTAAGGGTGTTTTACAAGGCTCTCGTGAGCATGTGGCTTCAGCCGTTTGCAGTGGAGCCTTTTGCGAGGTGGAGGGAGGTGATAGTAGCGAAGTATGGTTGTGAGGTGGGAGTTTGGTTCTCGATGGAGGTTGAAAGTCCTTATGGGGTGGGATTTTGGAAGTACATTAGAAAGTAGAAACAAGAGTTTCTTACCCTCATTATGAGTTAGGTGACGGTAGGAGATTAAAATTGTGGGAGAATGAGTGGTGTGGCGACGTCTCTTTGAAGGATATATTTCCTTTTATTTTCTAGATTGCTGTGTTAGTAGAAGCTTCTTTTTCCAATCCCGGGGGTGGTGTGGTTTGGGCTCTAAGTTTTAGAAGAAATTTTCAAGATTGGGAGTTGGGGGAAGCAGGTTCAAGCCAATTTTTTTTTTTTTTTTGGGGGGGGGGGGGGATAACATCAAATGGAAGTTGGAGTGCTCTCAGAAGTTCTCTTTTAGGTCTTTTTACAGAGGATTGAAAGGGAGAGAGTTTAGGGAGTTCCCTTGGAAGGCCATTTGGGGCTCAAAGGTTTCTATGAAGATTGCTTTTTTTTGTATGGGCTGTTGCATGGGAGGCAGTATTAACTTAGGATAATTTACAGAGGAGGGGCTTCAAATTGGTTAGCTGGTGTTATCCGTGTGGGATCGAAGAAGAGAATTCTAATAATCTTTTTTTGAATTGCTCCTATGCAAGGGAGATATGAAGCCTTTTGTTTTCCTTTTTTGAGTGTTCATGGGTTTTGCCCTATATGGTGCAGGAGTTTTTGTTGGGATGGCAAGGGGTCGCATAGGGAGGCATATTAGGAGGGTTTGGAACTTGGCTCTGTTATTTTTTTTTTTTTTTGATAAGTAACGGTTGTATATATAATGGTGCCCAAGAAGGGCAACAAGGACAAAAATCCCAAAAGCTTATATTTGTTTAAGAGAATTCAAAAAGTCTACAAAAGAAGAAGACATTTACAGGAAAAACCTCTTTGGTCTAAAAAAATAATAAATGCAAAAAAAGCATCCTTAAGAAGAGGAGTAGAGAGCTCCAAGTCTTCAAAAACACGGTTATTCCTTTCAGCCCAGATGCTCCACATGAGACAAATAAGGGCCATTCTCCAAACTCTCTTAACCTCCTTTGGAAGACTGCAACCTTCCCAAACCAACAGGAGATCTTTTACTGAGCTTGACATTACCCATGAGAAGCCAAACAGGGCAAAAATCATATTCCAACAGCTCCATGAGACATGACAGTGGATAAGCAAGTGATCCATCATTTCCTCCTCATTCTTACAAAGGTAGCATCTGTTAGCCAAAAGAAAACCTCTTTTCTTCAGATTATCCGCCGTTAAAATAGTCCTTCCAAGAAACTTCCCAAGCAAAGAAAGAAGCTTTAAGGGGGACTTTTGAATGCCAAATGAGTTTCTAAGGAAAGGGAGAGATATCCGAGTCGACCATACTTTTATAGAAAGATCGGACAGAAAAGGATTTCTTGTCCGGTCTCCAATCTCTCTTATCCTCTCTGTCTTCCATAGCCTAGAAATCATTGAGGTAACGAAGAAAAGAGCCCATCTCTTCAAGCTCCCAATCAAAGAAAGCTCTCCTAAAACGGGGAGTCCAAACAAGCTTGTTCCCAACTTTCTCCAAACACTCACTAGCCCAAGCCTTTTTATTGCTAGCTAGGCTGTATAATCTAGGGAATTTCGCCCTCAAAGACTCGCCCCCAGTCCAGGTATCATCCCAAAATTTCATCCTACCACCATTACCGAGGACAAAGCGGCATCGTGCCATGAACGTCGACCATCCGTCTCTAATGCAACCCCAAAGACCACATCCTCTAGGCCCCTCCACACTGCCCGAGCACCATCCTCTAGAATCGCACCTATAGTTAGCAGCAATGATCTCTTGGTAGAGCTCCCCATTTCTTTCCCCAACCCTCCATAGCCACTTTCCTAAAAGGGCTGTATTGAAAGTACCCAAATCTTTTACCCCTAAGCCCCCATGAGTCACTGGCTTCTTGATTTTATCCCAAGCAACAAGGTGAATCTTTTTGCTCTCCCCTCCATGGCCCCATAAGAAGTCCCTCTGAATCTTCTCAAGCCTTCTGCTCACAGTCTTCGGAATAGGGAAAAGGGACATGAAATAGGTTGGAAGATTAGCCATGGCGCTTTTGACTAGGGTGAGTCTGCCTCCCTTAGACAGAAGTTGGGCTTTCCAGCCTGACAGTTTGCTGAGGAACCTTTCAACCACAGGGTCCCAAACTCCAACTGAACGCGGAGTAGCACCCAGCGGAAGACCCAGATAAACTGAGGGAAAACCACCTACTCTCCAACCGAGAGTGGTAGCTAGCAAATCCAGCTCATTGATTGACCCAACCAGAATAATGCTGCTTTTTGCAAGATTAATCCGCAAACCTGACACAGCTTCAAAACAAACAAGAATGTACCAGGACAAATCTAAGTTGACGGACTGAAGAGTCACAAAAAATGATGGTGTCGTCAGCAAACAAAAGATGGGAAATGTCAACTCCACCGCCTCTGCTATCACCCAACTAAAAACCTTTGACGAGACTAATATCCTCCGCACGAAACAGAAAGCGACTCAAGACCTTCATAGCAATCACAAAAAGATAGGGGGAAAGGGGATCTCCCTATCTTAACCCTCTAGAAGAACGGAAAAAGCCCATAGGGGAGCTATTAACAAGGACCGAAAAGGTGATTGTAGAAATACATGACTCTATCCACTTCCTCCATTTAGTCCCAAATCCCATCTTTGCCAACATACTCATCAAAAAGCTCCAGCTAACATGATCAAAAGCCTTCTCAATATCCAGCTTGCACACAAGACCCTTTCTTTTTTGCTTTCTCCTAGAATCAATGCATTCATTTGTGGTGAGAGCCGCATCCAAAATTTGTCGACCCTCCATAAAAGCATGTTGGCTGGAAGAGATGATACTGCCTATAATCTTCTTCATCCTTAAGGAAAGGACCTTTGCAATCAGCTTGTAGACACTACTCACAAGGCTTATAGGACGAAAATCCTTAATGCTAATAGCTCCTTCCTTTTTAGGAATGAGGGCAATGAAAGTGGCATTGAGACTATGCTCAAAGCCCCCTTCCTTGTGAAACTCCTCAAAGACCTCCATAATATCCCTTTTCAGAACACCCCAACATTTTTTAAAAAAAGTCATAGTGAATCCATCAGGACCTGGAGCTTTATCCCCATTGCATGCCTCTAAAGCTCTCACCACTTCCTCTTCCAAAACTGGGAGCTCCAAATTAGAGGAATCATCCCCATTTAGCCTTTCCAAGCACAGATCATCCACCCCAGGTCTCCAACTGTGTGGCTCCAAGTAGAGGCTAGAAAAGAAATCAACAATGCCTTTTCTAATGGAATCTTTCTCATTAAGAATTTGATCAACAACAATGGAGGAGATAGTATTCTTTCTATAGTGGGTAAAAGCCATTCTAGTGGAAGAATTTAGTGTTGCGGTCTCCCTCTCTAAGCCAAATGACCTTAGATTTCTGCCTCCAAAGGATCTCCTCCATCTTGAGAATCTTTCCAATCTGACCCTTCAAGCCTTCTCTCTCAACCCTTTTTTCAGCAGAAAGGGAACCCAGCTGAACCTCCCTATCCAGCTCTAACAGATTGGTCAGCAAAGACTGCTTCCTAGCCTGAATAGAACCAAAAACCTCATGGTTCCACTTTTTCAAATCAACTTTAAGGAGCTTCAATTTTCTGGCGAGACAAAAGCTTGGAGACCTAGTCACAATATAAGAATCCCACCAATTTTTAACCAACTCCACAAAGCCCTCAGATTCAAGCCACATGTTCTCAAATCTAAAGGGACTCTTTCCTGCACTAAAACCCTCGCAATGCAGCATGATGGGATGATGATCAGAACAAGGCCTCGGTAGACACTTTTGGGAAATACCTAGAAAGCCATCCTCCCAGTTGTGGCAAACCAAGAATCTATCTAAGCGAGACATAGCCGTCTGATGGCCTCCTCTGGACCAAGTGAAACAACCTCCCTCCAAATTGAAGTCCACCAGGACTTTAGGAATTAATAAACTCGTTGAATCTCCTCATAGCCGAAGTCAGCCTTCCACCTCCTAATCTTTCATCCGGTTTCCGAACAACATTGAAGTCCCCCCCTATACACCAAAGGACTTGCCAGGAGGAGAGCGACGACTATAGCTCTTCCCAAAAAGTGCCCCTAGCACCATTAACCACTGGCCCGTAAATGCCACAAAAACCCCACACGAAAGAGTTGGTAGCCAAGGTAAACTTGCAAGAGATGGAGAACTCTCCCACTCTATACTCAGTACAGTTGATCAACCGAGAGTCCCATGACACTAAAATACCTCCTGCCATGCCTTGGGCATCCAGAGAAGCCCACTTAATCCATCTTGACCCCCAAATGGAACGAACAAAGGTTCTTCGAAATGCACCCCATTTTAGTTTCTTGAAAGCATATAACTGTAGGCCTCCATTCTTGTAATAATCCTTTGATAACTGATCGTTTGTCCGGATCATTTAAACCCCTCACATTCCCAGGATAAGATTTTTAAATGCATAGAAAACTAATTCTTCTCAGTGCCATCAGAGAGGACCTCCATCTCCTTGCTATCCCCGTAATTTATCGAACATGACAGCTCCTTCATTATTCTCCTCAGGCGTTTTGCTGACTTATCCTGCTTGTTTGTCACAGTAGCAATTCTAGGACTGGTTCTAGACAGGGAATTGCGCAAGACAATTTCTCTAAATAAATCCATCATGCGGTCCTCAAAACCTGAACACGGAACTCCGAGAATTTTACTCACCTTTCCCAATTTTCAGAGTACCCAGTCATCAGATATGGTCTGTTGGTGATATAGGAATGCTGTGGAAGGTGCCTCTTGAATCTGGGAGGAGGCATTGGCATAATCTGCCAGAAGAACAACTGCTAACGGATGGCAATCTGCTGAATTCTCCGATAGAACCTGATTTCGCAAAACCACTTCAGTTGACAGAGTGTTCATGCCCTGGGCTGAATTCAAATCTGCTTCTGCAACAAAAGAGCAATCTGCTTCCCCCTGGTCGGCTGATGGAGTTGTCATGCCTTGAACTGTTGGGGTTTCGTCTTCTAGCAGTGAAGGAGCATCCCGCCTCCAAATCATATTGAGAAGGGTCTGTGTTATAGCTTTTTTCCAAGTATTGAAGAAAATCACGTTCATCTATGATACTGCTTTGATCAGAGTCGTACCTATCTGATCTTCCCTCCGCCTGCACAATCTGCATCTCTAAGTTTTCATTTTCCTTCTTTTTTCCTTTTCCTCCTCTACTTTGCGCAACCTGCCTTTCCTGTTCATTTATTTGTTTGATTCCTGCAATTGACGCCAGAGTTGGGAGAGCACTGGATGAAGGATTACACTGGCTTAGCCTTGCTCCCTGGGCTGGGTTCAGTTTCGGCTAGTTGGGCTGCCCCGGCCCCATCCTTTAAAGCTGCCTTATGTTTTGCTAAAGGATGCCCATGATGTTTTGCTAAAGGAACACGGCCCCTTTTCTTTCTAAAATCCAGTGGCTGTTGGAAATGGCCCAGGCCATACGGCCCAAAGTGTGTAGAAGAGCAGAATGGCGTAGCCTTGCGCCCCGATCTAGGCTCGGTCTCAGATCGTTGGGCCGTCCCAGCCCCTTCTTTTAACCTATTCTTTGTTTGGGCCAAAAGAGGGCTGCTTTTAGTCAGCCCCTGGGATCTATACTTGTGGAGGTGGCCCAGACCACTCGGCCCAAGATGGTTAGCCTTAAAATATCTTTGGCCCGCAGGATTCTGCCTTCTCACGGTTTCTAGAGGCTTCCAGGGACCATGCGACCGACCGTTGGTCGCAAGGGAGTGGGATGCAGATCGCCTGTTCTGGATCCATGGAGATGGCAGTCGACGGTTGTCAGGTGGTCTCATGTCAGTCGGACGTCCGACGATTGGACATGCCGAATAGTCAGGGACATGCTGTCGTCGCTCATCACGTGGCCTGATGTTTGGCTCTGTTATGCTTTTTCTGGTGCTTGTGCAGGGAAAGAAATAAGAGAAATTTTAAAGGGGAGGAAATGTCATTATGCGGAAAACCAGAGGCTGCAAGATACCTCAACTTCAGTGCTCGCTCTTTTTTGAGGCGTATCCATTGCAATATATCGGTGAAGACGAATTCATTGGATAATTATGATGCACGATTCTTTGAGTGGAGCAAACTTCCTTTTAGAGTGAATAGATGTCGTGTTAGCTTTGTTTTTGATTTAGGACAAGCGAGAACTAATGCTATGTTTCTAGATAGGAGGTTTAATTTGGACGAATAAGCTTTCCCAAATGGGTACACATAAGAAGGCTTTTATATTTCGGGAGGATTGGAAATTTCTAAATCTAACTCAGATACCTCAACCTACTTGGTAAAGTTAATATGACAAAATTGCCTTTTAGACCAGATGGATTGAATAAGTTGTTGGGATTTGGGTTCTTAATAAGTTGTATGGGATCTCTCAACCTTGTGGGGTCTATTTCAATCTCTCGTCTTGCCATAAGTGGACCGTTACCTTTTAATATTATTGAGAAGCAAGTTACGAAAAAAAACCCGAAGGAAGCAGGAGACGAAAAAGCAGTGGACGAAGGTGAACGTCAGTGAACCTGTTCACCCTTTCATTAAATAGTATGATATGGATCATTTGATATTTAACTTCTAGATAAGGTGCCACTTATTCACATTTGTCATGAAGGTTGCCTTCTTTTGTTGGTCGGCGGCTTGGGGGGGCAGTTCTCAACGTGGATAACTTGAAGAAAAGGGGCTTCCATTTTTACCTAGTTGGTGTTGTTTGTGCAAAATGGAGGAGGAGACCCTTGATCACCTTTTTGTGCATTGTATAGTCTCTAACGATCGATGGAATATGGTGCTTGTGCTTTTTGGGTTTAGTTGGGTCATGCCAGCTTCCTTGAAGAAGGTTTTTTTGAGTTGGCATGCTATCAGAATGAGGAAGGATCTCAAGAGCATATGGAATGTAGCTCCTCTTTGCTTGGCTTGGAGTATTTGGATGGAGCGGAACCGGCGGGTTTTTGAAAATATTGAATTGGCTTTGTGGAATCTAAAAGATTCTTTTTTGCATTTGTGGTTTTTTTGGTGTAAAGAGGAATTTCCTAAACACTTACACTTTTGTAACCTTTTTGGGGGAGTTAAGATATTAATTTTGTAAGCCTTTTCCTTTTTTTTTTGTACATGGGTTAGCCCCCCCTTGGGCTCCTCTGTTTATAATATCCTTATCTTACTGATAAAAAAAATAAATAAAAAATTGCAAACTTATTAACTATAGATGTACAATTAATGAGGACATACGCTTTCTTTCTTCTTTTTTCTACATTCATTTTTTTCCCAGATATGTAGTACCTATTTTTTTGTGCAAAGGTGTTTGTAGATCCTTTATTTTCTGTCTTTTATCTGAACCTTTTGCTGAATCTTGTCCTTAACCACTGGCTTCCTGACTTTGTTTACATGATAAATTTTTTATTTGTTCTTGGTTTTTAAATCGTTTATCTGCCGTGTAGTTCCTGATTTTTGTTGGTTGGTGGGATGATGTGATACGTTACAGCAATTGTTGAACCTTGTATATGCCATTTATTTTATTTGCAGGCAATGAAACCAAGTTGGGTATGAGTAGGGGTATACCTGAACCAAAGCTTACAGCTGTCGATGCGATGATTGACAAGTTGACTGGAGCAATATTTGTTTTTCAGATAGTGGTTGTTATTGTTCTAGGCATAGCTGGAAATGTCTGGAAAGATACAGAAGCAAGGAAGGTTTGTCTCAATTTGTGACTGTGTTTCTTATAGGATTAGATATGTTGGACAAACTGTAACGTCTCTTTGATGGGAGTATGTCTATATAGCATGTTTTATTTTAATCTCATTGAACTAATTAGATTTTTCATATTATTAGAATCTTATTTAACCTTTTTATTTGTAGTAATATGGAATCTCACCTATCCAAATTGCAAGCATGTCATAGTCACTGCTGGGCTGGTTGGCTTACCTGTGTTACTTATTGTGATAATGGCCCAAAACTCTGTAGTCTTATTATTATTATTATTATTTTTTTGACTTTAGAAAAGACTTCTTTACTGCTACCACAGAAATTTATCTGAAGATCTTGATTCTCTGGTGAGGGAATTGCTCCAGGTTTTAGTGAGTTGTGTTCTCAGCATGTAATTATTGCAAGTTCCAGTTCACTACTATTATGCTTCTTGATTACTCAGGACGATAATTCACTTCAAATTTGTCTTGGTACCATTTGAGTTATTTTTATTTTAATGTCAACCAACTATTTTATTGAAGGGAAATATTTTCTGATACGACACAGGCCTTGTTGAGAAGGAAATCTGGTAATGCTATTGGTTGAGTCTGTTCCATCTCTGAAATTGTGAAATCCAGACTGTTGCTTGGAAAATAATATCCCAAAAAGTGTTAAAAGAAGCCTATTTCTAAAATAAGTGATGAATTTGTATCAACAAATTTCTTATATTCTAGTACGAAAGGTCAGGGATTCTCTGATGCGATTTCTAGGATCCACTCTTTTGAAGCACCCAAGGATCCTAAACTTTTTCATTGTGAAAATAACGCACCCTGTTTTGCCTTTTGCTTTTATTAGATGATAATGTGTTTATATAGATTTTTATTTTTATGTCTCAACTTATGCATAAGTCAAATTACAATTCCAATAGCCAATCAGAGCAGGTAGGCCTACAAATTAGATCTGTCATTCTCATAATTTTTAGTTTATTATGATTTTCTATTGTTTGCTATCTTTGTTCTTTCTTTCTGTGCTTATTTGGCAATTTGGTTATGTTTGGGCTGAACAATGATGAGACCTGTGGAAAATTTTGAGGAAACATGTTAAGTATTTTTGGGAAGTGCTAGCGATAGTTTTTGGAGACATTTCTGAAAAATGTATTGAAACTCTTGGGAAAAAAAGACCTAGAAACATTTTAGAAAGCAAGAGAAATTTGTTGGAAATTAATTAGATGTGTTACCTGTAAGATCATTTACTAAAAATATTCTTTTGCTTCCTATTTTTCTTAATAAGTTTTTTGTTTGTGTTTTGTGTATATGTTTGTTTCATGTTCAAATTGTTTCCACACATCACATGTCCTTTATATTATTTTTGGACGACATTCTGTGCTTCTGTTGATAGTTACTAATGATTGTTTGTATCATTTCTCTGAATCGTATTGTCTTTCTGACCAACAATTTCTAGCTTGCTTGGTACCTCCTCCACCTCCCCATATGAGAGGTTGAGGGTTAGGGGCAACGTGTGTGTGATTTATCTATCAAAAAAAAATTATTTTGTCTTTCTTGTTAATGAAGTAGTTCCCTTTTTATGTGCTCTGTTGCCATATTTTCAAATTTATATTCGGTATGTTTCCTTTGTAGCAATGGTATGTTCTCTATCCAAATGAAGGTCCATGGTATGAACTATTGATCATCCCTTTACGGTTTGAGCTTCTTTGTTCCATCATGATACCCATATCTATTAAGGTAACCATTTACATAGTATGCTATTTTTTCACTTTGCCTGCATTATAGCTATCATGGTTGACATGCTATTTTTATTGCACTTTGAGTTTTTCGATATGAACTGAGGATCTGTTTAGAGAGCAGACAATGGAAAAGGATGACAACTAGTCATTGTTGAAGAAGGAAAAAGAGCAAGGACTGGTACACAGCAAAACAATAATCTGTAAACTAATGGGGATACAAGTCTTCTTGAATTTTCTCAATTGAAGTCTCACCCTTAGCTAAGTTGTTGGCTTCCATAGTACTCGATTTATGAACGCAAAAGAACTGATGGGAATATGATCCTTCCTTTAACTAAAGGAGTTATAAAGTTCATACAACATATATAATGCATGTAAAGCTTTGACTATTTGTGCTAATTTCAAGGTTTTTTTTGTTCTTTTCTTAAAAGTTATTAATACTATTCTTTTATAGGGATTTTTTTTTTTTTTGGGTTAGGGAATGCATTTGGAGGCTCTCTTTTGCTTTCTATTGCTTCAGCCAAAAAAAATTGTGTGATGCTAGGATTTGATGCCTATTCTCATTCCTCCTCATCAGCAGCTGACTAATTATTTTAATTTTTAAAGAAAAAAATTAAAGGTTTGCGGCAAATTTGCCATTAATGATGAGAATTTACAAACTTGGGACCTGTAATTTAAATAATAAAGATGCACCAAATCTACATTATACTCCACCAAATGTTTCATAATATAAGTACGCTATTGAACTTATGCATTAACATGTGATTCTGTCCATTTTAAGTGAAACATTAAAGAAGTTAATAGCATTTCATCTACATTTATTAACGATGCAATGCAATGAAATTTCTTCTTTTACATATAAATCTCATTTTTTCTAAATAATTACGTTCTAAATACACCTGATGAAACAATATGATACACTATATGGAAAATTGCTAAAATTAATGCTTGATGTGATAAATGATTTAACAAATGGGATTCTACTACCCATGTAAAGTTCAAATCTCCGAAGTCCGCATCAGGTTTTTGAATGATCAATTTTTGTTTTTAATAACCGGGTGTCTGGGCTAGCTTGTGCGCACCTCGACCAATCTCGGGGCCCTGAAGTTAACGATTGGGCAAACCTCCAATGGCCCCAAGGGAGACTCAAACTCGAGACCTTGGATTTTAATCCTCAAGTTTTTACTGCTCGGCCAACCCCTTGGGGTTTTGCTGAATGATCAATTGATTTTCTGAATTATAATGAGGTTGAGATATCAGGTAATAAGGACTTCCATTGCTAGAGCTTTAAGGATTGTAGTGCTTCTCTGCTGCAGGTGTCTCTGGATCTAGTGAAGAGTTTGTATGCGAAGTTCATTGATTGGGATACTGAGATGATTGACATTGAAACTGGTACCACTTCCAATGCCGCAAAGTAAGAAAAGTGAAGCTTGCCCATGAAATTATGCATCTATTTATTTATATATTTTTAACAGTTTTTTTTTTTTTTGATAGGTAAGTGGTCCTTGGGGTGGGAGTTGAACGTGGGACCTTGGGGATATTACCCAAGCTTCTTCCCAACTCATCCAACCCCAAGGGTTATATATTTAATATATACTTATGTAAGTTGTGTTTGTTGTATATGGCAGCACAGCAATTAGTGAGGACTTGGGACAGGTTGAGTACATATTGACTGATAAAACTGGAACCCTTACTGAGAATAAAATGATCTTTAAAAGATGTTGTGTCGGTGGTGTTTTCTATGGGAATGAGAGCGGAGATGCCTTGAAAGGTTTGGTTTTCTGTTTTGTCATTATGGCATTTTTCGTTGTTGCCTTGTTCACTCTGTTACACAGTTCTTCTCAAACTTTCAATTCATTTTAGATAAATCTTGTTGTGGGTTACAAGCAATATAGCTTTTTTTTTTTTTTGGACAGGTGAGTGGCCCCTGGGTGGGAGTTGAACATGAATAAGAGATATAGCTTATTTGACTTGTACATCTTTTTTGTAGCTGAGTCACCTTATAAGCTTTTTATTATTGAAATGTCTGTGCTGATTCAAGCCCTAATAGTATATTTCTTGCAAGTCCAGCTATTTCTTTTCTTTTTTTTTTTGGTGGGGGGTGGGGGGGGAGGATTATGCTCCAACTTGAGTTGAAACTATCCTTGTGGATGCATGCAATCATCCGCAAACCATGTACATCAGTCAGTCTGGGGATTGCAACCATATATTATGCCTGTAAACTCATTCATCTCAGTAGGAGCAAAAACCAAGAATACCGAGCTTCGTAAAATGTTTAAGTTCTATCTATTAATTTTTGTTTACTCGGAAATCCTGTTATTGTCTTTATATTTGATCTGGATAGAAGTTGATAATTATGTTATAACAAAATGTATGAGAGTTGCCTCCTTTCTTTATTCCTTTACTCGTCATCTAGTAACAATTAAACAGTGTGCAAGTAACAGAAGTTGGGAAATGTATGAACTTCATTATGGAGGTATTGGATTAGAAAGTGACCATTGTACCATGATAACAATGAGTGAAAGCTTTCAATAACTGAAACCTTCTAATGAGCTCCAAGAGATATGTTGGACTAAGAAAAGACATACATTATATTTACTGTCCCTTAGCATACACTGCTATTTCTGGTCATGCTTTTGTAAGATCCCGATGCTGCATTGCTGTCAGCCTGTCGCTATGTAATGCCCCAGTCTGCTGTTATGCACGGTAATTTCAGCATTGCTCCATGACTCTTGATTTACTATTTTCTGTGATTCGTATAATTGAATCAAATTTGTCACCTGAATTGTGGAACCTCATGTTTTGATTGAGAAAATCATTTACTTATGGCTTGACACATACTTGATTACTTGTTTGAATTCGAGTTTGGACTCTGTCACGTTGTAAGGTCTAAAGTTCTCTACAGCCTTGTAACATGATTCACATGAAGCATTAACTGTTATGTTTGTGTGAAATATTCATACTGATATGTTTTGAAATTATTTAGCTGTTTTTCAGATTGTTTCAAAAGAATTTACTTCGAATCGTACCTCTAGGATCTGCTTTAGATTGTGAAACTTGTAAGTCCCTTGGCATTTAATTTGTTCTGTTTCATGCTGCTCAGATGTGGAGCTGCTCAATGCTGTTACCAGTGGTTCTGCCGATACTATTCGATTTCTTACAGTAATGGCAATATGTAATACAGTCATACCTATGCAAAGGTGAATATCACATCTCATTGATCAGATGTTTGTTTGGTATAATTGACTTCACCTAGAAGCTCAAAAACATGACCAATATTCCATTTTATTATGCTTTAGTCTTACCTGTGATGAGGTCTTGATCTGTCGTGGAAATCAATCAAATTACCAAACTAAACTACTAGTATAGTAGAGAAGTAAGGGTCGAACCTACAGAGACTGTTAATTGTTTAAAAACCAAAGTTGAGATTAATTTTAATTCAAATTAGCAAAGATTGATTGTTGTTAATTTTCTTTCTAAAATTAAATGAGAATTATAATTAAAGCAAATATTGAACTGAATTAACAATAAATCGAATTAAAAGAGAATTCCTAGGGTGTTGAATCCACCACTAATCTTGTAACTAGCTTCAATTGTATTAATTCTTGGGCCATTAAATTTGGATGTAAAAGATGTATTTTGGCTACAAGTCTCAATACAATCATCAAGAAAATCACGTACCAAAACCCTAAGCACGAATCATCTTTGGTCAACACAAATTGTCTACGCTAATTCTAAGGTCATAGTCACAATTTGTTTTTCCCTGAGTGATGACTCGTCCTACGGTTTTGATGTATGTACACATATTACTATTGTATAACCACATAAACAAAATCACAGAAATTGATTATGTGAAACTGAATAATACGATCAATGCCTTAATAAAATCTCAATGTTATACAATCAACATCCAAGACTAATTAACCCAAAAATAAAATATAAAAAAGCAATATTACTTGACTAGGGTTTCATCTAAACCATAAGAATGAGAGAACTTAGCCCATGATAGTGGAAGAGGAAACCACCATAGCCATGGAGTTCTTCATCTTCTTCTTTTGAGTCGTCTCCTTCCTTCTTCTCCTCCTCTCCAGATCCCCAAAAACTGCCTCCCCTCTTTTCCAAAACCCTAACTCACAATAATATCCCCCTTTTTCCAAAATTACCCCCACAAAATAAGAAAATCAGGAAAATAAAATAAAATCCCGTCATTAGACATTAGGGGCCCAAAAAGGGAGTCTAAAGTATTCCAAAATAGAGCCTATAATGCTAAAATGGGCCCTTGGTCTACCTATATATGGATCAAGCCTCTCTTCTAACCAAAAATCATTTGTTTTCCACTTCTTTTAGCACTTCAAAGCCCAATATTTTCCTTTTGCTCCAAATCCACCACGAAATCATCAACTTTGACGATCTTTCTCTGCAAAAAGATAAAATAAGAATTAACTAGCAAATGCATATAGATTGGAGAAATTAAAATAATAAAAGTGCAAGAATATCTAAGGTTAACAAAATAAATATGCACTTTTTAACCAGTTATCAGGTCTTATGTCTTGTCTTGAAGTATCTTATCTTTATCTCTGCAATTGTCTGTAGCAAAAGTGGAGCAATCTCATATAAGGCTCAATCTCAGGATGAGGAAGCTCTTGTTCGTGCTGCTGCTCGCTTGCATATGGTTTTTGTCAATAAGAATGTGAATATTCTTGGTACAAGTCATTTGATTTTTGCTGTTATTTGAAGCATGGCTTTTATAGCAGTGACGATGTCATAATTTCCTCTAATTTGATGTATTGCAGAAATCAATTTTAATGCTTCAATAGTTCAGTATGAAGTATTGGACACTTTGGAGTTCACTTCAGATAGGAAAAGAATGTCAGTGGTTGTGAAAGATTGCAAGAGTGGAAACATCGTCCTTTTGTCTAAAGGAGCAGATGAAGCAATTCTTCCTTATGCTTGTGCTGGTACTTTTCTTTATGCTTTTTATCCATTTCCTCAGAACCATTTCATGAAAATATCATAGATGTATTGTTATGATAAGGTTGCTCCATTGTGACTTTGAGGTCACGGGTTTGAGTCGCGGAAACAGTCTATTTGCTTACGGTGGTAAGACTGCGTACACCTAACCTTCCCTAGACCTCACAGTGGCAAGAGCCTCGTGCACTAGGTTTGCCCTATCATAAATGCATTGTTATGATAAACTTTACTGATTTAATTTAATGAACCATTTAATGGTACCTTTTTGTTGAAGTTTTATCCATGTTTTAAGAAAACAGAATGCCAGATTTGATATTTCATTAAATTTTTTGCATCCGCATTTGTGAAAGAGTATAGCAGATGTGAATTCTTTTGCAAATTTGTAAGTTTGATGTCACATGTTCCATTTGGGGTGGGAGTCCATGGTGAGCAGGGGTTCTGATTCATTTGGAGCTCGAGTGACAGAAGTTAGTTTTAGATCTGAGATGTAATACAGTTTATATTGATCAAGATAATGTCTTCTCTAAGTAAGAAGGGTATTGCTGTTGCATGGGTATTTCAGTGTCAGGCCTTGGCACACGATGCTGTAAGCAGAGTGGATGACAAGCTGACAACTAGCATGCCGTGAGAGCAGGATCATTTCCATGTTCTTCTCCACCTGTAATCAAAATGGACAGTGTGTCACGTCCCTAGAGGTGTCAAACAGGCCGGCCCATTTCAGCCAGCCCATTCAGGCCAACAGGCCGTGCCGTGCCGGGCCCATGTTCAAAACAATTCGGCCCAGCACACGCCTGGCCGGGCCCGCGGGCCTCTCAAATGTTTTTTTCACTCTTTTGTTTTGGTTTTTAAGGGCTAATCTGGATCTTGATTTTTTTAAATGCTTTATTTTTTGTTGTTCTAATTACATAATATCAGTATTTTTTATTTTGTTTAATTGTAATTATAATATTTTGTTTAACTTTTGTATTTTTTACTTTGTTATTTGTTAGTTTAATATTATTATTATTCACTTTATTATTTGTTGTTATAATATTTTGTTTATATTTTTTTTTTTTTCAAAATTATTATAATATTTTGCTTGAATATATTCACATAATAATAATAAGTGACAATAAAATAGGAAATAAACTGGGCTTAACGTGCTGTGCCAACAGGCCGTGCTTGTGCCAGGCCTCTAGCCGTGCTGTTCCTGGGAGGGCCGGCCCGGCCCGACCCATCATGCCATACCAGGCCCAGCCCACCAACCACTGTGCCGTGCCGTGCCCGACCCAGCCCGGCTTGATTGACACCTCTACACGTCCCTAGATCTCGGATTATAAGGAATATAAGGCCATTCCAAACACCAATCCATAAAATTTCTATTTGCAGCAGAATAACTAATACAACATTTACAACTTATATACAAGCCCTAAAAGTTTAGGTTTATAATCTTCCAATACAAAAGTTCATCACATGGTCTACATATCTTTGCAAGGTTCATCACAACTTCTCTTGTGAGCCCCAAAGACTTGGCAAAGCTATATCTACCCATTCTCTTACAAAATATCTATTTCTTACCAAGTCACCACAAAACATGTAGAAGTGTTCCTTAGTTCTCTTTCCTCCTGTCTTTCTTAGCTTGTACCTTCCGAAACTGTACCTATCTAATGATCACCAAACAGAGAATAGTAATTAATGTGATGAGCACAACAACCCAGTGAGAGTCACATGGCATGCCAAGGGTTTGAAAATATATACTTTATAGCATTTCAAAAAACAAGTCCTTTACATTTTCAAAGTAGATTAAATTTGTATAGTTTATCAGATGAATATCATAAATCACAAATCAAATAAAATCGTATTCCATTTCACATGTAAGTCATATCTAAACTAAAGAGAGAAACTCAATACACTTGTATTAAAGTAGTCCAAACTTCTTGTGCGAAATATGGTTCAAATTTCAGTTTTCGGAAATGGTCAGATTTCAAAGTTCAAACATGGTTCAGATTTCAAAGTTTAGTACAGACTTTAGAGTTCAATGGTTCAGACTTCAGAGTTCAAGTATACCCAAAGGTGCCAGTCACAATCTTCAAAGTTCAGAGTTCTAATATACTTGAAGGTATAAACACAAGTCGCACTTCTATGGGCAACAAATTAACCCCCATTGGTTAGGATCAATATTCAAATGAACTAGTCTAGAAGTAATGCCATTCATCTAGCACACCACCAAGATATCTCATGGCTAGGGTCCAAATGCTAACATCTTGCTATGCCAACGAAATTCCAATAAGTCAAAATCTAATCAGTCATAATCTATTATGGAAGCATTTAGGCAACTTATGTTTTGACAAATATCACAAAATTGAATTCGAGTCCAATACATATTTACTTTATATATTTCAAACTTTTACAATTTGTAAGTAGATGATTAAGTAATTTAAAATAAATCTGAGTTCATAACGTATGATACTAATATTAGGATAATTACTCTTAGAAATAAGGCTTTCCAAACAGATAAATAACCATAGTATAGAAGTTTCAAATTCTAAAACAAATTGGAGTTTGATAAGTAATTTTCAATTAATTCATAAGAATGGAATAGGAAGCAAAATATGATAATATCACATTTGGAAATAGTTTTGGGATACACAATATATATATATATATATATATAGAGAGAGAGAGAGAGAGAGAGAGAGAGAGAGGGAAAAAAAGTAATGCTCACTTGATTCACCTGTTTGTCCTGTCCTCCTCCTCTACTAGAACCTACATGCTCATACCAATTATATTAAACTCATATCTCATACAATTTAAACCTTAATTAATTGCTCCTATTGCCCTATCGCCTAGTTTGGGTGACTTTAGGTCCTCGTGAATTTTCCCACATTCTTATTTGGACAATTGATTTAATTATCTTAACTCTTTTAACTTTATTCTTAGCTTAAAATATATTTAGTTGATGTCTTTTGCCTAAACGGACGTCAAAGTTGTGTTTGAAATGCTGAAAAACCCTTGGGTTTGGTATTTTTTGGTGTTGCAGGGGTCTTTTTGTACATTTTCAAATTTATGGGACTAAGCTGCAATTGATTAAAAACTGTCTCTGGAAATTTAATTTGCCTAAACGGACTTTAATTTTGGATTCAAATAGCTATCTTTGTATTTTTCCCACCTTGTGGGGTCACTTTGTGAATGAATCAAAATTATTTGGATTTATTTTGCAATTCATCCATAATTTATCAATAAACCAGTAAGTATAATATAATTCGCATGCACATTATTAACAAGCCTCTCTGTAGCTTGGTTGGTTAAATCTGCCCAATTAATTTCCTAAGGTCTTTGGTTCGAGTACTGGGAGCAGCAACTCTCATTTGTTTGTTTATTTATGTTGAGTGAAGTGTTTATATAATAAACTTTTCCCTTATGAACTAACAGCTAGGTTTGATATATCCAATATATTGTTCGACCGGATTGACCCGAATTCAAGACCAAACCGTTGACTGACCTGTTTGATAGTTGACCAAGTTAATTTAGTCATTGATTTGCCTAAGTTGACTCACTGGAACTCGCCCCAACTCACTGGCGCTGGTCATGTTTTCCTGGAAAATCTGTAAAAATTTTCCTACTTTTTCTTGCTGATTTTTGCACCGTTTTTTATCCCAAACACTTCCAAATGTTTTTTTAAAACATCCTACACTCATTTTCATGCATCAAACTCATCAAATTGACCTAAATAACTCATGGTCGCCACCGTGACCTATAAATGGATTTTTCTCCCTCATCTTTCCACCTTTTGAGCCCATTCTTTTTGCAGAATGATCCTTAATTTGGTACCTAGCTGCCCCATCACCCATAAATTCGTCTGTGTTTAGTTTTTGAGAAAACCATTTCCCACCTACATATCGCACCTATCATGGGCCGTCAGTTTCCTATGATTTTTGGGTGTTTTTTCACTCTATTTTCTTCCTGTTAACTTATTGTACTACAATTGATAGATCCCAAGCCTCTCACTCTTTTATTTCAAAAGAATGCATCATTCGTGACTTTCGAGTGTGCGACCCTCGTGCATGTAGTAGTATTATTATTATTATTATTATTATTATTGTTTCAGTAAGTAAATAAGATTCCATTAAAAGCTGCCCAAGAAGGACAAAAAAGACAATACAAAGGGCAAGGTTACAACTAGTAGCTTAAATCCCAAAAAAACCAACAGAAGAATCAATATTACGAGGAAACGCCTCCATAACCCAAAATCAAAAAGGAATGAACCTCCACACTTTTCTAACATTATAAGAGACTCTAGTAGCATGCTACATCTTGACCAAAGTTCCCACAGCCCTTGGCATCACCCACAAATGACCAAAATGGGCTAGGGCAAGATTCCACATGTCTTGGGCAACTAGACAATGAAGAAGCAAATGGTTTTTTTTTTTTTGATAACTCGGTATCCGACCCTTCGGGCCGACTAATCCGAGGGACTAATCCCACCGTCCACTAGTAGGGGGCCTGATAAAAGCCGGGGTAAAAGAAAATGGTTGATTATCTCCTCCTCTTTATAACATATAGAGCATCTATTAGCCAAGAGGAAACCCATTATCTTCATATTATCCAAAGTCAATGCCGCCCCCTACATCACTGTCCACAAAAAGAAAGCCACCTTCAAAGGGGATTTGGAGAGCCAGATAGCTTTCCATGGGAAGTCCGTCACCCCTTTACTAGCTGAATGAATATAAAAGGATTTCACTGAAAACTCTTTGGACCCCACCTTCCAACATAGGGAGTCTTCCTTTTCCCTGTCCACCCGAATATTATGAAGAGCATAACTTTTTGGGTTGCTCCTCCACTTTTGAATGTCTCTCCCTCTCAAGCTCTCAACAAGGCTTCAATCATGTGTTGAATGGGGGTGCTATCCCTTTTGTAAGCATCTTGAGACAATAGGCTCTCATTGGGTGGTAGTGGTTTTGGGAGATGTCTATCCTCCCTCATGTGCCATTCTTATTCAAGTTAAGTTGCTCTCTAAAATGGACACGTGTCCAGTTTTTGCCAATCCCTTGCGCATGAGCTCAAATTTTTGCAGTCTCATAACTTTTCGAAAACTGACATCTTAGCCTAATTTGACATGTTGAACGCAATGTCATTGTCCATTTTTTCAAATCATGTCTCTAAAGTTTATTTATTCCTCACATATCCAGTCTTGGATTGTGTTGGCATGCTAGCACGTCCAAAATTTTACCGTCTCGGATTTTTGCGAAAATTTATAGGGAAGCATAATTCAATGCGTAGAGTTCAACTATGATGTCGGTTTACTCAAATTATGTTTCTTTTTCTTTTTTTTTTGTGTATTGATTTCAGTCCCACTAGCGTTAGTTTTTGTGGCTAGTGTAGTGGCATGTACTCTCACTGATTTTTCTGAATTAATGTTGTAAAATGAAACTAAAATTTGGAGTGTTACACCGTGGTGGTTATTTCTGTGCCATCTATGTCTGGTGTGTTGACAGTGGCAGGAGAGGGTAGGAAGGGGTTATAAAAGGAGGAGCAGGTAGGTAGAGGGAATTCTAATTGAGAATTGAGTGTTAGGAAATAAAACAATCACTTAAGAACCAACTACTAAGTGTTTTCATCAGGAATGATGAACAATATATCAATTATAAAGTAATAACTGATTGCATGTATGAGTTGAAAGTGGTCTAGGTTCTTTTACAAGGGATTGATTGAAGAATTTTCAAACACGACATTAATCCGCGATTCCGCATTCCTTTTGTTGCATGAACCTTCTTTTCTTGGCAGTGAATTATTTCCATTAGCAACTACTTTTGATTGGATGCTATGGCAATATTCTGTCAGGCTAGGAATGGCTACGTTATGCATCACCTTGAGTGGGAGTCTTGGAGGCATATATTTTCTTGTAGATTTTCTTTAGTTGTTTCTTTTACTGTATCAGGACTTGTCCTTCATTACTGCTCTGTGAGATTTACTTTGATAAGATAAGTTTATTAAGCAAGAATCAACTGACACGTCATTGACCAACATCTCTTTATCCCAAGTTTTTAGACCCATGCTTCCATCTCATTTTGGCCCAAGAACTTGGGTAACTGCCAACCTTGAGCATCTTGATTTTACTATTGTGTAGGGAGTCTTAGATGGGTCCTTACCTTCATTGTTATTGCTCTTCAGTATAAGCCTTTGTGGTTGTGGATAGCGGCTCCTATTGTTTCGTAGCTCACTATGTTGTATTTTTTATCGTTGACATATTGCTGTTTAAATAATTTTTTTGATAAGTGTTGTTTATATTTTTTGATTCCTTCCCATTTAACATCTTTTGATTATTTGTTATTGCGTATTGCCCTTTTATGTGATTTATATGATTTCAAGTGTGAAAATTGTAAAGGTGGGTTGTGAACATTAATTTGTCAATTATTGTGCTTGCACTTGGCCCTTCTATTTCAACTGCTTGGGCATTCTCTAACACCAAATTTATGTCAGGACAACAAACAAGGACTTTTGCTGATGCTGTAGAGCAATATGCTCAATTGGGATTGCGGACATTTTGCCTGGCTTGGCGTGACTTAGAAGAAGATGAGTATCGAGAATGGTCTTTGATGTTTAAAGAGGCTAACAGCACCTTGGTGGATAGGGAGGTAACAAGGTGTACACCTTTTTTTTTTTGTAATTTTCTTTTGATAGGTAAAGTGTAATATCATTAAAAGGCCCGAGAAAGGCGAGATTATACTAAAGGGACTGCAAGCCATGTACACAGGACATATACAAGAGTGAAAACCCGGGAAACCTGGATATGGAAACTATACAATAGCTATGCAATAAAACTTTGTACCAAAAAAAAGAGAAGCTGTTCAATAGAACTCTCCAAACAATCTACAGAAAGACTCTATTAGGTGATCCAATTTCCTAGAGATATATAAAGTGTACAACTTTATATTATATGCTCTTCTTGCGCGCAAGGATTAAAATTTCGTTTCTTTTTCCATCGAAAGGGCCAAAATGTTTCCATTTCTCGGTGAACCGAAATGAAACACTAGTGGGATACCGAAATTCACATGTTTCCATCGAAACAAAATTGTTTCCGTGAAAACATACCGAAATAGTGGAAACATTTATTTTGTATTAGCAGTAATTCTAGAAAATGGTAAAAAATAATATCTATTTGTTTTTCAATGAAGGAGGAGGTTGAAGGATTAAGACCGTCAAATTACAAGAAGATATTTTTATTTTTCAAAAACAGTGGACAAAGAAAAGTACTAGTAGTTAAAATAAAATGTAAATAAACAATTTATTTTAAGACTTAATTTCTAATTATAATAGGTTTAAAAATATTGTATATCTCTGTCAATTGTCTATTTTGTGGATATTACAAAGTATATATCTATTATGTTATAGTATTGCTAGTTTTTAATTAGTAAAGAGTTATTTAGTATTAATGACTAATTCATATTTACTTTTTTTTTTCTTTTCAATTCATTATAGTATTTTCTTGTGTGGATGGATATGTACAGTAAAACACATTTATATATTTTACTTTATGTTTCTACACATTTTGATTTTTTTCATCGTTTCCACTTTGTTTCCGAAACATTTCCAAAATGTTTCTATTTTCTGGGTGACCGAAACAACACTATGAAACGAAATTTTGATCCTTGATTGTGCGTGTATGAGTTATCATTTTCCAGCAGAAGTTTGTAATCAACATTTTTGATTTCGTCAATTTACTATGTTTTGCAGTGGAGAGTAGCTGAGGTTTGCCAAAGACTGGAGCATGACTTTGAAATCCTTGGGGTTGCTGCAATAGAGGATCGTTTACAGGTGAACTTTTTTCATCTTGGGAGTGGGGACACTGAAATTTGATTTTCCAGCATGAATGTTTTCTTAATTCGTTATTCTACACATTGCCAGATATCCTTCATTAGTTTGGTTGCTTTGAGATGCTTAGACTTTAGTTATAATCTTTTTATATAATTTTCCAGGATGGTGTACCTGAAACTATTGAGACACTTAGAAAAGCTGGAATAAACTTTTGGATGCTGACAGGAGACAAGCAGAAAACTGCCATACAGATTGCTCTTTCATGCAATTTTGTTTCCCCAGGTAGATTAATTATATTTTTGTTCCTCTCCCTGTCCTATACTGATTGTATATGTTACAAATAGACTACCAGTAATTTTGTAACTTCTTAATTGCTAATGAGAGAAACTGATTATATCTAACAAGTTTCGAGAGGCATGTGAATTTTATCCTTGAGGCCTGGCTGAAGGAAAAGGTTTCATTTTGCATCCATGAGAGGCTTAATTAAACGGGACACGGACACGGACACGACCACGACCACGACCACGACCACGACCATGACCACAAAAATAACGAAAAAATAAATCTTAGAAAAGTAGGACAAGGTTTTGATGAGGACCGAGGACAAAAAAATAAACATATATTACATATATATGTAATATAAGTCAAACATAAAATGATTGTAAGTAAATGCCAATTCTATATGGTTGTAACATGAGTTTGTCACTTATAAATCATAACAATCTATAATCAATCATTTTGCTTAGACAATGGGATAGCAAGAACATGACATGTATGTGGTCCACTCCTTTGATAAAAACCTTTCTCCATTTTACTTCTGTTTAGAACCCAGTGTACAAAAGGAGAGCTTCCACAAAAACTAGAGCCTCATATCCTAATGTTCAAGTTTTTTGTTCAAATGTAGGCAGCGTCCACAAAGTCTCCACCACGTGTCTGAGATTAAGAATTTTACTTTTAACATAGCAACTTAAGAATTTTATGTTTAGATTATGGACTCATCCGAGATGTGTCAAATATGTGTTAAGGAGTGTCTGACATGAACATGAATCTGAATGCAAGTATAGCGACTGTGCTTTTGTGTTCTATGGGTCCATTAGCAAATATATTATTCTTGTGAAAATTTTAATTATACTTATATATTAATTGAAGATGTTCCCTACTTTGGGGACTAGGGCTGCAACTCAGGTGGGCCCACCTGAGCCCAGCCCCAATTTTTACGGGCCTGGACTAAATTTTTTTAAATTCGGGATGGGCCTGGACAGTAATCTTCAAGCCCGATCACAACTCGGGCTGAGCCTGGGTTGAAGTGTTTAGAACCCGACACAACCCGAGCCCGGCAACAATGGTCAATAACTTGCTACTTATCAAGTAAGAGTTAGAATATATAAAGTATTTGAAGTTAGAATCAGCTTCCGACATGGGATGGGTTTGAGTTTGTTCCTATAAAGAAGGGACTTTCTACAAACACTGCCTCTTGACATAAATGATTGTGGAGCCAAATCAATTGAAAAAATTAGTGACTGTGGTTTGGAAGATCGTAACAGGTTTGGGGTCATGGACTTGTCAGACTGCTCTTGTTCAAAATTCCTTCACAACTCCAAAACTTCTAGCATTTTGCTGTGGGCTGTGGTTTTGATTGTGGACTCGCACGCTTCGGAAAGCTCTGAATGGCTAATTACCTCCTCCCCTTCCATTCCTAACTTGATCTTCAGTTCCTTCACATTCAACAATTTCATCAGCTTCTTCGGCTTCAAAAATGATATGCAACTCTTCTCCTCCAACCACACCACACCATCGCCACCACCTGCAGCAAAGCTTGAATTATAAGATAATGATCCCACTGATCTGTTCTCACACAAGCAACAACAATATTCATAAGCCTCCCAATATGCTGTCATTCTTAATAACAAACTTAGCTTCTGTCAAACTGCTGATGAAGTTTCAAGAGAACCCAGGACAATGTCTAGAGCTTCAATCTAAGTTATTCTCTCTCTATATATATACATCTATAAATTTGTATGTATATGCATTTATGGGTGTGTATTTCTCTCTCTAGATATTCCAGATCTCAAAGATGGAGTGTTTGGAGTAGAGAGAGTTTAAAAACAAAGGAGAGGGGTTTAAAGTTCAAACAATAACAAAGAGTATAAATTTATGGTTGTGTATTTCTCTCTCTAGATACTCTGGATCAAAATGATGGTTTGTTTGGAGTAGAGAGAGTTTGAAAACAAAGGAGAGGGGCTTTAAAGTTTAAACAATAACAAAGAGTATAAATAGCAGAGGTTGAGAAAATCAAAACAGACAAAGAGTTAGTTGTCCCACATCGAGAGACGACGACATATTAAGGGTTTCTTTCTTCTTTAAAAAGGCCCCCCTTGTTTGCATCGACATGCTTGTGGGTTTGACAAATGTAAGTTGTCTAAAAGTAAACACTTAGTTTAAAATTTTTAATAAAGAAAATAATTTAAATTTCAAATTCGTAATTTTTTTCGGGTAACCCGACTAAACCCGATACTGAGATCGGGTTGGACTTGGGCTGGGTTTTTTAGGCTTATAATTGGGTTTGGGACGGGCCTGGGTAGATGTTTTTAAAACTCGTTCTGGGGCTAGACAGGTCTCAACCCAAGCCTGGCCCGCCCGAGTTGCACCCCTATTGAGGACACCAACCACCTCTTACTTCTTCCTTTTTTCCTGTTAAGTTAAGCTTGCTTCTTATATACGAGTATGGGGGTAAATTAGAAATCAGAATTTAATGATTAGAGAAGTTAGATCAGGACCTTCCACACCTTTAGAGTTGCTTTCCATGTCTAAAACTCCTTTACACCTCTTTTTCTCTCTCGCTCTCTCAACCTCTGCTAGTGGTCCATGTGTATCAATCATACCAATGGTCATGCTTTTAGAAACATGCCTTCCTCATTGGAGTTCTTGTGGCCTCCCATTGTATCCGTGTTAATCATGACTATAGGTATGATTGATGCACATGGGCCACTAGCAAAGGGGCAAGAGAGCCCTAAGGTGATGTGGCGTAAGCCTTTTGGAACTAAAATTTCTTTTCTAAAAATAGAAATAAATATTCTTATTGGTTAAAAAAGATTTTTTTTTTTAGTATTTTGGAACTTGGGCCATCATTATAATTTCAAAGTCTAAGGGGAAGGTAAGATATTGTGACTAATCTTCCTCGTAAAAATACTAATTTGAATGTATTTTATGTCCTAAAACTCATAGTGCAACACTTCTTCCTCCTTCCTTCCCTTTCTTTTGTGCTCATCTGGGAAGAAAAAGATCTAATATCATACGGAAGTCATGGGAGGGTATAACTCTTCTATGTAAAAGTTTTTTTTTTATAAATAATTTGTTAGGGTTTCAATGAAAGTGGTAAAACATTATTGTTCTTTTTTTTTTTGATAAGTAAAATTTTATTGAAAAGAAGGCTCTAAAGGCCAATGGGGAGCACTCCCTTGTACATGAAAGATGTACATAAAAACACAAACAACCCTAACTATCATCTAAGCTTCATTCCACTCAAAAACTCTACCAAAGAAGCGAGTGAAAAGAAAGAAGATCCAACTAGCCAAAAATTTAGTGTTTGGTAAAACCAAGCCTAGCTCATTTGGAGTTCTTTCTACACCATAAAAAATTCGATGATTCCTGCTTCTTCCACACACACCACATCAAGCAAAGAGGTGCTGTAAACTCATGCATTTAAATCACAGTTGCGGGATACGACGCGGAATTGTGATTAGGAGGGGCTAGAGTGTATACATTAGAAATTTTAGAGGGATTCTTATATAAATTTGACAATTTTTTTTTTTTTTGGGGGGGAGGGGATTCTTACAAGACAAAAGTTTAATTTTCCAAAATTTGGGGAGGGATTCTTATATAAATTTGACAAAATGTTTTTTTTTTTCTGGGGGGTGGGGGGGGGGGGGGGCGTAATTCATAATTTTTTTTTTTAAATTAGCAAAATTAGAAGACAAAAGTTTAATTTTCCAAAATTTTAGGGGGGGCGGGGAGGGGATTCACCACCCCCCCCTCCCCCGATCTGTCTCTAGTCGCAATGTAATAGTATCGAGAGCATCGAGCCATCCGTAACGGAAATCGGAAACTACGACCGTGATTTTTTTTTTAAATACTAGCAAACCTTTTAAAAGTTACCGATACACATATTTTGATAACAATTTATCACTGATATGCATTTTTGTTTTTTTTATTGTTAGTTTTTAATTTTCAAACACCGAAAGATATTTTTCTACAAGTAACACTTATAAAGATATTTTGCTATTTTTATATGATTTTTTAAAATTAATCTAATAAGAAAGTATCATTTCATTTAAATAACATTGCAATAACTAATACAAATAATAGCAAAAAATGATTATGAGCATGAAAATCAGTTGAGTGTAATTAACTATGGAATAAAAAATTGAACCCAAAAAGCCTTCTCCGATGTCATTTCGCCCCAAATTTTTTGATAGCTCATTTTAATATTTTGATTTATTTTGTTAAATATTTCTCTTGTATTTAAATCTCATAAAAATAGGGATCATAAGGATTTTGAAAAAAAAAATAAAATAAAAGATGAAAAAAGAAAACTTCAAAAACCCTTATCAGTTTGGCTGTAGTGGTCGTATTGGCCGATACTAACGGTATCGGTCGATATGGGTATGAATTTTGGTTTCACAGATACGACAACCTTTATCAGTATTGGAGGGCCAAAAAACCAATATGCAATGGCCAAACCAATATGTAAATCCATTTGTAAGCCACACCTTCCTATCACTCCCATATCACCACCTGCCCCTACATTGCAATAAGAAATCCTTGTCCGAATTGGGTAGCACCCACTGAATACCAAAAACAAAAAAAGTGAACCCTACATATGAGTAGCCACCTCACAATGAAGCAAGAATAACCCACAATATCCTTGTGATTTTGACACATAGAATATTGATTCACTAAATGAACGCCTCGTTTTTACAGATTACAACTATCAAAATAGCATCCAGAGAAGTTGTCCATGCAAAAAAAAAAAACGATGTTTAATGGGTTCTTCAACTTCAAATAATCTTAAAGGGAAAGCACTTATCCATGCTGATGCAAAGAGTTGCAACGAGTGGTTCATTATAAACTAGTCTCAATTGAGTGGTTCTATTGATCTAAAGCAATGGGCTAGGGTTTCCTCATTCTTTTTGTGTCAACTTTTACAATGCAAGGGTTTATATTCTTTTAAAATTTTTTGAACCCCATAGTTATTGAACCGTTTTGGACACACCAAAAGTGTTCTAAACTATACATTTGAATTTTTTGAATTTGAAGTATATGCTTCCTAAGACCATTACTTTTGCTTTTTTAAAGTTTCTAGGTTGGGGATGCCTCACTTCAAAGCGAGCCTTGGTAGAGCTTTTTAATGTACTATTGGTAATCTTGACTTGGTTTAGAAAATTGAATTGCCTATGATGGCTGAAATTGTCGACATCGCTTTTTAATTATTATCCATCTCGCCTCAAGCCAACTATTTGGATTTGCAAAAAAATCCTTCCAAGCTGTTTCAGTCTGTCAACCTCTGTTCATTAAGTTTTATCTCTTAGTTTATTGATTATATATCCTACTTACCATAAAATTTTTATTGATTATATATCCTCTTTCTCCCCTTTTCGGCATCTTCATATTGCATCAACTCTTGAATGGGCGAAGTAAAATTAGATTTATGGAGAACATTTATATTCCCTAAGCTTTCCATCTCATTCAGGTTTATTTGCATATAAAGAATTCGTAAGGTTGGTTTCCCAATGTGAGCAATTGACTCAAAACAATAGTTGTTGTCATTTTCACAAAGTAAAGCATTGGTTTATTCACTTTCTATATCTGTCCCAATAAATATAGTACTTGAAGGATTTAAAGTTGGATATTGAAAGGCCTTCGACCACGTTAACTGGGGCTTTCTAATTTTCCTTGTTGCTAAAATGAGATTTGGGAAAAGATGTAGAAGATGGATTGAAACATGTATCTCTACTGTCTCTTATTCGGTGTTGGTTAATGGTTCGGCAGTAGGCTTCTTCCGATCCTCTAGAGGATTGAGATAGGGGGACCCACGGTCCCCACTTATTTTCGTGATTGTGATGGAAGCTTTGAGTCACATGTTCGATAGAGCAGTGGCTAGAGGCTTAGTGAGAGGTTTTTCTCTAGGTGATGAGTTGAATGGTAGGGTGGAGGTGTCACATTTGTTGTTTGCAGATGATATACTCATTTTTTTGTGATCCAGATTCTAGGCTCCTGTTAGCTTCGGTTTCTGAAATGCCTTTTGGGCTTCTAGTTAATATGAGGAAGAGTGAGATTATTCTTGTTGGTAGCATTGTGGGGGTGGAGGAGATTGCGAGGGGTATAGGTTGCAGAGTAGGTTCTTGGCCCACTGTGTATTTGGGTTTACCGTTTGACTGTTGGGGACTTCTACGGTAATTTGCGATGTAGTTTTGGAGAGATTTTAGAGGAGACTTGCAAGATGGAAGAATTGGTACTACTCTAAAAGGGGGAGTATTACTCTTATCAAAAGCACCCCTGATAATCTTCCCACCTATTATATGTCTTTATTTCCAATGTCGGTGAAAGTGTTTTAAAGGTTGGAGAAGATTCAACGAGGTTTTTTGTGGGATGGGAAGGAAGGGAGAGAGTAAGATTCATCTCGTTAATTGAGATAAGACCAAGAGACCTAAGGAGGAAGGGGGTTTGGGATTCAAGGACTTGAAGACTTTCAACAAAGCTTTACTTGGAAAGTGGTTTTGATAGTTTTTGCAAAGCACAACAATTCATTATGGAAGAATGTAGTGTCAACTAAATTAGGGTGTGAAGGCTTGCGGTGGTATGTAGAGGATTCTAGGGAGGCTTATGGTTGTAGGATGATATGGAAGCTTAATAGTAACAAGAAATTTACAGTTTGTTCTTTTGACAAGCATTTGGTGGGTCAAAGAGATACTTCATTTTCATGGCAACTGATTTGGAAATCCGTGATTTTGAAGAAAGCTGCGTTCTTTTGTTGGTTGGCAGTGTGGGGTGCTATTCTTACAATGAACATGTTATATGTGCAAGGAGGAGGAGGAGACAATCGATCACCTTCTAGTGCATTGTAAAGTGGTTAGGGATGCATGGGGCATGGTTCTTTCTATTTTTGGCATTAAATGGTTGATGCCGGAGAAAGTCCATGATGTTTTGCTTGTATGGAGATGTATTCGCATTCAGAAGGATTTGAAGTTAGCTTGGAAAATTTCCCTTCTTTGTCTTTTGTGGTGTATTTGGTGGGAAAGGAATATGAGGGTCTTTGATGTTGTGGAGATGCCGATTTGGAAGTTCGAAGATAATTTTTTGAGTATCTTTCACTTTTGGCTTAAAGAAGAATACCCAATGTATTTAGATAGTTTTGTTGATTTTTGGCGGACCTAAGGCTTTAATTTTGGAGGGCTTTCCTTTTTTTGTTCATGGGCAACAAAAAAAGGATTTAAGCATAGTTATCAGAACCGGTGAAGGGGCCAGTTCACGATTCACTGGTTCAACCGGTTTTATAATTAATATATTAAAAAAATCAATAAATATATTAAAAATTAAGAAAATAACAAGAAAAATATATATTTTTTATTATCTAGTGATAAATAACAAAATATAAACATAATCACTGAAATTATCTTAATGTATAAGTTTAATATATTTGTATATATAACAAATATACATGCAACAATATTTTATTTATACTAAATTTCATCATTTAATCATTTAATCATTAAATATAAGAAGTTTTGTGGAAAAAAAAAGTTGTAGATGATGAAAAGACAAAAGGTGGTCCAACCAATTTTTTTAAAAAATCGGCCGATTCACTCGTTTTTTTTTTTTAAATTGACTGGTTCAACTGGTTTTTTCCGGTTCTTTAGCAAAACTGATATTTTAATCGAACCGAACCGGTTTAATGCTTGGTTCCCGGTTCAACCAATTGAACCGGCCGATTCGATCCGGTTCTGATAACTATGGATTTAAGGCCCTAATATGAAATCCACATCAACTAGTGTAGGAATACAATTTACTCAATTATGAATCTAGTTGATTGAAACAATGTTTAGGTTTTCCTCTCCCCAAATTCAGTTGACTATATTGTTCATAGATATATTGTTGAAAATGTTTGCCTATTATTTTGGTTGTCTTGTTTCGATTTTGTTCTTATGAATTGGTGAAACTAAAATATGCTTCTTGGGTTGGGTTAATTCTCTGTTACCTGGAATATGGATCGTTATCGTATGTGGAATAGGAATGTCACTTGTTATAGAATATGATACGTTAGGGGTAGTTTTCTTCAGATCTTTTTTTGGAACAAAATACATTTATTTGAAACATAATATGCTTTTTGATTGTATTTGTAATAATACACACACACACATACATATATACACACATGAAAAATTCTAACGAATCTAAGTCATTATAAAATAAAAATTTCAAATATATATTTTTTTGTTTGTTGTATCAATTTTTGGGACTCTTGATATTTTAGATTGGAACGTTAAATCTTGTATTCCAAATCATGAATGATACACGTTTTGGATCGTGCGATCCAAATCTCAATTCGCCAAGGGAGGAGTGAATTGTGATAACTATGGGTTAATTACATTGTATATAATTGTGAGCTTTCATCTTTGAAGATGTGCAATGTTTGTATGTAGAAATTGATATGGATACCATCTTATACACTTAAATTTTGATCACTCATGCAAGGAGTACAAATCACATAAACTAGAGAATCGTTTGTTCAAGAATCATGAAATTTACAAGATTTTGTCATTATTCTTTGGAGTAGATTTTGCAACATAAAATTGTGTCTAGTAGCTTTGATTTTTTAAGCTACTTGACAGTGTAGTTGATAAATTATAAATAGTTCAAATGGCCCTTTCTTATGTAATTCTAGTGTAATTAAGAAATTTATGGCCAAATTAGGAATTGGATATCAATTAATGGCATGGTTCGTAGTTAGATTTGGAATTTTACCAAAGGTATGACCACTTTGAATAAAGAACTTGATGCTTGATATTTTATTATTTAAAGTCTTTTTATTTCTTTACTCAAGTGGGGTTAACTGTTAGTACGAGGGGGCTCGGTTATCACTATTATTGACAAGGAATCTGTAGGATCAAGAGCTTACCATCAGGCCAAAAGCTATAGCTGTTAGAAAGGGCGCACCTTTATTTCCTTATATTTTATGGAAGCGCAGAGCCCTGCACTAAGTGGCAGGTCGACATGAGGGGCTGCACCACTTAAAGCGCCAACAGGATGGCTGTCAAGCACCGATGCCAATTGTCACGTGACAGCGAGTCCATAGGGTGAGCACTGGCCCCCATAAAGCCAACAATCTCCCCTAGCGACACTTGGGGGACTCGAACCCGTGACCTCGCTCTGAAACCAATTGTAGGATCAAGCGCTTACCATCAGGCCAAAAGCTATAGCTGTTAGTAAGGGCACAACTTTATTTCCTTGTACTTTATGGAAGCACAGAGCCTTGCACTAAGCGGCAGGTGGACATTAGGGGCTGCACCACTTAAAGCTCCAACGGGATGGGCTGTCATGCACTGATGCCACATGTCATGTGACAACGAGTCCATAGGGTGATCACTGGCCCCCATAAAGCCAACAGAATCAGACAGTATGTTGCAAGCCTGTGATTCCTGAGGGGAAAAAGAAAATAAAAAAATAATAATATTATGGAGCAGTATGAGTGTTGGGTGCTGGTGTCCTATCAAAAAGTTCTTGGGTGCTGGTGTGGGTTGTGTTTAGGTGGCAGATTATCTGATCCTCATAACCATATTGTATTGTGTAGATATGGGCATACATTGGGTTCATGTAAAAAGTTCAGGTTACAGAGACCGGCTTCCTTATTTCTAGAGATAATTATGATTGTGGCTTCATACTTTGAGAGAGTTTGATTACTGTCGTAATTTTATGTTGCATTACTGGCTCCTATGTTTAAAGCTGACAGGTCTAGCTGTCGTGGTTCAGATTTCTTTAGTTATAGAATATCTCTACTATTCTTGCAGTTTATGTAAAACGTGGTTGTATTTTTGTCTTATCCTATTGATTTTTTTTTTTAAATTTCATTTTATTTTTTTGTGGGGTGGCGCTGATGGGGCTTGGGATTAATTAGAAAGGTTTTTATCTGAAATAATTTGTATTTATCGTGTTTTAATGGTATGTTGGCATTTAGATTCATCAGTGACTGCCTAGCATGGATTTTGAAAGCCATGTAATGAAATATGCTAGATTACTTTCTTTTTTTTTTTGTGAGAAAGTGTGCTAAAGTAGTACTCTTATGGATTTATTTTTCATATGTCATCAACTATTACACACTGTTAACTTTGCATGTTTCTTTCTTGACTTTTTGACAGAACCTAAAGGCCAGCTTCTGTTAATTAATGGCAAAACTGAAGATGAAGTATGTAGAAGTTTAGAGAGAGTTTTACTTACAATGAGAATAACAAATTCAGAACCTAAGGTATGGCATTAGCACAATCATCAAGTGCACACATAAATTCAATGACTAAGGTTGGGGCCAGGGCCGACCTCAGACAATTTGGAGTCCTAAAGGGACAAAATTAGTGACAAACATAATGAGGCCTTCTTTTATTTTTAATATTGATGTAATTTTTTTTATTTAATATTAATATTATAACACTCTACTAAATGTATAAACATTTTTAATGCTTTGTTTCATATATATATATATATTGTAATAGTGTTCAAATAGAAGAGATGCATGTATTGATTAAAACTCTAATAATAGAGTTCTTACATAATCAAACAATTGAATAATACTCTAGTAATGAAATTTATAAAAATATAATTAGGCAATACAAAATAACTTTTCACGTATTTCTTTATTTTTATCTAAATAGATAGCAGTAAAAATGAGAATAATACGGAATAAGACTCTATTAATAGAATTGAATTTTTTTTCTTGAGTCTTTATGGGGCTTTCTCTGTGGAGTTAGATTTTTATTGACATTAGACTTTAGTTTGGATTATACTATGAACAAAAAATTTGGGGCCTTCTCTATAGGTGGGATATAAAGCGATTGCTTTGTTGGCTTAATGCTAGAGCTGGCCCTGGCTAGGGCAATTGTCTCCCTTGCCAGCATTCACATTTTGGCAGTAGTGTTTAATTAAATCTTGAACTGATTCATGAAGCAGAAGCGACTCTGGATCAAAATTGATAATAATTTCAAAATCATCTTGCTATATGAAGTGGAATACTAATACTGAGCATTTCCGTTCTTTAAATTGGGTGATGATGATGTTTGTGAGAGGGGGGGGGGGGGGGGGGCTTGGTAGCTGGGTGGGTGGTTATGTTCGTAGGAAGATTTGGCAAGTTTGGCAGCTTTTTTTTTATGCCTTATGTGGTACCTTTGGATGGGATGAAGTAGATGTCATTTCAAGGCAGTGGAGTTGCTCGTACATAAGCTAATAGGAACATATCTTACATTTCATTTTTGGCTTTCTGGTTGTATGCTGGAATCTATATACTCTTTTGCAGATTTTATAGGTGATATGAGCTACCTCACGTGCGCTTGGCTTGTTGTGCCTCCTTAGGCTTATCATTTAGAATTCGATTTACATCTTATTTACTGAAAAAGAGAAATTATGTATGATGTTTTGAAGCCCTTTTAGTTCTCCCTTAGCAAATTTATACTGCTATTTAATTTCTGACCTTTTATTTCATTTCCTTTATTTGGAGTGTATCAACCAATTTTTTGTCACATGAAGACTATGAAGTATTGCATGGAGCTTCATGGTTTTTTTTTTTTTGTTTTTTAATACGAAGAGAACCTCACGCTCCTAAAATTGTTCGAGTTTTGTCGGTAGGTAAACTTTTTGGTTCCCACAAGCCTTCTGAAACAAGGCTTGCATCTTGCGGTGGGTGGCCCCGAAGGGGATTTTGCTCTTAGTGGGAGTCGAACTAGAGACTTGTTCTTGTAAGACACTTACCTCCGCTTTTTCGGAGAGCTTCAGATTAAATGATTGCTTCATGTTCTCCGGAGTGGCTGAAGGGGGGATCAAGATCTGTTGATGGTTGGGTTCCTTATTTGATGGTGTTCTTGTGATGCCTTTTATTTGCTGGGATGACATTAGCCAGTTGAGAATCTTTATCATCCATGAAAAATCTTGCAGTCTGTTTATCATCCAAAACTGTGTTTACTGTGATTCTTTCCATAGAAGGAAATCTCATGGTGGCATTGAGTAATTAACTTAATAAAACTCATGGAAGTTATACTTTAGATCTTGAAAGTCTTGAGGTACAAAGTCCATGAATAAAGATGAGATGAAATCTTCTAAATCCTCCAACAAGTTGACTAATTGCAGCATTGACAGTGGTCAAGTAAGAATGGTAAATGATGACAAATGAGGAGATTTCTTCAGTTTTGTTTGGGGGGGTTCAAGTTTGGGAAGGAATAGTATCATGTTTTGAATGGTGTTAGGACTTAGGATGTTGAGGAAGGTTTTGCTACTTAAAAACTGAATGAGGAATTTATTTGCTTTACCAGCTATCACTTCTAGAGGAATTGGTAAATAGAGAATCAGCATGTGGTGACTGGTGAGATCTCTAAAAGTGCATCATAAGGATTTGTAATTGGATGCTCAAGGTCTTGGTTTGTCATGTAGGGTTGTCGTGTCTGTTGAGTATTATTTGGGCAAGTAAGGTGGGCTTACACACAAAAAATGTTAAGATGGGAAGTGCTTCAGCTGAACCTGTTTTCAAGCTTCCAAATATTATTTTGAATGTGTGGTTTAGTTGCCAAAAGATAGCAACATATCACAGATGCTATGGAAATGACCTATAATTTTGGAGACAGTTTGGAATATGCTTGGATAAGACAAACTAAATTTGATGCAAAAACATTTGATGTGACAGAAGTGTGGTTGGGGCAATTACATCCACCACTATATCAGGACATTGTCACGAGCCAAAGAGAAGGCACTAAGTTAACTTGCTGAAGCATTGTTTCGAACTTATTTGGGTACAAGCAGAAGAAAATAATTGACTGATAAAATGTGAATTATTGACAGATAACCACTGTAACTGGAATAACTAAAAAAATCCCTCTATTTTAACATCCTACTATCTTGTTTTATGACCTGTATAAATGTGTGAGCACTAGGAGCTTATAAACATTGATCACAATCTTCAAAGGATTTACATAATATTTTTTTTGGACAAGTTTTTTTGAATAAAATTTTTGGGTAAGTGGGATTTACATAGTTAGCCTATTTAACATACCTGTCTGAAGTGAATCTTATCTTTAGCTGCTGAATGGTCCATTACTTCAAGATTGTTGAAAAGGCTGACACACTTTCAAATTTAAAGCCATGCTACTTAAACTGTAACTCCAATAGTATTGCACTGGGTTGCACTGCTACATTACCACATTATGTAACCCTTAATTTTGGACAGTTGCTCCTCAATCGCATATTTATTAGTAAAAGATGTACTTTTGATAGAATATAACAATGAGAGAGGATTTGGATAGCTTGTTGTAATGGTTTAGGTTTGGCTGGTGTGGTGATGGTTATTAAGGTTGCTACATTCTTAGGAGGAATATTGTATTCTAACTTTCTAATTTAAGGAAACAGTGCCTACTTTGAGTTTATTCTTTTGGTTACAATTATTCATTATCAATGGCTTATTAAGGTTTTTTGAATCATTGTTATTCTTTTATAACAGGATGTGGCTTTCGTTGTTGATGGCTGGGCTCTTGAAATTGCACTTAAGCACTACCGGAAAGCATTCACTGAATTGGCAATACTGTCAAGAACAGCTATATGTTGTCGTGTCACTCCATCCCAAAAAGCACAGGTACTTTTTTGTTGGACTTTGTTTTTCTTTTTTGATATGTTATTTTAGATTCTATATATATATATATATATATATTTGTTTGCTTTTGGGTGGTGGAACTTTTTTATTAGTGAGCCTTATTGTTGTATTAATATGAATATGGATTGTTTGTGGCGCACAATACCAAAAGAGGAAAAGGAAAATGGTAAGATAAGGGAAGCAGGTCATCAGGCAGATGAAGCTGCTCATTCCCCCGTAAAATTTGGGATTGCGAAATTTCTGGCAACTTCCAAAATTTAATAAAAGGATGCCAGACCACAATGCAACAAGCTAACAACCTCCTCAAATGTCTTTAGATATTTAAAACCAGTTATGTTTGGGGGAAATAATTAGGAGTGTTTGTGTCTGTATATTTTTAGTTAAACCCAAGCTGTAGAGGAGATATAAATGTAGATTTAGACATTATTAATTTGCAAATGAATCTGATCCGGTGCTTCATATTGTTTGATGCACAAGTCATTTTACACAATTTTAGTGTAATGCAGAAAAAAGCAAAGATGACAATGGGGAGATAAAAAAAATTAAATTTACCACATACGTTTGATACACACGAGTAGGGGCTGATGTAGCAATGATTTTCTCCAAAAGTTGGAACAGCCATATCAAATGGTGACTCACGGGGCCCCCTCAAATTGGACTTACTCTTAGTGTCATTACGAAGTGATAACACCTCTCAATATGATTCTTTCTGTTGGTGTAAATAGTTCCTAGTTATAATCATGCCGCTGATAATCATAGATGATCAATTGCCAAAGATATTTGTTACCATTGCCCCAGGATAGATATTCTTTGGAAGTAGTGATTTGTATATATGGTTTCTTGCAGGTAAAGTACTTCTGATTGATTTATACTAATTGCACCATTTGACTTTTTACTAAATGGAAAATTTTACTTGGGTACAGCCGTACAGGTGGCTGTACATATTCACCACCCCTAGGAATTTGCATTTTGTAGTGCAATACAATACTGCCATGACGATTTTTTATTTTCTCCCTGAAAATTATGTATGATTTATTGTGTATGCTTACCTATTTCATGCGGAAAGGATAATATTTCACGAATAGCTTGTTGCCATTTGCAGCTTGTGGAGCTCTTAAAATCATGTGACTACAAAACACTTGCTATTGGGGATGGTGGGAATGATGTGAGGATGATACAACAAGCTGACATTGGAGTTGGCATTAATGGTAGAGAAGGCCTGCAGGCAGCAAGGGCTGCTGATTATAGTATTGGGAGTAGGTTTTTAAAGATTCTATTCATCTAAATTTATAAATTTGTATATTTAATTGTGAGAAAGTTATTCCATGTAATGTTTCTGCTAAAGTGTATACTTTTTATTTTACTTATACTGCATTTGATCTAACTTGCTCTTTTGTGGTCCTGCAATGGGCTGTTGTTTTCATTGGAGAATAAATGCTAGAATGCAGAACTGTTGCAACTATTTTTGGTTTTATGCTTTGGAACAACTCTCATATTCAGTTTTATTCAGGTCTTCAAGTTAACTTAGGTAAGAGTGAGATTATCCTTAGTGGGTGATATGCGTGATGTTGGGGATTTGACTTTGAACCTGGGTTTTAAGGTAGGATAGATTCCTACTTGGGTATTTGGGTTTGCCTTTGGGTTCTTCGTTTAAGGACAAGGTAGTTTGGGACACTGTGGTTCATAGATTTCTGAGGAGGCTGGCAGTTGGAAGAGGCATTATCTTTCTTGAAGTGGCAGGGTGTCCTTGATTAGGAATACATTGGCAAGCCTTCCGATTTATTTTATGTTGCTGTCCCCTAGTTGGCTATTTTGGTTATGGTAGAGAATAGATTGAATAAGTTTTAGAGAAACATTTATTTATTTATTTTTGAGGGAGGGGAGGGGGATGTATGGGAGAGGAGACTAAGTTTCATCTTGTGGGTTGAATAAAATCTAAATACCTGTGTAAGAGGGTGGGTTGGGAATTAAGGACTTAAGAGTCCTCAACAAGGCTCTCTTGGTAAGTGGTGGTGGCGATTTTCCATGGAGAGTAATTCTTGGTGGAGGAAGGTGTTGGTGATTTCATTTAGTTTACGCGGGCTAGTACTAGGGTGAAGTTCTGGTTGGATCTCTGGAGTGGATGAAGCTTTTAAGGACGGGTTTCCCCATCTTTTCAAATCATTTCTAATAAAGATGCATCAGTTGTGGTCCTTGTGGACTTCATTTCTTTTTCCTCAAATTGGGTGATATGGATGCCCCCCGTTCCAGAGGGATTTCCAAGACTTGGAAGTTGGAGGAAGTTTTGGCTTTAATGGAGTTATTGCATCAAGTCCAAGGCAAGTGAAGGTAGGGAGGATGCCAATAGTTGGAAGGCTGGCTAGGGAAGGAGTTTTAGTGTTAAATCATTTTATGCAGTTTTGTCCCGGAAAGAGGTTGCCGAGTTTCCCTGGAAGAGTATATGGTGTACAGAAGCTCCAACTAAGGTGGCATTTTTTCCTTGGGTGGCTGCGTGGATGCTGATTCTCACTATGAGCAATATGTAGAAATAGGGTTTACGGGTTGGCAAATCGGTGTATATGTGCAAATTGGTGGCAGGAAACTGTTAGTTTGTTGTTGCATTGCTCTTTGGCGAGGGAAGTGTGGTGTTTGATGTTTTCTCTTTTGGTTGGGTTATGCATAGTTCAGTGATAGTGTTGCTAAAGAGTTAGAGCTGGGAATGTAGGAGAAAGAGTGCTCAGAAGGTGTGGGATTTGGCACTTCTATGTTTAATTTGGTGTTCATAGAGGGAGAAAAATAGGATTATTTTTTTTAAGGGAAAAAGGTGTCTCCTATTATATTTAAGGGCATTCTTTTGAGAATTTTATTCTTTGGGGAAGTTGGTTTGTATACGTCTTCTGTTGATTATTTTGTAGAGTTTTTGGGTGCCATGAATCTATGAGTTTTTGTATAGGTGGTCCTTTTGGTGCATTTGGGTGCCCCTTTGGGCGCTCTTGAATGAATATATTTTGCTTTCAGAAAAAAAGAAATTATTTCGATGCTTTATTTGAATAGTATTTATATTACTATTCTGATGCTAACATTATTGAAAATTGATACATATCTGGTTCCAAGATTACTTTTCTAAACTCGTTCCATATTGATTAAATCAGTTTGATCTCCCGAACAATTTGCAGTTTTAGGGACTTCCCAAAAAGAATCAGTGTCAAGGGAAAATTGGGAAGCATTAGGAAAAGACTGAAATCTTTACTCATCAGGAGAGTTATGAAAGGGAATGTGATTATAAAGAGTCTGATTATAAGATTTTGAACAATGTCATGTGAACTAATGCTCGTTTAGCAAGTGAAATTGCGGGCATCTGAGTTGATGTGTTTCTGAAGAGAGGTTCATATAAAATATCAAGTTAGTCTGAAAAGATTTTTGTTGAGCAATACTTTTTTTTTCTCTCCAAAACTAAAATTCTTTGTGAGATATAAACTTTGAATTGCCAAGATGAATGATTTCACTCTCCTAATTTTTATTTTTTTTATTTAGGTTGAGTTTTGCAATCTTACCTTTGTCTTTGTGGAATGTAGAAACTTTGATGAGATCTTGTACGAGGAATTTAAAATCTATGGTTGGAATGTATTGTTTATTATGGTGGCCTAAATTATTTGGCGACATATAAATGTCTTTTTAAATTCTTAGTTCCTGTCTGATTGTGTACTACCCTTTTTTGAGAAACTTTCTTTAAATTTTGCGTCTATTTTTTTTTTTTTTGTGGAATTATTTAGTCTAAATTTCATAATGAATTGGTTAGGAAATATGTCATATCATAGTTCCCTGAATAGATGTTAGACTAGACATATTTGGTTGTTGACTTGTCATGATGTTGACATCGTCGAATTTTCTTGCCTTGCAGAGTTCAGGTTTTTGAAAAGACTGATCCTTGTCCATGGGCGGTATTCATATAATCGTACTGCATTTCTGTCACAATATTCGTTTTATAAATCCCTACTGATATGCTTCATCCAGATCCTGTAAGCTTAATTATGTTCCTCCCCCCCCCCCCCCCCCCCCAACCCCCAAAACCCCTTTTCTCTTCTTCTTTGCTCTCTCTGTTCCAGTTATTTTAATAACTTACAATGTGTTATATGCACTGAAACTTGTGTTAGTTACATTTTTCTCTTTTACTAACAGTAGACCACATTCAGTTTCTCTTTTATTTCAGGAGTCTCTGGAACCAGCCTTTTCAATTCTGTCAGCTTGATGGCTTATAATGTCGTCTTCACCAGTGTCCCTGTTTTAGTCAGTGTCCTTGACAAAGATCTCAGTGAAAGAACCGTGATGCAGCACCCACAAATTTTATTTTACTGCCAAGCGGGGAGGTTTGGATTTTGTGCTCTTTGTTTACATTGTTTATTTACATTTATAATTAGAAGAAAAGATAGCATTCTTGTTCATATGTGGGAGATATTGTGTTTGTTGGAATGCGGAACTGGGTCCTTTGCTGTATCTGGCTAATATACTTCCTGCTGGTCTTTAAACTAAAGTTGGATTATTGTTAAAACAGGCTTCTTAATCCTAGCACATTTGCTGGATGGTTTGGGCGGTCTCTATTCCATGTGAGTGCCATTATTTTGTAGCTTGTTGTCATCATTGCCATGCTCATGGTTTAAAGTTTTAGAATGCCTCTGCTGAGACTACATAACTTTTTATTTAATGGAAATTGAGAAGCAGTCTGAGGAAAATTTGTAATTTCATTATTTGAAATTAAACGACCGAGTCTGAAACTCATCACAAATTACCACCTTTTGTATTATATATTAATAGGATGTTTTATCTCTTCTGAAGTTACAAGTTTCCATGCTGAAAAGTGTAGTTTCGTATGATTGGATATAAATAATCAATGTCTGGCGACCTAAGAATATTGTTGAATGTAGTTATCATTTAAGAATATTATTGAATGTAGTTTTATGTTGTATTTTTTTTTTCTTCTTTTTTCTTTTCCTAATAACTTTAAAACAACTTCTTGAGAAAAATTGTAAAATCTAGTGTTAATTTGAAGGGTTTTTATTTAACTTGGTTACTTTCCAAAAAAAAAAGACTTGGTTGGATTTGGTTTTTCAACGAGTTGAACTCTGTGGCCTTGTGCAGTTGATTTGAAGAGAAAAATGGGACTTAGTAGTACTTTTCCTACTTGTATAATACCAATATACCATGTAAGATTTTACCATGTAAATATATGTCGCAACTTTTGAAATTAGTTTTCAACTTCCTTTCAATCATGTGTCCCAGTGCATATCATTTTTCCATTAATTATAAGGTGGTGATGGTTTATGTGGGGCTATACCGAAAATGCCTCAACTTGAGCCTGGCCTGATTATTTTCAAGTTAGAAAATTAAAATTCAACACTGATCCATCTATAATCAATCTCTTTAAAAACATATTTTTAACTGTCACAAAATAATTTCTAAAATTGTAGAAAATCATTAAAAATAATGAATATTATTTTAAAACATGTTTTAATAATTAAAAAACAAATTCTTAATTGGGTTGGCAATTTCCAGTAATTTGGCTGGCTTAGACTCAAAATTTTCATCGCCTATTCCACGCAAGGTTTAAATTAGGTTCAATAATAGAGATGACATTTACTAAAATTAGCAAAGCTAGTGTTAATTTGATTGATGGATCAATGCCCCACGATGGGTCAGATTTGTGGAATGACTCAATTTAGCTTGACTTTGATTTGAATGAATTTTGAGAGAAGTGAGTTAATAACTTCTATTTGGAAGGAAGCGCTGAGGAATGATTCAGAATGAAAATTTTATGAAAATGAAATAGTGAATACAATGGAGATGTCTCACTGTCAATGTTTTGTGACTTTCTTGAGCCAGTGAATGCTTAACTGGTTGATTGGAGCATGCTTCCAAACAGCCACGAGCAGAGGGAGGATGTGTAGAAGAGGTAAAACAAGATTAAGAATATTAAGAACTGGAAAAGAAGGAGAAAAAGGGAGAAGAAGGTGTAGAAAAACTAGAGAATTGGGAGAGAGAGAGGGCAGCCACTGTGGGGTTCTCTCTCAATCTTCAAAAATTCTCTACGAGGAAAGCAATGGATATGCTTAAAAGATCCCAGATCCTAGTTTTTGGTTTCTCTAAGCTTACTGTTACGATCTCATTTAATTTTAAGTGCCATGGTGCTGAAGTTGTCATGTGGTTCCCATGTGACCACTTCAATGGATTTGGACGTCCCCTAAATGAAGAGGATTTTCCTTGGAAGCAGATTTGGAGGGTAAAAGCCCCTACAAAAGCTGCCTTCTTTGTATGAGTAGCTGTTTGGAATGGTATTTTGATGGGAGAAAATTTGAAAACAGGATTTGAATTTGCAAATAGGTGCAGCATGTGTCAAAGAAAAGAAGAGAATGTGAGTCATTTATTTCTCCACTGCGAGATTGCACAGCAGTTATGGAATCTCCTTCATTCCGTGTTTGGCTGGAACTGGGTAATGCCTGTAACTCTTAGAAAGCTATTTTTGAGTTGGAGATGTTGCCGAGTAAGGAGAGAAGCTAAGAAGACATGGAAGATGGCCCCTATTAGCCTTTTGTGGTTTTTGTGGAAGGAAAGAAATAGAAGATTGTTTGAGGGGCAAGGGAAGGGTATATTTTGTTTAAAAGACTCTTTTTTGAAATCATTATACTTTTGGGTAGAAGAAGCTAGTCCGATGAATGTATTTTCTTTTTTGACGTTTTTGGGGGAGCTTAGGCTTTAATTATAGCTGGCTTCCTTTATTGTACATATTTTAGCCTTTCTTGGGCTGTTTATAAGAATATACTTTACTGATCAAAAGTAAAAAAATCATATAAACCATAGTTGTTAAATGCATGCCTATGCACCAAAAATACCTGAGGCACAGCATGGCGCAGACTTGGGGCTTCGCTCAAGCCCATATGATGCTTTCTAAGCACCACACATGCACTTTTAAGAGAGAAGGCACACAAAGGTTGTGTCCCTTCTTCTTCTTCTTCTTCTTATTTTCCTTTTGGTCTTTAATGCTTTTATTATGATATTTTGTTGTCATGCGCCACACCATCAAACTTTCAGCTCTCTCTTCCCTCTCTCAATATGTGTATTGATTTTCTCTCTTCTTCTTCCTCTCTTTCTCATATCTTTTTTTCCCTTTCCTTTTCATACTTTTATTATGATATTTTGTTGTCATGCACCACACAATCAAACTTTCAGCTCTCTCTCTCTCTCTCTCTCAGTATTTGTATTGATTTTCTCTCTTCTTCTTCTTCTTCTTTTTCTCAGTATCTTTTTTTCCCTTTCCTTTTCGTACTTGTTTTTTTTTTTTGGGTTTTCTGCAATTGGCATGAATCACGTTGTTTGATTTAGATGATTGCTTCAGTCCATTCTAATAAATTTGCAATTTATAGCTTTTGATAGTCTTTTGATTTGATAGATATTTTGGGGAGGGATGAGATTGTAGCTTTTGCATAGCCTTGTATAAATCCTACGTCACCAGTTATGCTCCCTCTACTGCCTTTTAATATACATTTTCCTATCAAAAGGAAAAAAAATTAAATTTCTTTTTGTTATTATTATTTTTTATTATCTGCATATATATACAACATGTGCCTTACTTTGCTCAGATTCACACCTAGGCTCTAGGAGACCTTGGCACTTTAGTGGGCCTTAAGCCTTTGATGACTATAACAAACACCCCAGGTGAGGAAAACTAATGAAATAAACACAATGAAATTATCATGATATCGCGATTCGCCTATTCCTTCGAATGAAGCTGTAAGAGATGAATAGTTAGTCATGATTTAATCATAAACCTTTCCCTTCTTAAGTATTAAAGAATACAGATTATGTGCCTCACTTTTTTTTCCCCAAACTTTTACCTTTCCATTATATATCTGTTTCTTCTCAAGTACTCCCTTACTTTTTTTTCTTCCTTTCTTCGCATCCTCCTTGTTCTACCCTTTTCACATATTTCTGCTTGACCATCCTTTTTTCTGATTTTGCCCAAAACCTGTTGGAACTTGGTTCCCATTTTTCCCATGCATCTTCATTTTCTCTTTGTATTTCCCTTATATATATATATATATATATATATATATATATTTCTGTTATACCTTTACATTTTTTTTTTTGTACATAAATTTTTCTTCTCCATCATCCTTGTAAGTTGTACCTTGTTTTTTTTCCTTTTATATTTGCATTGTTATTGGAGGAACTTTGAGACAATATCAAAATGTGATCTAATGGTGGAAGTTGTTCAAGGATCATATATTTTAGAATGTAATACTAAAGGTTTACAGTAAGTTAGAAATTTCTGATAGATGCTTTACATTGGAAGGTTTTAGGATAAATTAAATTTATGATTGGGAATGACGAACAATTAAAATTGATGGCAATGCCCAAAGGTGAAATTTTTTGTTATCTTGGATTAATCATTCAAAAGGATGGATTAATCAAAGTGGATGTTGCCCAATGAAAAAGAGTTGTTCTTTTGGAGTGTTGTATGGCTATATTGAGGATGTGATGAGTGGGTGCACAAAAAAACATTAGAATTCGAAATGAATAGATTCATGAGAAGATACGGGTAGTAGAAAGATGATGGAGTTGTTCAAGATAACTTGGTCATATGCAACCAAGGCCAATGACGACACCTATAAGGAGCAATATGCTTCAAGCTAATGGAGCTGCAAGGACAAGAAAAAGGTCACAAAAGATGTTGTTGAGGTGCTGTGTAGAATTATGATGGCCTATGATTCTACTAGAGTTATGGCCCTTGATATAGATGAATGATGAAATAAAATTGATGTATGCAATCCTACTTACTTGGAACAGAAGGGTTTTTTGTTTTTATGGTATCTTTACAGCCCTTTCATTTCCTTCACCCTTCTAATTTCCTTTCCTAATTTGTGAACATTATTGATGGTACCGAGTTGATAATCAACATGGTTTAATAAAGATTTAGTTTGAAAATAATTTGTTATTATGATATGAACAATAAATATGGTTTCTGATGAGCACAATAATGACAATTTTTGTTTTGAAGAAGCCATGTACAAACCAATAAAATTAGGTGACATGCAAGCAAATGACAGATATGCAAGCAGCCAATTTTCTGTATGTTGACGGATCATTTAGGTGTATTTTTGTGCAGTTGTGCCGACTCTCTTCCATGACAAATGGTACATCCTAATGGAAGCATGGTTGAATGGGAGAGGTTCCATTTATGACCCATTGGGGCATAAATATAATGCATATGTCACCTTGAAGAGCGAAGAATAGTTTTTCGCTCAATGGAAAGCTACTTAATTTGTCAATTGACTAGAATGCCCCCGATAGTAAAATTAAGGAATTATGTCAGCCTGAAGCTATGACTGTACATGATAGTTTTGGCCCAAATGCAAATGAAAGTTGATCATTCAACATCTTCTTTTAAGCATGAATTAAAGCGAGTTTTGATTAAGGGTTGGTAAAGTGAGTAAACTTTAAAACAAGTGGTTGGTGGACGGATAGCCAAGAGTATTGGTATTCATGAGAAAAGGAAACTTGCAGTGAAAGGAGGGTCTAATGTTTTTACCATGCCTCCCTCCAAGATAATAGTCAAAGATAAATTGGTAGTATGTGCTTTTGTTTATGGAGAGGAGCCAAAGGCTATTATTATTCATTGTTGTTCCTCGCTAATTGAGGGCGTTGGGAGGGTGGACTGGGTGGATACCTAACCCTTGGCATTATTTGCAGAGTCATTGCCCGCAAACCAGAGCCTTGTTCTCATGTTTGGCAAATCATTGACCCCTTTGATTATGGAGAGTAGAAAATCTAAAATTTCTCAACAAAGATTAAAAAAAAAACATTTTATCTGACTTCTATACATTTCTCCTTGTGATATATCTAGAAAATCACCACTTATCAAAAGAAAATCACCATCAACTGAAGACAAGGTGCCCAAATGTCCAACCATATTGCAACAAAGGCTGAGAGGGAAGTACTGTTGAGTTGATCCAGTTGGTTTTTTTGGCTTAACAATCAGTTAAATTGAGTGGAAGAAAATCTTTGACATAGAAGGCCAGACTATATAAATGGTCGAGCTCACAGATTATCATGTTTGGATGGCTTCAAAGGTCCTGTTGGGTTCTTGTGCTAGTGGTGATAAGTACAATGTAAGGATAATGCTTAATGTATGAAAATAAATGTGAAAAATAACAGTTTTTAGAGGAAATTTTAGGCAAAATGAATAGGGAATCTAACAAAATTGCTAATCCTTAGGTTCAAAATTTTAAATACTGGTTTTCCTACAGGTGCAGACTCCTCTTTTTAATAGATACGAGGGGCATTTTTTTGTGTTCATTTAGATGCCCTTTTAAAGTAATTATATCTTGCTTTTGTGCCTTTCAAGAATCTTCCTGAGGTTTAGGAGTTGACCTATACCTCTGCTGGGTACACTCTTGACACAAATGAAAGCAAGTTGAAACCTTAATAGTTGATTTGCTGGTTTTCTTTTTTCTTTCTTTTTTTAAATGTTACAATTTCCCGCTGTTCCACAACACCTACAATAAAGATGGTTTGCAGGCAATTGTTGTATTTGTAATCACTTTACATGCATATGCTCACGAGAAAAGTGAGATGGAGGAGGTATCAATGGTGGCATTCTCTGGATGTATCTGGTTGCAGGCCTTTGTTGTAGCATTAGAGACCAAGTAAGTTACCATCTTGTCAATTGTGTTCTTGGACATAAATTGTACTTCTTCGGACTAAATAAGTCCTAATCTTTTCCAATTCTGCTATAGCATTCTCTTAATTTCTCTTTAATTTCTGAGAAAAAAATGAAACATGATGATTTTGTCTTCATCATCAAGAAGGGTCTGAAAACAAAAAATAAAAATAAAATCATATGATAGTCATTACATACAGAAAAATTCTATTTTCCCAGCTAATGACTTCTAAAAGTGTTCTTAGCTAAAGCTGAAATAACACTGAAATAGCCTCTATCATTCACCCAAATCTTGCACTAATGGGAATTTTCCATGATTCATAGTTGTGAAAAATATGGAATCAAGTTAAGAGTCTGTTTTAACCACTTGGCTTGTGTTTGATGTGTGCAGTTCCTTCACGATTTTGCAATATCTTGCCATTTGGGGGAATCTGGCTGCCTTTTATATCATCAACTGGATTGTAAGTGGTCTGCCATCATCAGGGATGTACATGATCATGTTCCGCTTGTGTAGACAGCCATCTTATTGGATGACTATGTTTGTGAGTTTTACTTCTCATTTTATGCTTTATTTCATGTTAGAGTGCAGCTTCTCTAGACACCACCGCTGGCTACTAAGGTGGCTAATTACTAGTTGCCACATCATGGAGAGATGACAATGGTGCCCCTGGCTACCAATAATACCATACCCCTCAATGCATCTAGAGAGATAAACTGCCCATCCTTTTCACTCTCATCTATCTTTTAGTTACTTTATATAATTTGATCCTTTGTGTCTTGATATGTTTTGTGTTGGTTAGTCACCTTGTGAACCTGAAAACATTGGTGCTGGAGAGGAGCCAACCACTTACTTTTCCCCGGGGAGCTTCTTTGCTAACCCTGAAACTGTAATTGCCATTTCAGCTCATTGTTGCAGCAGGAATGGGTCCAGTGCTAGCTCTGAAGTATTTTAGATATACATACAGACCAAGTAAAATCAACTTACTTCAGCAGGCTGAACGTTTGGGAGGGCCCATCTTGTCATTGGGAAATATAGAGCCACAGGAAAGATCCTTGGAGAAAGATGTTTCTCCATTGTCTATTGCTCAATCCAAGAACAGGAGTCCTGTGTTTGAACCTTTACTATCAGATTCTCCAAATTCCACAAAGACAACGTTTGGGACACCGTTTGATTTCTTTCAGTCCCAGTCCAGATTGTCTTCAAGCTATTCGAGAAATTGTAAGGACAACTGAGATATGAACGTTATTTGGCTACACGCATTAGACAAGTATATATAGAGGGGCATAAATCAAACAATACAAGGAGCACAGTTGGAGCTGTGATATATTTTTCCTACGTCAATCTGCACTGTACGTATTGTAAGAATATTTTTAGGTTGCAACACCCATTTTGTTGCCAAAATGAATATATGATACACTCTAATTATTCTGTCCAATTTTTAGTTTTTTTTGTACCTTGATGACAAACAATTGAAAGTCTTGTAAGGTCCTTGCAGAATGTTGGCTAACATAACAATTATAAGACCAGGATATAGTTTCAATTTAAACATTCATACAACCAAGAAGCATTATGGGAGGTGACTTAATGCAGTACTTGTTATTCTCTTCCTATCTGTTCAATTGTGCTCTATGGAACTTCTTTGAACAAATTTAGGATATTTCTCTGTTCAATTATGCTCTATGGTAGTTGTAACTAATTCCTGTTATTGGAATCCTTTGGAACAAATTTAGGAAATTGTCCAACCACTTTCTGAGATGTTTATTTTCATTTCTAAAGTTGATTTATTGGTTTTCTCAAGGGGAGCTCCTCCTGGCACTCCACTTCAACTTTTTAATTTGAAGGAAATTATACAAATGCCTTTAGTTGAAGGTGAATGTAATGGTTTTTTTTACATGTAAAGGCAATAAAGTAATTTCACTTTTTAAGTTGAACCCCTTTAATAAAAAAAAGGGAGTGCCAATAACATTTCCCTTTCTCGTGAAGTCATTTCTTGTCTCACTCTCTCTCTCTCTCTGTGTCCTCTTTTTTTATTTTTTTTGGCATATCATTCAACTCCATTTGATGGACGAGCTTTCATTGAGTCTCTCCATGCAAGTATGGGCCTCATTCATAAGCTCTATTTGCAAAGCAACCTGTCTATTAATAATGTTATGCTTTCCATTTCCAAAGCAACCTCATTCAAAATCTGAAAGTATAGTATTCTAACCATTTGTCTATTAATAATGTTATGCTTTCCAAATTTTTAATCAGATGATGTATTGCTAATAATAAGGTACAAAATCAATGTCATATGTGATACATATTTGAGAAGTATAGCATTCATTACTCTTTCTACATTCAAAAGGAGATCTATGGATCCTATACATACATACATACATACATATATATATATATATATATATGATTTGGGGGGTTTTCTATATAGAAAAACAAGTGTCTATGATCCTATCTAGGTGAAGTGAATCCAGGCATTGCTAGTATGGGCCTGTTGTCCCATGAACGGCATTCAATTTTCAAAGAAATGGAAAATAGTGACTTGACTTTTGAGGTAGAGGGTTGGTTCAGTCAGTCATTGCAAAGGCATGTGGGGGACACCTATACCCTAGCAAAGGGTCGCTTTAGCATGGGCTGCTCCCCCACCCCCCACACCATTCCCTGTATGTGTGGCAATCATCCACCTAACCCAGCACTGCAAATTAGCCCTACCACAAATAGGATCATTCCAAACACACCCTTATGGTCCTTAGCTGTCCAACAGATAAGTACCCCTCCGAGGAAACACAAACAATGCATATAAAATATGAAATGAATGGACTTGGTTCATCATGCCATATTGCTGTTACTGTGCTTCAATTTTGCAATCTCTAAAGTACTCAAGACACATGCATGCATTGATCATTCTAGTACTATAACAAAGGACTAACCATAAATGAAGTAACTAATTATATTTAGACGGGTAATTCTATTCCGTAGGATGATAATGACACGGCTGGGAGAGGATCAAGGTCTAATTGAAGTGATATTGAGTCTTAACTCTCTACGTAATTAACACAAGTTCAATTCCTCCCTCTCCACTGTTATATAAAAGAAAATTGTCACTGCCAGACGGGCGGCAGCACATATAACTCTGCTCCAATTCATTCATGAAGATATCTAGTGCATTAAATCAATATATATTATAAATAATGTGTCATTAGATTATAATGCACCGAAAATGGATTGGACAACTTCTGTGTTGTTCTATAAAAGCTTATTTTACCTATCAAAATTTAAAAAAAAAAAAAATCTCACAATTTCATAGAAAGCCAAGTTGATATCAAATTTCTGTATGATTACTTGAGAGATTTGTCAACTAGGCTATCTTAGACTTTCTAGGATCCTTTTTCCTATCTTTACTAAATTACACAAATATTTCAAGTAATTTTACTCTCTTTCATTTGATTTTTGATCACTTATAATTTAAAAGTCAACAAGTACACTCCTTCATATGTCATAAACTAAATTTAATAGACAAGTATGAAGTAAATTTATGACACATGAAAGAGTGTTTTTATTGACTTTTAAAATACTAAATGAAAACAAGTGAAATTACAAGAAATATTTGTGCAATTTTTTTATTTAAAAATACTTCTTTCGTTTAGTAGAATCTTAAAACTCCTCAAAATGCCATTAAAATATCATTTATGCAGAGTTTTTTAATAAAAAAAAGTATACTTATAAATTATTTTCTTTGAAATATTGGCCTTAAATCTCTTCAAAAGTCAACCAACCCAATTATGTACAATTTGATATAGAACCCTTTTTCCTCTTTAAAGAACAAAGAGGGAGAGAGAAAAAAGTAGAGCTCAATCTTGATCAATAGAGATCTAAACATTTACCAAGTTGTTTAACTAAACTATTTTCCAATATAAAAATAATATTTTTTAATTAACAAGCGATTTTAGTCTTTAACTTCTTTAAATTATCATGACAGTAGTATTTTTTTCTTTTATGACGTGGTTGTCCTAAGTTTCACCCTGACTAATCTCAATTACAACAATCTCCTATCTCAACCGCACAAGATATTTACTGAGTCACAAGGATCTTAGGTAGCCCTCAAAAAGAATTGTACTTGATGAAATTTGAACTTAAAACTTAATATTTGTTTAACGCTTATTCCATAACTCGCTATCACTTAACCTACCCTTATGGTTAAATAGCAATATTTTCATCATTATACAACAGTGACTTTGAAAATACAATCATGTATTTGGAGGGGCAAAATGGGGAAAAAAAGACCAGGCCCATCACAAAACACTGAGAATAGAGGCAATTCTATTGGTGCTGCTTGCATTTTGACAAAGGAACAGCAAGTATCACGATTCACGTGTAATCATATAATCATTATATATATATATATAAATTTCATATTCATTTACTTTTGAACAGTTTTTATAGAATACTTGTTAGCAATATTAATATCGTGTTATATATTATAATAGATTCTCTACGAGTTATTGGTCATCCAATCTCTAACGATGATCTTGTTTACAAATTCTTGGGAATTTAACTCCGGACTATTTATGAATCTTTTGTTACCTAGATTTACCACCTGTTCTTCTTGGCCTTCATTTAAAGAACTTCGTCCCCTTTTTCTTAATAAACAAAATTAACTTTAGGAGAATCAATCTTAACCCAATATGATGAGAACATCGCTTGCTCGTGTGGGTGTGTCACATTCTAATCGGTTAGGCGATAAGTATAAGGTTGATTGTGTTGTTGAATGTTATATTTTTCATTGGTGAGGGGAGGATATCAACTCTTTTTTTTTTTTATATATATACAAAAATAGAAAGAGAAAATCGAACCCATATTATATATCTATGTTGAGATTAATGACGTGTACCACTAAAATAGAATCCCAATCTTAATATTAATTAATTTTACAATTTTCAAGTTAGAGCTGCCTTTTTTTATGAGCAAGTATTGATTGGTTTGCAACATTGTATCTGAGTCAATTAATGCTAATTACATGAGTAAAAGTTGTCGTGTAATTCATATATTTTATTGACGCGTTTAAAATTGATTGACCCAACTTGAGGGAATTAGATAAATATTATCACATACATATCTTAATCATAATTTGTTACTAAATATAAAACAGTACTTAAATTCAAATTAGATAAGAAGAATTTTATCTTACTCGAATATAAATCTTAATCATATATAATTTGTCACATATATAATACACATTTATTTTTTATATTTTTTTAATTAAAATTAAATAATCATATAATATTTATATGATTATGGACATAATAAATTAAAATTGTCACGGCTATCTAGATCAGGAAAATTTTCTCCTAATACCCAAGATAATAAATATGAAATATACCAATAAAAACTATATTGCAATCATATATTGATCCATTGCAATGTACGAAAATTTTATTCAACTGCACTGCTATTTTGACTTTTTGATGGGAGGATGGGCCTACCAAGTTTAGTCACATAGGACGATGAAAGCTTGCTTCAAATAACGCACTTCCACCAGTAACGTCTAGACTCTACATCCACCGCCCCCCAAAATTTCAACCGATTCTAAATAATTGCATTTGAGTTTTTTTTTATATATTTATTTTAAAGAAGCTATAAAAAAAAATTAACATTTTTTGGGGAAAAAAATTATAATAGGATATTGTAAAAATATAAAGAGACTATTGTAACGTGCCCATTCTGCATGTCCACCACGTGTCCTTCCAAATTTGCCACGTCAACTCAATTAATTTGATCTCTGAATATAAAATTAATTGATTAATTAATCAAAATAAATTATCGATTACTGTTTAAGTAACTGATATGAATTCATGCAAAAAAGAGAACGATAATTTTACTTTTTTTTATTTTCATTCAGTTTTCAAATCAATACACAACTTCAAAGTTCAAACGACTGACAGTTGAATTTAACAAACTAGAAATGAACAGACTCAAATGTAAATCAACTAATATATAGCAAAACGATACGCATCACATATATATACACTTGATGATACATGTGTGTGTATATATATCTGGATGGTGCAAAGACCTCATACAAATATATACATAATCCCAATCTTCTTCTTCAAATTTTTTATCATCATACTCCATTGCCATTGCCGTTGCCGTTGCCGTTGCCGTAACCGTCTATGTCAGAAGGTCGTTCACCCACCCAAGATCAGGACAAGCGTCACTAATGAGCTTGTCATGATCAATGAAGCTTTTGTTTGAATAATCACCTGTTAAAAAATCTCTAGATCCAGAAGAACTTGGGGTTGAAGGGGAGAGAATGAGCTGCTGCTGATCATCGCCGTTGAAAGAGACTTCGAGCCACGGCAGGTTTCTATTGTTAGTAGCTGCCGGTGAAGCTTCATTCATATTCATGGCCTCCAAATTGCTCATCAACTCAGTAAGAGCATCTTTGTAACTCAAAACCCCAGAATTGAACTGGTTCAACCCACATGAATCGACACCTCCCAAACGATCAGCGTACCGAGAAATCGGCGAAAACCCGCTCATTGATCTGGCTTGCACCGGCGAGAGCGGTGGAGAAAGCGATGGCGACAATGGCGGCGAAAAATGAGACATACCCATTAGAGTAGAGGTCGGAGAAGCATTAACGGTGTGACAATAGTGGCAACAATGATTCGAATTACGATACTTTCTGTTTGCACCAGCCACCGCTGCCACCGGAGAATCCACCGGCGAGGAATTGTCGTCGCAATGCGAAGCCAACAGACGAAGCTGACGAGCCGAATGAGCAAAGAAACAAACCTTTCGCTTACAATTCTTGCCATCTTTGCACGCCTCGGTTCGATACCGAGCTGGGTGAAGCCAGCACTCGAACACTCCATGAGCAAACTCGCAGTTATCGCCGCGACTACAACTGCCGCGGCGAAACTCGGGGCAGATGGTGCCGAAGTAGTGGTACCGCCTGGGATCTCTCCGACGAGCCTTCTCGCCTGGGTGAGCAAACGGACAGTCAGTCCAGTCGTGGCTTCGACTGCGCGTGCACCGCCGGACCTTGAACTTCGAACATCCGGAATTGGTCGGACGAGTAAGGATCGGTGTCATCGTCGTCGCAGCCATTGTAGGGGCAAGAATTTCTGGAGGAGCGTTTCATCAGCTTTTGGGGAGTCCAAAACCATGTCGGTGGTTTCAGGCGGTATTGAAGCGGTGGTGGTGCGGCGGCCGAGGAGTTTCCGAGGCGGAATGTCAATTTCACGGTGGCATTTCTTGAGGAGGAGTTGGTTGGAGGGGAAGAATAACTTGTGTTCGGTACAAACACTGCCCATGTTTGGTGATATATATAGATATAGATATATGTATTGTAGAGAGAGAAAAATAGAAATGTAGCTTGTAGAGAGAGAGAGAGAGAGAGAGAGAGAGAGAATGGAGATGTTTAGGTGGTGTTGGAAATGTGAGAGGTGTTGAATGAGAGGGGAAGCAAAGGAGGGGTGTGAGATATATAGGGGATGTAGAGAGATATAGAGAGAGAAAGTGGAGATGACGAGGATGGTGTGAAGAATGGGCGTGGCTGCACAGTACTAGGGATGAGCATGCAAATTTATATACGTGTCAGCTTCACAATTCACAGCACGCAAATTTTTGCTGTGCTCAAATAAAAGTCAGGTTAGCTTTGTTTTTATAGTTGTGACAAAGGTAAGTGATAGTGTCACCCGAGGTAGGATGGCTTTTCTTGGACCAAAGTAGGGGAAAAGAAAATCGTAAAAAATGGAAGTGAAACGCTTAGTTATTGTATGCCGTCTTATGATTATCCCTCACAAATTTTAATATTTTTTTAATTTTTAATTTTATGACAAATTTATCTTTCGAAAATCACTTATGAGTTATGTGAAAAAGAGTTATATCATATTAAATGATGAGATGACTGGCTGAACCAACCTTCTACCTCAAAAGTCATTTTTCTCAAGTAATAGATATTTCTTGGACACAATGTTTTACAAATATTTAGATAAAAAATGGTTTTTTCAGGAAATGTCTTTATAGATATCTTTTTTTTAAAAAAAATACCTTTTAACTAAAAATATAAATTCTTGTATAATAACAGATTCCTTTTTAACTTAAAAAGTATTTAAAAAAAGTTCTAAATAATATGATCTTGATCTAATAAATTAAAAGTTATTTTATGAATCCGTCACTTACGTAAGATGATTTTTATAATTTTAGTAATATAATCATAATAAATATTACATGAATTTTATAAAATATAAAAATCATCACACCGTCTCACAGGATATCCTAATAAAGAGACATTCCAGTTGAAAATTTGGAATTAGAATTCCTTAATTTAAATCAAAACTCTCAAATGAGAACTTGATTAATGGGAGTTTCATTTTGATTTGAGTACAAGATTTTTGACCTTAGCTACACATGTCTCTCCTTCAGGCTGGTCTTATGAAATTTGCATGAATTTAGTGGTTACTTTATCCTGCACCCACGTGTGGAGGTTAGGGTTATTTTGTCCTTTTCACTTGGCTTAGTGATGGAGGTTTTGAGCTCAGGTAAACTTGCTTAGGAGAGTGGGTGTTTATTTTCATTTAGGTCCAGGTTTGGCTTTACATGAAAAACAAGTTTTCCCCCTTCAAAACTTCAACGGATGATCTCATTTAACTATTTCTTTTTTTCTGAAAGTTGTAATAAATTCATTTTTGTATTATTTTTAAATTTTTCTTAGTTTTAAGGGTTCATGTTAATTACCCTGAATTTTCTTAGTTTTAATGTAATGAGTATAAGGTAAGTTCTTGTATAAAAGTGATGCATGTTCATAGTTTAAATTTCTTTATTGAACTTTCAAGTAACAATGTTCATGCTCTATCCTTCAATTAATTTTGTTAATAAAATGTATTCCCATGAGTATGGCCTTGCCCCAAACTTCAATAGGTAGCAATAGACCTTTCCCATCCCAGGTTACTAAACATAAGAGATAAGGTAATAGGACCTACATGCATGTATGTATTGATGATATTCTACAATCTCTCAATGGAAGATTGAATGGATTATCCAAACCCTAAATCATACTCAATGAATCTAGTGCAGTTCCAACATTAAGTTACTAAAACAATTGCTTTAGACGTCATCTATAAAGATTGACTCAAATTTTAGGTGTTAATACAAACTACAAGTTTAAGGTCAACAAAGTATAATCCAAACTAGAAATTTAAGGTTAATTAAAGTTTAACTCTAAAAAGAAGGCCTATATTTTATGTGTCATTAGCATAATTCAAATTACAAGTCTATGACCAATAAAGTCTAACTCTACAAAAAAAAGTCCATAAATGCTCCCCCAAAAAAAAAAAAATTTCTATTCTATTGCTATATGTTTATACATAGTTGTTTTGTAATTTCTAGTTTATATTTTTATAAATTTCATTACTAAATTATTTTTTATTAGATAAGAATCCAACATCTACATTTCTCCTATTAGAACAGTATTATACTTTTATATTACTATATATTGAAAACAAATCATTAAATATATTTATATTTTCTATGTATTTATTAGAATTTTATTTATATTTAAATTAAAACTCCTATAATATTAATCATTTTAACATTGCTTTAAATCGCCTTTTTTAATTAAAAAATTATCCTTCTTGTATCTTCAAAAAAATAAAAAAGTCTCATTTAGACTTGTCACTTTAAGTCTCAAATTATTTTGAGCCGACGTGAACGGATCTCAATGAAAATAGAGTTTACAGCTGACCCCAAGAATACCAAAAGTAAAATACTAGAACAGTCGCAGATCAAGAAGGGCATAGTTATAACATAAGTCTTAAATCTTTCCCCAAGTTTTCAACATTGTCTTGTATAGTTGTATGTGTCAGTAGCTTATACTTATGGCAAATGACCAATCTGTTTTCAAAATTACCAAGTTATTCCAGTTACAAAATAACAACCTAGCTTCCTATTTTCTTGTTACTACATTCTTGGTTTTGATTATTGAGGGATGAATGTAACACTTTGATCACATTTTCAGTATTGATAATGAGAAGTGGGCAGTAGCTCAGATGATAGAAGTGGCATTTGTGAAGAGACATCAATTAATCTGATAGTAAGGAATGTCATTTTAATTCAATGCCTTCATATTCTATAGGTGTTTCTATAGTTCATCAATCAAGTAGAAAAAAACAAAAAAACACCCTTATATCAGACATGGCCAACTTCTTTTTAATCCAAGAATCTGCAGATGGCACGCTTCTAAGCTTGGTTACTTCTAAGCATGGTAGGGGTGGGTTTAGGAGAAAGGATAAAAATGCCCACGGAGTAAGCGGGATGAGGGTGAGGTGAGGCAATATAAACGGTCATGAATGAAGTTTATCCCTAGACTGAGAGCGGGCGAGGCGGGGTGGAGGTCCCCAACCCAAATCCTACCATGGCTGGGACCTGGTTTGACTCCAATTGTGCCAATGTGGCATTGAATTTCCTTCCATGCATGAACTTCTTGCAAGGACTTAAACCAAACCCATCTTAGGGTTGTCGCAATTTGCAAACAGCTCAACAACCTCCATGACATAGCAAAACAAGAGACTGGTAAGCTCTTTCCAGCAGGTCTGGTGTGCACCTTAATTTCCCCATTGACATGGATTATCCATGTTTGGATAAGCAGGAGGGAGAGGGAGAGGAGATGAGAGGATAACATTAATTATGAGGGAGAAGAAATGAGAGTGTAATCCCTCCTTCATAATTGGATAACTAATGAAGAAAAAGATAATACAATTCACTAATGTTGCATATAAAAGATAAAAGGAGAGAAAAGAAATGAGAGATGATGTTTTATGAGTATAAAGAGTAAAATTAGAATTCACTTATTTTAAATAAGAGGGGCAAGACGGGTAATCACTAACTCCTTAATCGTTTCCTTCCGTCTCCTCCCACTTTTGATAGGAGAGCAAAATGGATTAAATAAAGATTACGAGACCCCTCCCTCTCCTTCCCTATTTTTTAACCAGGCATGAAATAAACTCTCCTCCCTTCATTTTTCCTCTCCTTCCAACTCCCTCAATCCAAGCGGGGTGTTAAGCAACGGCCAGAAATTATTGACAGTGATGTTAGCATAAAGCTTCAACATAATAGTTTTCCAGAAGGGGGAAGAAAAGAAGACAGCAAAAAGAGAAACAGAAACTAATTCCAGAGCATGTCATGAATATATGTATTTTAAACTAATGGATTTCTGCTTCTAGGAACCATTATCCCACCATGTCATTTTCCATAGTAGTTTGAATTCAGTAGCACATATTGCCAGTTTGATTAAATAAAACAACAACATTTTGAATTTGTCTTACCCTGTTTGATTGACAGGATAAAACCAAAAATCAGAAAGTGGAGAAAAGCCTCAATTTTAGAATTTAAAGGAAAAGATCATTGTTTTAGTTCTGTATCAATTGTATATAATTTGTTTTTTGATAAGTTGTATCAGTTACAGTAAGTACTGTTGCAAATGCAATAATCTCTACCAACAAGGAAAGCAAATAAGTCTCAAATTTACACAAGCACACATCTGCTAGTTTCAATTTTTTCTTGACTCATTTTCAAGGAATAAAACACTAACCTTTTCCAAAATAAAAGGCTACTGAAACTTTACAACTATGCATGAGATATCATCCCTGCTTTTCCTAGAAAGAGCCTCGTCTATCAAATGCTTTGCCGCTGAGTGAGCTTCCTTTATATTTTTTATACAATCCACCGCTTCTTCGTTTGACATCACCTGATAGAGATTGAGAAAAAACCACAAAGTAAATCAGTTCGGTCACATTCAAAATTACAAGAGAATGAAACAGAGGTAGCTAAAAAGATAAAACCAGCTTGATTAGTTGGTTATGCCATTTTCCCCTTAACCTATATCCTATACAAAAACCCGTAAACTGATCTATACAACAAAGTGGAATAGTAACATGAAGGCAACCTTCAGTTTATGAAAACAACCAACCTTCCACAGCCCATCACTTGCCAAAATGACAAATTCAGATTCATCATCAATCATCTCCACAGTTATATCTGGTTCCGAACTAAGATGTCTCTTCAAGCTCTTGTCACCAAATGCCCTTGCCACTGCCAGCTGCCCATCCACTCGAGGGACATCTCCTGCGAAAATCACAAACTGTGTCAGCTTGGTTCTAAGAATTTCCTTTCCTGAGACAAAAGTTAGGAGGACATTGTTGGTCCTTATCTGTACTTTCACTTGAGCAGCTATTTTAGCAAAGCCAAAAATCAGACAGCCAATAACATCCTAGGTACAAATCACATAAACTGTATTCAGTAAACATATAAAGAAGTAGTCTCATCAAACAAAGGGATGGAGACAGAAAGTTTGTAAGAGGAAACAGAAAAAACTATCAACTGATGAACTTTACTCGGAGAAAAAGAAAATCAAGTAGTTCCAACTCAGCAGGAGTTCAGGCTTTCAGAATATAATTATGACTCAGGTGGTCTGATATTATTTTATGGTCTTTCTAGACACTCCGGATTCGGAATATAGCTTTCAGAAAATTCTCAGAGTCAAGACATATAAGATGATGTGCAACCTATCCTAATTTAACATCCATGTTTACTCAACCAACCATTCAACTGCCCTTGATATATATTAGAGGATATAATATTCAAGTTACACCCTCTCTAATAACTTAAGTTGGAGTAATTGGTTGGTTAATATGGTATCAAAGCAAGCAAAAATGTCATGTGTTCAAACCTTCCCGTCACTCTGATAATATGAATTGTGCATATGTAGGCTCAGTCTGGCCACACGTGGAGGGCGTGTTAGAGGATGTAATATTAAAGTTACACCATTTCTAACAGCTTAAGCTATTGGAGTACTTGGTTGCTTAACAATAAACATATGAACTCAAGAACACCAGAAATGTAATCTTCATGACCATGAAAATGGGTTACCTGGAAGGTTTGATACAAAGCCCCCTTTGCTCTCAATGATGTTTTTCTCCCTGCTTGGCTCATGATCAACTGATAGCTGCTTGGCCACACCCTTCTTGAATATAACAGCCCGAGAATCTCCCACATTGGCAACTACAAGCTTATGGGCATCAATCAATATTGCCGTTACTGCAGTTGACCCTCCTTTTCCCAAAGAAACTGATCGTTCCAAAATAGCAGCATCAGTTGTGCGATAAGCTCTCCTTATCGCACTCTCTGTGTTGACCCAAAAATCATGCTGTTTGCAGAAAGAGAAAATAAGATATCCATGGCAATGTCAAATGTGCATATGTGTGTGGCAAGTAAAAATTGTTAAACCAAAGGGGGAGAGAGAAAAAATAACGCCAAAAAAAAAGGGAAAAACAAGAAATGTTACAAAAGTTTTAAACAAGTGAAAGAAAAGGACCTGCTACTTCGGAGTGTCTAGAAAGGCCATAAAATAATATCAGGCCACCTGAGTCATAATTATATTCTGAAAGTCTGAACTCCTGCTGAGTTGGAACTATTTGATTTTCTTTTTCTGCAAGTAAAGTTCACCAGTTGATAGTTTTTTCTATTTCCTCTTACAAATTTTCTGTCTCCATCCCTTTGTTTGATGAGACTACTTTATATGTTTACTGAATACAGTTTATGTGATTTGTACCTAGGATGTTATTGGCGCTGCCTAGAGAACGGAAGGAAAGAATGAAGTATGGACACAGACTCCAGACATGGACATGACATAACACCGACATGTAAACACGACAATCTTAGAAAGAAAAAAAAAGAACATCGATTCAGCAAGGACATGACAATAGAGAAAAGTATATTATTACTTTAATATAAATAATTGTAATACTCTATAATTGAAATATAAAGTTTGCAACTTCAAAATCATAATAATCTATATCAATCGTGTTGCCTAGACAAAGACAGCAAGATCACGTGTATGCGTCTGTACATAAGTAGATATGTAGATGTATATGCAATTGTGGTGATTACTCTACACATTCCATGCCCACTCCTTCAATAAACCTTTATCTTATGTTTGTTTTTGAAATATAGTCTAACTTTATATTAATGAATATAATTTTTAATTTTATTTTTCTTTACAAGTATACCTTCTTCCTTGCTGAAAGGACATATCCTTACGTCCAAGTTATTTTTTTGGATGTTGGCAGCGTCCAAGAAGTGTCGGTCACGTGTTGAGTTAAAAAATTTATTTTTGAATTATGGACTTGTCCAAGATGTGTTGAATATGTGTTTGGGAGTGTCAGATAAGCATCAGGTTCCAACACATGTCAGACACAAACATGGCTCCTTAGAAGTGTCCACGCTTCTTAGTAGGACCAATACATGATTATAGGTCATTTCCAAGGAAATAACAATTTAAAGGAGACATATATTATATGAATTACCTCTTTCAAGATATTGTCAAACAGGTGCGACTGCAAGTAAATTGCAACATCATGTCCCATGTGGCCATCAAAAATTGCAAATAAACCCAACTCATGGTTGTCCACTTTCTTCAATTCAGAAACTAAATAATCTTCCATGTCATGATTTGATTTTCCTTTCATGAGGTGAAAGCCATGACTGACATGCTTTGATGTTCTGCCTTTTCCTGAGGCTAGTGTTGGTATAGCAAGGCAAGCTTTTTCCTGAAAAGAACATAAACCATAAAACAAGAGTGTAGTTACCATCATTACCCAGTTATCAGAAGACCAGAAAATTCTGCATCAAAATGATGTAAAACTCCAGCTACATTATGCAATTGAGGCCTTTTTTCCTAGTTACATTAAAGAAAGACTTACCTAAACAACCCCCCCCCCCCCCCCCCCCCGCGCATCCCAAAAAAAAGCAAGTTTAAAAATATAGAGGCACTTGTATTCCTATTGTAAACAAAACACTTAAACTTATAGCAAGGCAGCAGCCTCATTACTAAAAACTATAAAAAAAAAAAAAATCTGTGGCAAGCCCAGCATCAACGGGACACTTTGAAATAACTGGTGGTAGCCAAGTCTGGCACATAATAGCTTGACATGACACTCCTCATAACATACTGATGCCATTCCTGGCTAATAACAGTGTGTGCTGTGCACCAATAATAATAGGCCTGGACAAATTTTTGAGGTAAATGATACATATACTAAAGTGCCAAATAATAGGCTTTACGTTTTCCCTTATGGGATTTTTGCACTTAATTTCATATTTTATTCTACTTCTAATATAGAAATATGTTTCAATTTTTTTGTTAAATTACGGGTCCTACTATAATTACTAGACGACTCTAAATACCTGAATGCTACCACACATTCTACATACTAAGTTTACAACAAAATATATGCGTACCACCGGCAATTATCGAAAAAAAAAAATGGTGTGCTTCGAAAAAAATTATGGTCATAGGTGACCTTAATGATATCAGCTGAAGACTGGACAGGTGCATTTTTCACCATAGCAGGGATCAAAATTTCGTTCTGTTTCTATAGAAACGGCCGAAACATTTCTATTTCCTAGTGAACCAAAACGAAATACTAGTGGAATACCGAATTTCACATGTTTCCATGAAAACAAAGTTATTTCCGTAGAAACATACTGAAACTAAACATACCGAAACAGTAAAAATATTTCTTTGGTATCAACAATACTTCTAAAAATTGGTAAAAGATAATATCCATTTGTTTTATAAATGGAGGAGATTGAAAGATTAAAACCCAAAATTATAAGAAGATATTTCTATTTTTCCTCAAAAACATTAGACAATAAAAAGTAAAAATAGTGGAAATAAAATGTAGATAAATAATTTCTTTTAATACTTAGTTATTAATTATAATAGGTTTAAATTACTATATTTTTCATAGTATATTATATACAACTTGTGTCAAATTGTCTAATTCGTGGATATTACACAATATACATTTATTATTTTATGGTTTATAATAATTTTACATATTTTATAGCAAATATATAATAAATTCATATTACATAAACAAATTAACTCTAAATATTTTATACTAATTTTTAATAAGTAAAGAGTTATTTGGTATTAATGACTAATTTACATTTACAGTTTTTTTTAATATCACCCTACTATTTTCTTGTGTGGATGGACATGTACCCTAAAACATTTCTAATTAATTATAATATTTATCTTCACACATTTGTATATTTACTTTATATTTCCAAGTATTTTTTTATACATTTTACTTTTTTTCATCGTTTCCACTATGTTTTTGAAAAGTCTCTGAAACGTTTCCGAAATGTTTCCGTTTTCTAGATGACCAAAATAATAGTACAAAACGAAATTTTGATCCTTGCACCAGAGTTATAAACCATGTATACGAATGACATTATAACAGGTCGATAGAATTGTGGGATACCAAAACCAAGGGTAGAGATGTCAATACTGTAAAGTGACCTCATGCAGTGAATAAAAAATAAAATTCTATCAGTGTAGTTAAAGGCGAAAGGCGCCTTTATGGCATTGACGGTCTCACATTGCCTAAAAAGCGAGGCGACAAAAAAACGTTAACCTGAGTAAAACAAGGTGCTAACTAATAAAATAATCAAAAAATATATATATTACACATTAAAAGTTAATTTATTATAAAATAATAGCTTATCATTAAAATAATTATCATGTAACAATAAAAAATTCAATCTAAAAGTTACATATGACGTATTTAAGTGATATAACAATTTTAAGCTTTAGTGCTTTTTTTCTAAATTAATATTCGAAGTTTTCTATCTATCTAAATCTTATATAGAAGAAATTTTGCAAACTTGCTAGTCCTAATAATATGGAAGACATGATAAGGTCAATCTCGTAGACATATAAACTAATTCTAACAAATTAGGCCTACGTTAGGAAGACTTCCCATGTAGGTGATCAATTTGGTTGATGGAAAGAAAATATTTTATCGTGAACAGGCTCAGATTTTGTGAAGAATGATGATAATTTGTTGGTTATAGAAAATTAAATATCAATCCCTACCTCAATTTTTTTTTCATGTTGAAAGTATTACTCTTCCAAAAACTTTGAATTTTTGACAATATTTCAAATATTTAAATGTTTTTAGACCAATTTTGTGTTAATGTTTGATAATAATACTTACATTAATATAATAGATTAGACAATAATACTTCTAGACTATAATTATATTCTATTATATTGATATGCCTATAACAGAATTGTTAAATAAATATATAAAACACTATAAACATAGGATATACAAGTAAAATATGTTACAAACTTACAATTAAAAAGGCCATCGCTTAGTTGTCTCTCGCCTTGCTTAAGGCGATTACCTAGGCGTTGCCACTTTAAAGATGCCTGACCTGGAACATGTCAAGGCTATAAGACTGAAAATCGCCTCGCCGGATCAGCCTAGGGGACAAGGCGATAGCCTTTGACAACACTAAATTCTATACCGCACTACTTTCAGCCATAGTAAATTCCAAACTATTGCCTAAATACTTAAATGGATGATTAAGGATGACAGTATATCTGTCATCATTGTCACTGTCCATAGCATGGGCATTACTACTTGTACACCGAAATACTAATGCCAATATTATGTGCATAAATCAATTTTTATGTGTCAACCCACTAAAAGTTTGTTCCTCTCTCTAGACTCATAAACTAAGGTATCCCTGTAATCCTTCAATCCGGTAACAGGAGTGACAGGTATAAACCGCAGCCCTGTCACAGAAAGGATGCCATGTGCAATTGGAAAAAGGAAATATCATTTTTTATGGTTATGTTGACATGGAAGACATTGCAACAAGGAAAAATTCATGACCTGTTGTTAAAGGAATCCCATAATCAACATCTATGCAATATTGACTAATTCTAAAATAACCTATTAAATACCCCTAATTTTAGAAGTCTACGTAGAGTTAGCAAGTAGCCCAAAAATCAGAATGTTCCTGTGGAAGGTGAGTTTCTAGTGCCCTTCCTACAAAAAATAGCCTTTCAAAGAAAAAGATCACAAGTAGCCCTCTCTGCCCTATTTGTTCCAAGGAACCAGAAACTACTGAACATCTTACCTCCTTGGCCACTGCAGTAGAAACGTCATATTTAGGATTCCATTGCATCTCAGCTTTCACAAAAGAAACAGAAAATCAATCATCCATTTTGGGTTCTATGTCCTAGGGACTTTGTTATGTTTTACACCTACATATCCTCCTATGAATATAGCAGTGACAGTTCCATTGTATTTATATTGGTGCCCCCCCCCCCCCCCCCGGCAGGCCTTAGTAACAAAAAACTTATAATTCAGTAGCTGAACTCATCTCTGCCACCTGACCTAAAAGAATTCAGTTCCTCTTTCCATGCATCTTAGTTAGTCTGCAAACCTTTTTAAGCTCAACTATGGTGGGGCTTGGGGCTCAAATAGGCTCAAGAGCTATAGATGTTATATCCAAGAATCCCACTTGGCAGGGAGGGCCAGCAAATTCACGTGCATGAGCTATCCTGCTAAAGCTTGGAGTGTCCATGAAGCCTGTTGGTTGCTAGGAATTTAGATCTATACCTAGCATTAGATGCTAGCTCCATATTAGCAGAGTCTAACAGATCTTCTTCAAGAAGGGAAGAAGGGATCTCCTGCAATTCTAGTGACTCAGTGAGCCCCCCCCCCCCCCCCCCCCCACAAAAAAAAAACAAAACGTAAAAGGGGGAGGCATTGCGGTTTAATATTCTTTTAAGAATATTTTCCTGAGTGGAGTTCCGGGTTTTCTGTTATGATTCCCCCCCCCCCCCCCCCCCCCCCCCCCCCCCCCCACCCAAAAACCCAAAACCAACCACAAAATTTGCACATTGATTTCTTAGAATTGAAGGCATCAAATCAAGTGGGTTCAAGACACGTTATATAAACAAATATTTATTGAAGACATATTGTTGACAGATGGTCTGAATTTCAAATATGTATGAGCTTAGTGTACAGATACCATAGGGTATACCAAGTACGTGAGCATATTGAAAGGTCATGAACCACCCTTTTTTTATAAGTAAGACAAAAAGGTAAAAGTTCATGGTACGAAGCATGAGAATGCAGGCTCCACTTTGAACAAATAATGTGGCATGCCAACACAATTCTCAAATTAATGAGAGACCTTGAATCCACAAGGAGAAAAAATGAAATTCTAAAATTTTATTAATAATGGAATGGTCTCTAATCAAGACTTACAGCCCTATATAATTGAACAATCCTATTCCTTATAAAACACAAAATAATAAAGTAGTAGCGCTATTCACGCTCCACCCAAAGCCTCTCACGCTCCATCAAAAAATGCCTTGGTTCTCACATGGCTTGGTTGAATGCTTCATCTCACATCTCCTTTTCAACTCAGTTTTTCAATCTCCTTTTCAAACATTCCATCTCTCCCTCTATGTGATCAATCTCTGCTATCACTAGAATTGCCAGGCAAAGTTGCCGCTGGAAGCTCATCATCAACCAAATCCATTGGAAAATCGAAAAAAAATCCCACAAAACACTCAACACCCCACCCTCTTCCCCTACTCTCTCTCTCTCTCACACACACACACAAATCCGCACATGCCAAAAATATATTTGTGCAAGACACAAACTCAGCACTTCTTGAAATTTCAAAGCTTTTGATATATCCAAGGATTACAATTAGAGTGAAATAAGAGGATCAGCTTCAAATCAAGAGTTTCCAAGTGGAATTTAGTCAATTTGAGGGCTAATTAATGACAAAAATTAAGAAAATTTGAAGAGAAGTTTCTAATCACAACCATATCGACCATTTCTCTGTGATAAAAAGAAAGCCTGCAATTTCACAACATAGCAAAAATGGCACCAGTGGCAGCAAAGGTGCCTGCACAAAGGCATTGTAGAGGCGAACAGAAAGGTGAAGCTGCATTTCACGGTTGGCAGGCAGCCACTGACGCAGGCAAAGCAAAGCTGGTTCTCACCAGCATCACCTCTGTCGACTGGTCTGTGATCCCACTGTTACCCATAGCCCTTCAAATCAGGGATTTTTCTCTGAACTGAGAGAACCTCTTGAGGGATTGCTCGTTGCTGGTCCAAGCAAACCCACTGATGGAAAGGAATTCGTGAGAGAGATTTTTAGAGAGAGAGAGGGGGGGGGGGGGAGGAGGGGAGATTATGGGCTTGCACTTTGGTTCTTTACCATTTATGGCATAGTTGTTAAAATCCTGATCTAGATCCTACGATCTTATAATCCAAAAATACCAAATCGTCCGGATCGTATCAAAAATCCCTAGAAGTTAAAACTCTTATGAAATTTCTAAAGGATCACTAGGATCGCAAGTTGACTCCTGATTCTACCGATCCTAAATTGTATCTATATAACGTTATTCTGGCACGTATCTTTGATAAGTTACAACTCGAGACCATAATAACATTATAAAATAAATACCAATATTTATTTAAATTTCCTAAGTGAGACATTTATGTCAAAACTTCCCTCACATTTTCACCTTTTGGATCTCTTTTAGTTTGCTTAAGACTAGTCAAATGTTATACCTTTTCCTAATAAGTAAAAGTGTGTGTACATATAAAGATGCCTGAGAGGGCAACCATATTTACAAGAGTAGGCTAAAAAATTAAAGCCTTAAAGTCCTCAAAAAGTCTACAAAAGATTCCATATACAACGGAAAGTCCTCTTTGGCCCAAAAAAAAAACAATAAGCAAAAAACTATCTTTAAAAGTGAAAAGGGATTTCAATCCCATCAAAAACCCTCCTATTATGCTCCCTCCAAATGCTCCAAATCAAACAAATTGGAGCCATTTTTTACACCTCCTTCCTAACTTGGCCCCTTCCCTAACTCAGTAGGATTTCTCTCAAAGAAGCTGGAATCACCCTTTAGCAACTAAAAATGGAAAAAAGAAGACTCGAACAATCCCTCGCTATTGAACAATGAACAAGAACATGATCCACCGTCTTTGCATCTTTCTCACACAAACTACAACGACTAACCACTTGGATCCCTCTCTTTTGAAGATTGTCCAAGCTCAATATAGCACACCAAGTCCCCACCCAAGCAAAGAATGCCATCTTGGATGGAACTTCAGAATATCAAATCAACTTTCAAGGAAACTGCACTTCACTCCTCCTCACCAACTCTATAAAAAAAGCTAACAGAAAAATCCTAGAACTATTAAGAGCCACACAAGGGTGTTCCTCCCCTCAATCACTCTAGTTCTACTCAAGACCTCCAACGTGCTCATAATCTCCTCTAACTCCCAATCATGGAAATCTCTCCTAAAGCATAAATTCTATGTCACCACTCCAAGTTCCAATGAGAACAATCAACAAATGAGGCTCCCTTGTTAAGAGTCAATCTATACAACTGCAACAACATCTCTTTCAAAATCCAATCACCACACCATGCATCACCCCAAAACTTTACCTTGACCCCTCCCCATCTCCAAGCGGATGTATCTCTGAAAATCAGCAACCCCATTTTAAATTAATTTCCATAAACTGCAATCGAAAGCCCCCACCACGACATTATTAAACCTTCCTTTGTCCTTGAACTCATACTTAAATGGACACCACCTCATTCCAAAGAGTTTGAACCTCCACTCAAAACCTCCATAGCCACTTCCCCAAAAGAACTCTATTGAAGACCAGCAAATCCTTTACACCCAAACCCCCCTCCAGAATAGGAGTCTTCGCAAGTTTCCACTCCACTAAGTGCATCTTCTTTTTATCCTCTAGGTCACCCCGAAGGAAATCTTTCTGAAGTTCTCCAAGCTGGCATTGGAAATAAAGACACATAATACATTGCCAAATTACTTAGGGTGCTCTTTTTAAATTATAATGTAATCCACTAATCCTTCCTCCCTTAGAAAGGTATTGCCCCTTTCATCCTGCAAGACGACTCTAAAATCTCTCAACTACTAAGTCCCACAATGCACAAGACCTAGCCAAGGCCCCCAAAGGAAAACCCAAGAAGAAGGTAGAGATCGCACATTACACCCCAATGTCTAGGCCAACTCCTCTACTTCTCCAACCTCCCTTATTAGTATAATGTCACTCTTAATCAAGTCAACCCTAAGACCACAAACTGCCTCAAAGGAAAGGAGAATCCAGCAAAGAAAACACAACAATCTTTTGTTTCACAAAAAAATTAGTGTCAATAGCAAAGAAAAGATGCAAAACCTCATGATTCCACTCTATACATCATTCTTGTAAACAACTCCATTTGACTCCTTATTAACTCTCTCTCTCTCTCTCTCTCTCTCTCTCTCTCTCTCTCTCTCACACACACACACACACACACACATAAAACTTAATAAGTCATTTTGAACCAATTAATCAATTATCCCAAATAGATCCTAGTGCTAATTTATCTCCCTATGTCATAGGTTCATATGTTTTGTTATAGAACCTTTCATGGTTGAGTGGCCCAAATATTTTTAAAAAAAAATTTCTTCTTACACAAATTAAATATTTTAATAAAATGGCTGATTGTCGATGTATCATTCATGAAATTTTTTTATTTTTATAGTTTACATCTAATATCTTAATGTGCTTTCTTAGTTAACTGTTATACAAATAAAACATTTGTTATGCTAATATACTAAATAATAATAGGACTAGCGGAAGCTTTTATGCTCTAAAAGTCTGATTTTTTTTCATATTTCTCATGAGTATTGACCTTGTTCATTATGTTTTTTTAAGGATCTTTTTAAGATGCACAAATATTAGTTGACATTCGTTTTCTCATTTTGTAGAATCTTACGATTCTCGATCTAATCTTACAACCCAATCCTAAGGACCCTCCCATCAATCCATTATAAAATCCTGATTTTAACAACCTTGATTTACAGTGACAGTGAGGTTGCATGGATCATCCATGGTGATGGTGTATATATATGCATAGAGAGGAGAGAGTCAGATGAGTTAGAGAGAGCACTTTAGATAGAGAGAATTTGTATATCTTTTCAATTATTCGCCGATTCTTAATCTCAATTCACGCAGGATGAGGAGTTAATGGCATAGAAAAATGCTTGAATGAGAAGGGGTTTAAAAGAATATTGGGATTGAAACACCAGGGTTGAGGAGATGTGAGATTGAACATTCAACCGAAGCAAGTTAAAAACAAGTTTTTTTTTTCCAATTTTATGGTGATTTGTGAGAGGCTTTGGGTGGAATGCAAATAAAGCCACCATAAAGAAAATAAGAAATATAGAAAATTTGAGATAGGTCAAATTTGATTAATAAAAAGTCCTAGAACTGCACTAAAACAAATGGGACAAGAAAATTATCTTCCTAAAAAAAGTTATATTATAACAAAACTTTTCTAAAATAAGAAAAATGTGTTTTTAGAAGCCTAAACAATGAAATTTGGTCAAAAAACGATACACCTCACAGCCAAAGGCAATGAATTTTACTTGTCATGTCGTTTTGGATCAATTTCGGCGATGTTAGCACGGATTTCTAGGTTTCCGACAAGTTACTTTTGATGCTCTAATTTGTCCAAAAATATTCGACAACTGGTTCTACATCATAATGCCAAAGCTAGTAGGTTTGTATCCAGTCCACCTCTTTCAGCAATCTATATCAATGTTGACTTACACTGGATAATGGTCCAATAAGTAAAATAAAGAGGACATGACTTGGCACATTTACATTCAAACCCCTTTTCAGGTTGTTATTTTCAATTATTTGTTCTAGGAAAATAATCATGAATGATATAACAACCTTTCAATTATAACCCCCAATTTTTGTTTTTATTTTTTGATAGGTAAATAGCACACACACCCACTTTGCACCTAGGGGGATTTGAACCCTCAACCTCCCATACTGGGGAGGTGGAGGAGATACCAGTCAAGCTAAAGCTTGTTGGTTATTTTAATTTGAATAGCAACCAGCCAACCATGTTCCAAATTTGTAAGACTCCCGCAACATTTGCAACTTACAACTAGCTTTGACCATTTGTGTAGGAAAAAAAAATAGCTTTGCCCGTTTCACAATCCTAGGAATGGCAAAGGGGCGGGTTTGCGGCGGGGTGACCCTTCCCCAACCCTGATCCCGTTTATATTTTTTGCCCCCGACCCTGTCCTGCCCAGTTTAGAGGTTTACCCCGACCCCGACCCCGACCCCATTTATATTCTCCGACTTCACCCCACCCCGTCCCAAACCCCAATATATATATTTTTTAAGTAAGTTAAAATTTTTATTTTGATAAGTAAATTAATTTTTTTTCCAAAATAACTAATACAAAAAAAAAAAATATGAGTGTGATATGAAAAACTTTAAAACTAATTTTATATAGTGTTATTTATTAGTAAATATAGTATATATAAGAATAAATAAAAAAAAACTTAATAATAAACGGGACGGAGTCGAGGCGGGGTGACCATCCCCGAACCCAACAGAATTTTAAAAGCCATACCCCGACCCCGTTTATGAGCACCCCACACCCGCCCCATTAAGGGCAGAACAGGGCGGGTCCCCAACAGGGGCGGGGCAAATTGTCATCTCTACACAATCCCTAGAGATCATTTATTTCCTTCTATTGTGAAAATAATATTTAAAAAAAAAAAAACAGATAGTCAGTAATCATTATTAATTGGACCCCCTAAAAAACATACATCATACACCATGTACTCTCATAATGACATCAACCCAAACTCCAAAATCTCATAATCTTGAATCCATTCACACACAAAACATTTGCGTGAATATGATAAAATTGAAAACATATTCAAACTCGAATGCAATATAACTACCAAAATCGTTTCCCTCATTGATAAGGATTTAAAATTTCGGATTTTGTTTGATTCTCTTTTCTCTCAAGAACCATGAACCACAGAATAATCAAATCACAAAAAAAAAAAAAAAAACTGTGAATCATTGAGAACTCTACAGTTCCCTAATTTGAATAAAATGTATCAATCACTGTCACTCTTTATAACAAAAAACTAATTAATGATCAGTATCAAAAGTTACATATTATCATAATCTTAAGATTATTCCTAACCAGGAACAAAGATCTTCAATAATTAGAGATCATCAAATAAACTAAATAAGTAGATTGAAATCAAACTATTGAACATGTAATACAAAACCATTTATTCACCTTCATTTTGTGAAGAATTTCCCTTCCGGACATGACTGTCTTCTCGCCAAGCTTATTTTCAGATATATATACAAATGCGCTGGAGAAAGAGAAGAAAGGAAACGAATGACGTTGGGAGAGAAGGAATGGACTGGGTAGAGATATATATATATATATATATATATATATATATATGTATGTTGATGTATGTAGTTGGGTTGACTCAAAGCATGTGAACTGCCAGTGATATTTGCCCAAAAAAGGCGTCTGGGCGGGGACGACATTTCCCCAAGCTAAAAAGACCTGGTGCCCTTGTGGTCCCACATGAAAATTTTGAATAGCCTCCGTTTCAGACCTCTTTTTTTCTTCTCGTTCTTTTTTTTTCATTTACAAAATTATCTAATTTGAATTGCAATCTGTATTTTACTAAATAAATTCTGAATATATGTAATTAAGATACTTGGATTTTTTAATGATACAAAATTGATGGGAAAATAAAAAATGTGTAAGGGTTGCAATTTTTTTTTTTGGTCATATTTCGTATATGGTCTTAATGTAGTATTATAAAAATTACCTACTAAAAAATATATAGTATTAAAATTACAATGGTATAAATAATAAATTATTGATTAATAACCTCATTATATTATTAATCCTAGATTCTTAAATGGCTATGAAATTTTTTTTTGTTTTGCCTTCATAAACCGATTCTTAAGACATTTTCGATAATTATTCAAATTTAAATTTGAGTTGGTGTAAAACGTTTTTCAAATTCAAACTCATATCAAATATGTTTTTATGCAAGCTAAAATCCAAATATATTGTAAACTTAAATTTATAATTGTAACTTAATTTGAGTTAGATTATTGGAGAACATAAAACTCAAATTTATTTTTTACTGAAATTTGGATTTGCGTTTGAATCATTAATGGATATGGCTTTATAATGGTATATGCAATTTATTTTTTATACAAAGATGGAAGAAAAACTTAACTATTACTTATGTATGTGTTGTTTTGAAGAATCAAATTCATCTCAATTGAATGAAGAATATGTGTTCACGTTACTCGTATAGAAGCTCGGACTTAGTATATGCAATTGTTGAATTTTAGAAAATAAAGGTACACAAAATGTCCTAGAACCAATGTATTTTTGGGTGTGAATTGACTTTAGTTTTAACAAGAAACAAAGAGTAATACATATATGTGTGTGTGTGAGTGTGTAACAGATTTTCTTTATTTCAATTTTTTACTTTTAAACATATGGTGATAGAGTTTATTATAATAAATACATGCTGGTCTTATTAGTGGATTCTCTCACATTGTGTTTCAGAAGTAAGAAAAGTCATTATATTAAATATTTTTTCAAAATATATTTTAAAAAAAAAATTGATTATCAAAATTTAATCACATGTGATATATTTACAAAATCCAAATTCTATTATTGTCTTATTTTTTTCAAAAATTCAATAAAGTATGTAGTAAAAATAAAAGAAAAAAATCAATAAATAATTAGTGATGAGAATGAACTTATAATTTTAAAACTGGCGTGGGGCTGGACTGGGTCCTAGTTCACGTGACATAATAAGTTAGCATGATTTATTTGACTCCACCGTCCTGATGTGCAAATGCAATGCAGGATTAGCATGAATCATTGAATGATATGCCCAACTTGCATCTTACATATTAAATTTGTTAGGTACATGTACAATCTACATTATTGAAGGTTGGGTTAATAATATAACCAGTTCGACATAGATCCTACATACGCTTTAAAGAAGGACGATATAAGTGTATAGGTGTGTAAACAGATCGGATTGGATAGAGGATCATTCATATTTTATTTGTTAAAACAAATATCGGTTCGGATCAAATTTTTTTACGAACTTATAAATTTTTAATTTAAATTTGAGTTTATTAATTATATGATATGATCTGATTCCTATAATAACATTAATATATATTTAAATAAAAATATATCCTTGAAAGGTTATGAGTGAAAAAATAGAAATAATGTCATTTGGGATGTTGAAATAACTGGTATATAGATATATGGGTAAATTATATTGTTCTCTTCTAATATTTCTGACAATTACACTAGTCTCTTATGAGGTTTTTGAAATTATATTGACCTCTCGTATTTTAGTTGACAATATACAGATATTCCCTCCGGTCAATTTTGTTTTCAAAATATGAAAACTACTCATTTTATGTTTTTTTATCTAATTTTTGAAGTTTTGACTAACCTATTTTTTTATTTTCTAAATAAATTTTGATAAAAATTTTAAATTTATTTTTATATAAAATAAAAATAACTTATTTACCTTAAATTTATTTTTAAATCAAATAATAAAAAAATCTTTAAAAAAAGTTATAAAAAGTTTATCAAAATAAAAAAAATGAAAAATAAATAAATAAAAGTGATAGTTTTTTTCATTTTAAATAAAAAAAATTGACTAAAAGAAAATATAAACATAATGTCAAATAAAGTATGGGAGGTTGAGGTTTTTGAAATTACACTGACCTCTCTTATTTTAGTTGATAATATACAGATATCTCCTCCGATCAATTTTGGTCTTCAAAATAACAAAACTACTAATTTTATGTTTTTTTATCTAATTTTTGAAATTTTGACTAATCTATTTTTTATTTTCTAAATAAATATTGATAAAAAAAAAATTAAATTTATTTTTATATAAAATAAAAATAACTTATTTACCTTAAATTTATTTTTAAATAAAATAATAATAAAATCTTTAAAAAAAGTTATAAAAAGTTTATCAAAATAAAAAAAATGAAAAATAAATAAATAAAAGTGATATTTTGTCATTTTAAAGAAAAAATTTGACTGAAAAAAAGTATAAACATATTGTCAAATAAAGTAGGAGAAGTTAGTGTAATTTCAAAAATAAAAAAAAATAATATAATTATCAAAAGTTTTAAAAAAAATTAGTATAATTTATTCAATATAATATATATATATATGGCAGGTTAGACCAAATTTTTTTAAAAGTAGAATGAGGATGATGTCATGCACGAGTTGAAGGATTCAAGTTTCAACTATTTTGAAGATTATTTTCTATAAAATAAAAATGATATAATCCAACCAAAAGAAGAAAAAAAAGCTTTGTAATGAGCTAGACTGGTGTTGATGGTCAGCGCATCTCCAGCCATGTGGCATGTTATAAATGGTAATTGCCAACACGTCTTCATTATGTAGTATCTTGTGAACTTCACAAAGTCACATGATTAGTTGGATGTGTGTTAGAGCAGGTGCTTTCAAGAGGTTGCTTTTTCAAGTCCTACAAGGGTTTTCATGAACAAGGGCCTCCTACTAATGCTAGGACGGCAATGCCCCCATCCCGTTCCGCTCTTAATAGAATCTGTTTTGAAAAAAAATAAGTGAGGTGAGATAAAAATGAAAAAAAAAAATTACTTCGACATGAGTTTAGGACATGAATGATTTAGGTATTCGTTTTATTTCGATTATATTTATAAATTATTATATAATTTTTATTTAAATTATTATATAAATTTTTCATGTCAAATACTTGTTCGAAAGTTGAATTTGTCTACTACGGAAAAGATAAAAACAAAGAGTGGCTTATGTAATATGATAAGTATAGATATTATAATGAATTGACAAATTCATAACTTGATTGATAAATAGACATCATTAAAAAAAATAAAATTATGTATGACTTAATTTTGATAAAAGCTTTTAATCTAATGTATATACTTCTTGTTGTCATTGGACCTTCAAAGTAATGATCTTGTTAGTAGTTCTTGTCAAATTCAAAATGAGTTGTTGCTGACTAAAACCATTCATTGTGCTTCTTGAGTTACAATGGCACCAATTCAATAATGACACCAATCAAAGGATATAATTTGGTTGATACCTCATTTGATTTGGTATGATGACAAAGGGTACATCTTGAAGAAATTTGAAACATAGAAATTATCGAAGTTTTTGTAATTAGACGTCATTTGTCTCCTAGCTAAAGTCTAAGAACATGTTAAAGTTTGCAAAAGCGTGCGGTTATTCAAACAAACTCCAAGTATATGATCAATTTACTAAAAATCGTATATTGAGTAAGATTAGGCATGCCTTTGACATGGTTCAAACTATGGACTTTTTGAGAACATGATCTTTTATTCTTATGACCTTAACAACAGAGTTAACTCTTGTGTTGATTTTTACTTAAAGTTTGTGTTTTGATTATCATCTTCAACTTTAATTTGTGTGTCTCTTTTACTCATAATTGACACCACTAGAAAGATATATAATTTGGTTGATACCTCTTTTGATTTGATATGATGACAAAGGATACATCTCGAAAAAATTTGAAATATAGCAATTACTGAAGTTTTTGCAATTAGACCTCACTTGTCTCCTATCAAAAGTCTAAAGGCATGGTTGAAAAGACTAGCTAGAGACAATAATCTTATGTCCAAGCTTTGGATTCTCACCTTTTTTTTTGTTTGTTGTAATGACCAAGACCTATCAATCACAAGTTTTTTGAGCTTGCAATTATCAAAACAAACTCTAAATATATGATCTCTTCCCTGAAAATCGTATATCAAATAAGACAAGCCATGCCTTTAACATGGCTCAAACAGATTTCTTGAGAACATGATCCTTTATTATTAATTTTTTTTGGATATGCAGGAGTATTTTGGGTTAACTTAGGCACATCAGGCTAAGTTCTTACAGCTCAAACAAGTCTTTTGAAATAAAACCTTCATTTAGCAATCCGCAGCCCCAAGAGTTGATAACGAGAGGAATCGAACCCAAGAACTTGAGATGATAAGTCCCTAAACTCTCAATCCAATGCAATCTCAATGTGGATCCTTTATTCTTATGTCCTTGTCAAGAGAGTTAACTCATGAGTTGATTCTCATTGAAAGTATTGTTTTGATTACTATGTTTAACTTTAATATGTATAAGTAGTCTCTTTTACTCATAATTGACACCACTCAAAAGATATACAATATCGTTGATAGCTTATTTGATTCGATATGATGACAAAGGATACATCTCGAAATAATTTGAAACATAACAATTATTGAAGTTTTTGTAATTAGACTCATTTGTCTCCTAGAAAAAATCTAAGGGCATGTTAAAGGTTGAAGAGTATAGAGATAATCTTATGTTCAAGCTCTGAATTTTCACCCAATTTTTTAGTTCTTATTTTTGTAATGACGTAGAAATGTCAACCAAAAGTTTTTTAAGCATGTAGTTGTCAAAACAGGCTGGAGATACATGATCCCTTCCCTAAAAATTGTATATCAAGTAAGACAATGATGCATGTCTTTGAAATGGCTCAACCTATAGACTTTTTGAAAACATGATCCTTTATTCTTATGACCATATTAGTTAACTCATGAGTTGGATTCTCACTTTTAAAGTATGTGTTTTGATTACCACGTTTAACTTTAATTTGTATTAGTCTCTTTTACAATTATAATTGGGTATTCCTCAAATTTTTGCAGAATGAATAGAACATAAGTTTCTTTTCATCTTGGGGTTAGGTTTATTTCCCTTCCAAGTCAATATATTCTTTGTTGAATAATTAGAAGCAGAAGCAGGATAATCCAACCGTGCCCATTTAGCATTAACAAATGATTTTATTCCACTATAGTCATTGGAAGGGAGTTTTGATGAGAGGTGAAACTAGAAGACTTACTACACCCTTGGGAATGTCATACAGGCCTACTATTTTCTGTGTTGTCCAAATGCATATTGTGTTTTTCTATCTTATTTTCTCATAATCTAGACACAAGATGATGAGAGTTGCATATATTAATAGGATCATCTCCACTCTTGAGAAGAAGCTTAATTGGGAACTAATCCCATTGAGTTTGTCAAGTGTTATATATAGATAGATATACATATATATATATATATATATATATATTATATGACCCACACACACCCGCGCACACATATTTCAGGATAAATTACACAAGCATTTGTTGGAGAAAATGGGCTTTGAGGATAAATAATTAGCTATCTTTAAGCTAAAATTAAAGTGAGTCCCACACATTAATTTTAGTGGGTCTACATGAGAATGTATTCTCCTCTATGAGAAGATTAAGATCATATATTGGGTTGCTCAAAACTATTAAGGAGTGAATGAGAAATTACCTCCAAACATCACTACTTGAAAATAATAACAAAAGTTTGAAACTTGTGGAAAAGCTTATGTCCCATATAAGATGGGCACAAGGCTTTTAAAGAGTATATATACATACACCTACCTTGGAAGAGGGTTTGGGCTCTAAAGGGTACTCAAGTTTTGTGGAAGGGGGAGAACCTAGCACATGCTTAGTTCAATACACACGTGCCGCCCCGCTGTCGTTTTGTTACTGTTAAAGACAAATCAAAACATTGTCGTTTAGTTACCAGAATAATTAAAACTAAAAACGTCACCGTTCTGCGAGTACATTTTTTAGTTTTGGACCAAAAACGTCGTTTTGTTGGTTTTGAACCAAAACAAAGTCGTTTTGCAATTGCGTTGGTTTGATTGAACAATTGTCTTCTTCATGAATGCGCCTGTGTTTGTTCACCATGAACAGATGCAATTGAACCTTCATGACTGTACCAAACAGTCATGAAGAAGTCAATAAATACCCAAATCCCTCATTGCATTCATTCATTCGAAATATTGCATTCTCTCTCTTTGCATAAGTCAAGTTCGAGTTGCTACCATTGTTGTGTTCGTTGGATTCTAAAAATTGAAGTGTTGCATCTTTAGAATCAAAATCCGTTCTATTTTGAGAGACAGTTACTCATCAACTTGAGCACCGAGAAGGAGTATATTCATCTCAAAAAAATTATAAATTTCACAAGCCTCGAATTTTTAATTTTGTTCAAGTCAATAAACAGTGAGTTCAAGTGTTATTTAATTTCTTTATTTTTTCTGTTTTAATTCTAATAACAGTATATATATATATATATATATATATAATCAGTATCCAACAACATTTTCTACATATTCACTCATTTTATTTAATCCTCTATCATTTATAACTTTACATAGAAACTCTTTCATATGTCAAAAATCAATTTTGGTTGATACATATTAAATATAAATTTTAACATATGATGATGTGTATCTATTAATTTTTAAATTATAGAATGTCAAAAATTTTGAGTAAAACTGTAAGGAGAATCTATGCTATTTTTTTTTTCATTTTCTTTCTAATTATGGTAAATTACACTAATCTCTCTTAAAATTTCTGACAATTACAAATAACTTCTCTCTAATTTCTAAAATTATATTGTACCCCCTAATTTTTTAATGTTAATAACAATCCCCCCTTTGTTAGGAGCCGTTATTGACTCTCACGAAAATTGCTGACATTAGTATTAATTTTTTTAAAAATACAAAGTTTACCTTTGTCCTCATAAAAACACTATAAAATGACAGTAATAACCTTAAAAGAAAGTGCAAAAACACATGTACGTATCTCTGTATGTACTAATTTTTCCAGACGACACACACACAAATATACACACACACATGGATATCGGACTCTATTTCTCACCCATTCAAATTATAAAACCAATCAATGGAGAGAGAGTTCGAAAAAATATATAAGTAGAAATTTAAACATAAGGTGAAACAAGGTATAAGAATCAAGTATATATATATACACACACAGTTAGAAATTTACACACATGAAAGAAGGCAAAGTGGCAAGTAAAATAAAGAATTAAAAATGTTTATACAGTTGATGATGTGACATGTGATAATATTTTATTAATTTTATATCAACTGTATATACATTTTTAATAAAAATTTCAAGTAACAAACATAGCATTACGGAAAATAAAACCGATTAATCTCCTTAACACAACCAGTCCCCTCTCTCTTTGGAAATTCATAATCAATCATATGACTATCAAAGCTCAAAATACCAATGAATAGTTAACAACCTCATCACTGCAATCTCAAGAAAAATAAAATCTATACATCTGAAGAAAGAGAAATCCCAAAACTCCAATGAATCAATTCAAATCCTAAAATCTCTAGAAATGGTGGTGGATGAAGATACCTAGTGAGTTTCTTCACAAATCTCGATTGATGGCTTTTATCGTCGGTCGAATACGAAAACGAAAGAGACAGACACCCAAGAATTGATTGGCACTCTCTCAAAAATAACTGAAGTAGGTTACATTGAGTTGTCGGCGGCGAGGGTTTCAACACCATTAATCGAAGTGAATTTGAGCTCCATCGAAGGCATAGTACCAAACACAGAACTTCCTTGTTTTCTCACTTCTCTCGACGGTTATGGTGCGGTCGAAGACGAGTGGCTCGGAGGTTGTGGAGTTGGTGAAAAGTTCGTCCGCCGGAGTCTTTGATAGATCTCTACGTGAAATAGAATTTGGGTTTGAGGTGTGGATATTTTACAAAGAGAGAAGGTTTTTTGGGTGAGTGTTTCCAGAGAGTTTTTTTTGTTAGAGAGAAAAAGGGTGGAGATGAGGAATTGAAGCTCAATAGGGATAACAATGGCTCATTTTTAATCTTCTTCGGATGGAAGGAATTGGAATGAAAAGGAAGGAGAGGAAAGGAAAGGAAAAGTAAGTGTAGTTTATAAGATGTTTGTTTTAAAAAATTTGAAGGAAATGGAAGGAAAAGGGAATGAGAAATTAATTCCTTTAAAAATGAGAGGAAATAGAGAAAGAAAATAAGAATTTAATGAATTTTTAATAATATTAATATTATTTTTAAAATTGTAAAAAATAAAATAAAAAAGACACCTCTATTATAGGGTATCCAAATACACATTATTTACTCTTTCATTTTCTTTATCTTCTTTATTATTTTTAAATAAGATGAAAGAATTATATTAGTATTTTCTTTTTTTTTTCCTTTTCTTTCTCTAGTTATCCTAAATATAAAAAATAGATTACCCTCTTCTTTTTTCTCTTCTCGCTAATAATTAATACTCTTCTCTTCATTTTCTTTCCCTTCTAGTTATTCAAATAAACTTTCAGTCTTCGTGGTCTTCGTATCTCTTTGATCAACAAGATGAAATGCAAATGAGTTTGTATTGTATTTTTAAATTTTGTTGACTAAATAGTACATCTTTAATTGAGGGTATATTTGTTTTTTTGTAAGTTTTGTAATTTCGTTTATTCAAACATGTCTAATTGAAGGTGCAGTGTAATTTTAAAAATATTATTAATAACTATTAAAAATTTTAAAAGAGAAATTTAACATTTTAATTATTAATGATAAAAATCAAATTTTTAAGTCCTAACTCGAACTCTTTATATTCGATGTCAAATGCTAAATTTTAATAAGCATGAGGGATGATTAACTGTTAGCATTTTAAAATTTGAGTAGTGCATTTTGAAATTCGTAAAAAATAAATGAATTGCAAAAGTAAAGTTAAAAAGTTCTTAGTTATACATTTAACATTATAATTTCTGCATTAATTGTAAACTTCAAGTAGGTATTTTTTTTTTTGGAAATAATAATTGATTTCATGTTTAATGACAGAGAATTTAGATTAAATCCCACACGACGAATGGTGTTTTTCACAGAGAATCAAGTGGATATGACAATAAATAGAGCTGTCAATCGGTCTGATACGGCATGGTGATCAGGTGAGTAGAAGCAGGCACGACACAACATGATAGGTCGTACCGAACTGACTCTCTTAAGCACGTGACACGGCCCAAACACAACGGCCTGTTGACACGACACATTAGGTTTGGTTTATTTTTTATCTTATTATCATTTATTATTATTATTATGTGAACATATTTAAATAAAATATTATAACAATTTTTAAAAAATGCAAATATAATAATTACAAATAATAAAGTGAATAATAATAATATTAAATAAACAAATAACAAAGTAAAAATAAAAAAAATAAAATAAAATATTATGATTACAAATAATAAAATAAAAATAGTGATAATATGTAGTCAGAATAAAAAAAATAACATTTAAAAAATTTATGATTGATATTACTCATTTAAAGAAAGAAAAAACAAGAAAAAGAAAAAACTGAGAGGCCCGCAAGTCGGGTTGGGCCTAATAATTTTTGCACATGGGCTAGCCCGTTTGGTAAGATGGGACGGCTGAAACGGGCCCGCCCGTTTGACAACAAAATGGCGACGTAATAATAAATATTAAATAGTATCCATATTGCATGTTCACTTGTAGCCGTTACACGAATAAAGACGCCTCATTCTAACAGTCACCAGCTCCCACTTTTTAAAAATTCGACCGTTAGAAAAATCGAAACGTTAATACTGCCCTTTCCACTACTCGTCACTCTCATTTTGCTCGCTCTCACATCAAGCAAACAGAAAATCTTTCTGAGTAAGATAAGAAATCCGACCGCTTGTTTCTATCTCTCTTCCGGTCCGCGCTTCCTTCATTTTCTCTCTAAATCTCCTTACATTTCTCTCTCTAGTTTCTACAACGAAAGCTACTGAATCATCAATGGGGGCGGTCGACGAATCCAACATCTTCATGATCGACGAGGCCTATGAGTTCTCGGCCCCTCGATTTTTTGACTTCATAAACAGCGAGACCGAAGAGGAAATGCGCAAAGCAGAGCTCTGGTTCGAAACGGCTCTGACCTACGCACCATCCCGTACGTCTTTGACCTTCTCTTGATGTCACACTGTTCTCACTTCCTTTCTTGAATTATGGCTACTTGATTGAGTTCTTTGAATTATTGTAATCATGAAGTGTCTTGGGGATTTAGGGTTTTCTATAATTTTATTGAACTTAAAAAGTTCTTTGAATTCAATTTCGTGGGGTTTTTATGGTTTAAAAAATTTTAAAATATGAAATTACGTGTGTTTGATCAGAATGTGCTCTTGATTTGATTCTTAGTTTTAGGATTTCTAGTTAAATATTCTTGAATTTGAATTAAAGTGTTGTTTGTTTTGATCTTTTGATGTATTCTGGTCGTCATATTTTGTTAAAATTGTATAAAAAATGGGCTTTTAATTTCTTTTATATGCATTGCACTGCCCGTACTAGGGTTTTGGCCCTTGTTGTTCTCGGGTATTTGGTGTGATCTCTACCAATAATTGCCTTCGAATTTTAAGGTTTTCTATAACTTTCCTGCATTCTAAAACTTAATTTGGCAAAAAACAGTGTGGTTTCAAGGAAAGGAGTTACACTGTTATGAGGTTTAATTGAATGACCTTTTTCTTTTACTCAGGCTATGTGTTGTCAAGCTACTCTGGATTAAGTAGCTTTGGTACCAAAAATGAAGAAAAGGCTACCTTTTTCATCATTTGTTAGGATAACTCTTGAGAAGATAATAATGCTTGGAAATTCAGCTCATAGTTATCACAATTCGCTCCCCCCTAGCATATTGGGATCGCATGATTCAAAACATGAATCATTAGTGATTTAGAACACGAGATTTAGCATTCTAATGTAAAATATCGAAAGTCTCAAAAAAACAAATCATGTGATACAAGAAAAATACATACACATCATTGGACTTTTATTTTATAATGGCTTGAATTTTTTCAAAAAAAGTGTATGTATATATACATAAATATATTATTACAAATACAATAAAAAAAGATATCACGTTCCAAATAAATGTATTTCGTTTTAACAAAGCAATTCGAAGAAGCTTACACCTTATGTATCACATTTTGTAACCAGTGACGATCTACGTTCCCGTTCCACGTATCATAATGATCTCCGTTCAAAGTAACATTTCAGGCTTTTTAACCAACCCTTTTTAAGGTAGAGTACTAATAATTGTGTTTGAAAATATTTTGGAAATCTTATTTACAAAAAATATATATTTTTATTCTTGATTAATGGTTAGATTTCATTAATTCTCCTTCTAGATGAGACTTGTAAGGAACCTTGTGAAACTATCTGAAAATATTTTGGAAATTTTACCTATCAAAATATATATTTTTATTCTTGATTAATGTTGAGATTTTATTAATTCTCCTTCTAGGTGAGACTTTTGATGAAACTGCAACCTAAATAACTATCTGATCGCAAGTTTCATCATCCAACATCATGGCCAGTAAAAATTCTATTTCTCCATCTCTACTTTGCAAGAGGATTAAGAATTGCAAAGTTGTGGCAAGTGGATTTTACAATGGTAATTTATTTTTGTTGGGCCATATAATTAATGAAATGGAGAAATAGAATTTTTGCAATAGACCCTCATAAATGTTAGAAATTCTCTTACTGTGATGTATGCACTCGATGCAATGACATTGATGTTTGACCAGATTCTAATTATATTAGTACCCACTTTAGATTTCCATTTTTATCCATTATCTGGCTTCGAGATAAGGGTTGATGTTTGAACTTCTTTGGCTAAATTATTGCAGCTTGTATGCCAAGAATTAAGACAGGCAGATTGGCTCAGCTTGAGAGACTTTGTGAATTTACTGAAGCTGAGCAATTACACAAGGTAACCTGATTTTTTTCATATTTCATCTCCCTCATATGGGACTTATATAATTTTCACCTGTGCATTGTGTTGGTTAATGGATGGAAAGATGACAATCGACTGAAAATTGGTTGTAGTCATCAGAATCATCAGAAGAAACAACTACATCAAAGATCACAAAGGAATCAACTTTGGAGCCAGAGAAGGATCAAACAAGGTCAGTGGATTTGCAGAGACCTTCACAAACAAGGTCAGTGGATTTGCAGAGACTTTCACACCTATATACGTAATGTTACTTAATATATTTTTTTTCTTTTTTATTCTTTGGTAAAATGTATTAATTACTCTTTATATATTAGGCCTCAAATGGCTGCTGAAATCAGGGAAGGAAAAGTAGCTCCAACTGAGGCCAAAGAAGAACTTGGTACAAGCCTTTTCAGTCTGGTATGTCAGTAGCTGAATGTTTTTGTAGCTAATAGTTTCCTGGATAGAAACATGAGCAACTTTCTTGTTTAGGGGTTCTAATTCTTGTCGTGTTTCACCAAATTTTCAGGTTTCTGCTGATAAAAAGTCTTGTGAAGCTAAGGAAAATGGAAGGTCTGCTTTTTCTTAGTAGAGGCTTGTCTAGACCGATTAATATTTACTGAAAAAGAAATAGAATCATAATTCAGTAATCTTCATCTCTTAATTTGCCTTTTTTCTGTTGATTTCAGTGTTTTAAGTGGAAGTGCCTCTTCTTCCAGCATGAAAGTTGAACCGCCTAATGACAAGGATAATACATCCACTGGTTGGTATTTGTATTATACTGTTCATCCCAGATTTTAAGTTGTTGTTTAATTTTTCCCTCTTTTTTAACAATATTGTGCTCAAATTACATTTAACTTGTTCCTATTAACTCTAGTAGGAGCAGAAGCTTGCACTCCTAAACCACCATCAATTTCTCGAAAGGGTCTTCTAGAGACTGATTCCAAGAAGCACCAGACAGCCAAAAAGATAGCTAGTATGGTTAGGAATCCATCAACACAGAAGTCAAAAATTCAGTCACATTCATCACAAGCTAAAAGCATCAAACCAGCTAGTGTGAGAAGGTTGTTATATATTTTTTTTATCATGCTTATTTCCTCTCATTCTGCTATTTTCTGAAACCTATTGGAATGCTGATTGAGGGGGTACCTGTCTCAAATGTATAGAAACACAAATGTGAAAAACAATGTTGGAACTCCTGGTTTTGCTCAAGAAAACCAAGCCATAAAGAGGCAAAAACTCGAAGGTGGAAAATCTAGACAGGTGAGTGTACTCTTTCTCTGTTTTCATTGTAGTTCTATGATTCATTTAATCTGAAATATTTTCTTTTTTCTCAAATTTCTTAGATCCTTAATATTAAAACTCAAAATTTGCCCCATAAATCAAGAACTGGTCTAACCAGCAGCAGTTCCAACTTAGGCACTTCAACTGTTAAGACTCGTAAAGAAGAGAGAAAGGTTTGTTGCTCAACAGGATTCTTTATTGTGATTCAAACTCTACATGTTTGCTGGATTTGGGAACTGACCCATTGATCATTTCCTTCACTGTAAAGGTTTATGTTCGGGACCTAGCACCTCCTCCTTTTGTCTCGATGGCAGAAATGATGAAAAAGTTCCAATCCAATACAAGAGGAATGTCCCTGCCCCACATGAGCAGTTCCCTTTCACATGTAATTGAAATAGACTTCTCATATTTTTGCTTTCTTATGGACCTTATCCAGCTTAAGATTTTATATTACTTCTATTCATTTCAGCCTTCATTGCTCCAATTTAAATTTCCAGGATGATGCTGCTTCAATCATGCAGAGAAAGCCTAAACTCACACTAACAAGGCCTAAGGAACCGGAATTTGAAACTGTTCAGCGGGTTCGTTCAGTTAGGGTTAAGAGTTCTGCTGAGCTTGAGGAGGAGATGATGGCCAAAATTCCCAAGTTTAAGGCTCGGCCACTAAACAAGAAGGTACTCATTTTGTTTGTTTTGTTTCCATTGAGGAGTCTTTTTCTTAATTCACTGGTCGTCTATATATGTTGCGATCGAATGGTTATTTTGTTTGTTACAGATTCTGGAAGCTTCAACATTACCAGCTTTACCAAGAAGTACACCTCACTTACCAGAATTTCAGGTGAACTGCTTTCTTGACGAATGATGATGAGAAAGAAGAAAGCAACTACTATAATTGGGACATTTAAACTAAAATTTGATCAATTGCTGCAGGAATTTCACTTAGAGACAATGGCAAGGGCAAACCAGAATGCAGAAACATCTACAGTGGCTTCAACAGAATCTGCACCTCAAGTATAAATAGCCTTATTCCAACACTTAAAATTGCTCTGTCCCAGCAGAACTGATTCAGTCTATTTACTGACCCAAAATTATTTAATTTGTGTATCACAGAATCACCAGTGGAAACCTCATCTTACAGCACCTAAGACACCCCTTCTTCAAACCTCAATGAGGGCACGTCCCCTCGGGATCAAAAGTTCTGAAGAACTGGAAAAGGAAGAACTTGAAAATGTTCCGAAGTTCAAGGCAAGACCTTTGAATAGGAAGGTATGTCTTTGCCTTTCAATTTACCATCATATTGGCAACTTTATATCTTAGGTTTTTCTATTTAATTTCTGTTTTCAACTTATGTAGATATTTGAAAGTAAAGGGGATTTGGGGATGTTCTGTAACACAAAGCGGCACATCACTATACCAAAAGAATTTCACTTCGCAACAGATGAAAGGATTCCACCACCAGCCTCCGTTGCTGATCTGTTTGACAAGGTTATTGAATTGTCTCCTTGATTCTCTACTTGTGGTCCTACCTAGCTAAAAAAATATTTGCATTGGCAGCGTCTCATCATACTTTTTATTCTCTTCTCCAGCTTTCATTGAATTCGGAACCTCACCATGAGAAACAGCTTCCAAGGAACACCACGCCAAACCCATTCCATCTCCACACGGAGGTATGTTAATTTATGTCCTTAGTTGATAAAATTACACTCCGATGAGTTCTGTTGGCACTTATATTTTTTTCTGCTGTCTGGGTTTGTGACACCAGGAAAGAGGGCAAGAGAAAGAGAGGAAATTTGTGATGGAAGTCATGCAGAAACAGTTGGAAGAGGAGAGAGCCAGGATTCCGAAGGCTAACCCTTATCCTTATACCACCGATTACCCTGTGGTAAAGAAATTTATTGTCAAATTCCTAGTTTTACTTGTGAACATTTTTTTGAAAGACATTTTTGATAATTACCATAACTTCTTATGCAGATTCCACCAAAACCAGAGCGAAAACAATGCACAAAACCAGAACCTTTCCAACTAGAGAGTCTGATGAGGCATGAAGAGGAAATGCAGAGGGAAATGGAAGAAAGGCGGAGGATGGAGGAGGAGGAAGCTCAGATGAGGATTTTTAAGGCCCAACCAATTTTGAAAGAGTGAGCACTACTTAATGATAGAGTTTATGCACCCTTTACCATTTTTTTTTTCTTCTAAAAAATGATTGTAAGTGAACTAATGTTTCACGGCAGGGATCCAATTCCAGTTCCTGAGAAAGTGCGAAAAGCCCTCACACAGGTTCAGGAATTCAGTTTACATGTAGATCATCGAGCTGTGGACAGGGAAGAATTTGATAAAAAGGTAATTCTTCTTTTCTTTTTTTCTCCCTCTGGGGATCAGCATTTGTATTTGAATCCTGAAGTCCTTTTCTTCTAGGTTCAACCATTGAACAATCTTCCAAAGGGGGATGTTGAAGGGTGCGTGTGTATTACTTATCAAAATATAATTAAGATGATACTAGTAGCACGTCATGGCTTTGGCATTTTTTATTAATTTGAAATTTGTGGTTTATGGTACTCAAATGTAAAATTGGTTTACAGATCAAGGAGAAAGAAATGATGTACAAGAGATACAGAGAGGAGGCGGAGTCTGAAAAGATGGTACCGACACTTGCAACATTTTTCTGTACCTGTACAGTCTTGCTATGGTAATGATAGATGATTATTGAACTTCTCCCAACTGTGATCTGCAGATGGAGGAAGAGAAGGCCTTGAAGCAATTAAGGAGGACATTGCTGCCCCATGCAAGACCAGTGCCTAGTTTTGACCATCCTTTCATCCCACAGAAGTATGGAATACTTGCTTGACCTTGCCTAATTCTTCCTTTTACCACATATTTTGGACTGGTTGAGTATAGTAATGGTCTATATAATTTATGCACGTGCAGGTCTTCTAAAGAAGTCACAAAACCAAAGTCCCCAAAATTGAAAGTGCTCCGTAGAAAAGAAAGACGACAAATGGTCAGTGCCATGGCGGCAGTTTCCAGTGCAGCCTCTCACATGAGGTGATTGTTGTGCCGTGTTTTGATGGGCCACTGGGACTGTTCAAGAAACTCTTGAACCCGTAGTTGGGCTGAATGTATGAGTTCTACTACTCCGAATGGCAGTGTTGTTAAAGAACATGATTCTTTTAGTGTCAATTTTATGTACTCACAACTGATTCATGTAGAGTGTAGTTGAAGTGAATTTTATATAAAAATACAGCCCCCAAACTCAACACAAACTAAACTCTCTTCGCTATGTCTTGTCAGTTGCATGAATCAACAAGGCTTAGCTTGCAACATTTGATGATCTCTTATGCCTTCAATCAGTAGAACAAACAAAGCAAGAGACAACCGACCCAACTCGTTTGGACGGAGAGAACTGGAGAAAAAAGAAAAAATTTGGGTGAGAAGTGTTTAATGGAGAGAGAGAGAGAGAGAGAGAAAAGATGAGATAAAGTTTTAGTACGTTTAACCCAATTCTTCAATCTCTCCAAAAGTGAAGAAATTTGAAGGAAAAATAAAGTCTAGTTAATGACTTTTTTAAAATACTAAAAATATTCATAATTGAAACAATTAAAAATTATAAACATAAAAAAAAAGGGTATAACTTTTAAATTATATTTGATAGTTTCTTTTCTTTTCTGTCCCAATTGATCATTTAAAGAATAAATAATGATTTTTTTTTTCTATTTAGTGTTTTAAGCCCACTTCACCAATCTCTCCAAGATTCTTTTCTCTCTCAATTGATCATTTAAACAATAAATAATGACTTTTTTTTCTTTCTATTTAGCGCTTTAGCCTACTTCTCCAATCTCTGCAAAAGTGAAGATTTTAAGAAAAAAGAAATTGTAGTTAATAAATTTTTTAAAATATAAAAAATATCCATTAATGAAAGAATTAAAAATTTTAAACATAAAGAAAACATTATACTTTTTTAAACAATAAATAATGACTTGTTTTTATTATCCTGAACTATCAAACAAGATAAAAATGAATACTTTATTTTTTCTCTTCTCTTTTCTCTTCAATTTTAAATTTTCTTTTCTTTTCTTTTCTCTCCAAAATTCTAAACGAAGCATAAAAGTTGAAGAATAATAAAGCACGCTAATGCCTGAATAATAGATATGAACACATTGAAGGCCTAAACTCCTTGTACCTGCTCTCTTAAAATGGCAAGAATGTGCAATTGAAGGTCTAAATAGAGAAGACAACAGGATTGATTGATTAGAGATAATCTACATAGGTTGATGTGTCGCGTTAGCTATCAATATTTCTTTTTTGTACTTTGTAACCGGGTTAATTTATTAATGTCATTTGTGTCCTGTACTCTTGAAGCCGATTCGCACTCAAATCATAATTGGGTTAATTTATTAATGTTATTTGTGTCTTGTATTATTGAAGCCAATTCGTACTCAAACAATTTTGGACGTTTTTCGAGAGTCCTATCGATCGACACTAGGGATTAGAAAACTCTCCCTTCCTCTCTGTTAGCCGATCGATTCAAAAAGTTTTAGCTTGATCTTAAGCAGTTAGAAAAATGTCAATCGGCACTCAGCATGTGGGCTCAATTTCGCACTTCTCTCTATTATCAAGTTGTAACTCGTTTTTGAGACTTAAATTATATTTAGGACTAAAGTTGTGTAATTTTCAATTTCTTTTAAAGTCTTATTTACATGCATTGTTTTTATAAGTTGTAACTAATTTACTTATTAACTGTCATAAATGAGTTGATGATTCCTCTTAACCATGCACATCAATGACCATTTGTTAAGAGACTTTTGGATAGTTATTGTAATTAAGCGAACTTCTACAAAAATAAAAAACAAAAAAAATTCATGTGACGCTCACATATGTTATCCACCTCTCTTATAAATACTCATTTACATAATCATAAATTTGCCACAAATTCTCTTAAACACTCTATTTGGTATTCTCTTCTTAAACGTCTCAATGTCTACTTTCATTTTATTTTGATTCTTACAACATGCATCACGTATCATCGAAGAGATGATGAAATGAGTTATATGTCTAGCATGACACATCATTTATTATTTAATAAATTTATAATAAATACATGATGTGTCATGTATTTAGGATTACATTCAAAATAAAAATGAGAAAAAAATGTAATGAAGAAATCCTAATCTCCTATCATGAGTTTAAGCTGGCTGCAACTATATGGCTTCCAACTTTCTTGTACTTTGAAACAAGAACGCACTTTTGAGTTGAGCTATTAGTTAGCCGAGGAAGATCATTATCAAATGGAGGCCATGCTAGCTACGACCAAGAAGCTTCTAAATATTTAAGAAAGATCAATTGATCTAATTCTTATAAGGTTATACAAATTAACACTTAATGAGTACTTTATCAAATTTGGGGACCGACAATTTCAATAAAAATGTTTTAACAGCCATATTCCAAAAAAAATGAGATAAAAAAAGTAGCAATATAAGATAAGCTATTTCAGATATAATTATACACTTCATAATCTGAATCTTATTATATTTTTTTTGTATTTTTTCCAGGAGAAAAATGTAAATATGACAATTGGCAAATGAATAATAAATAATGATAACACTTTTCAATTTATATCTCAAATCTCAATCTCAATCTCAATCTCTCTGCCTATTACTCTATTTCACTTTTTATATAATTTTTAATAAGTAAATTATTTATACGAGTGAAAGAGTATTTGATATAGGCATATATATTAAAGAGTATTTAAAATAAATGTAACAAAGATTAAATAACTTAACAATGTCAAGAGTTTCTGTTTTTCATTGTATTACAATAGCAGAGTACACAAGTATATGTAGATACACGGGAAGCTATTCTAAGACATACATGATCTAAGGCTATAGTTATGGTTGACCCTTTAAGTAAGGGATTTTACAATGAAATAATTTCTATAAATAAACTGATTTGATCCTTGTATGATAGCTCACGCCAACACTTCCCTTCAAGTTGGTGCATAGATGTCTCTAATGCCCAACTTGTCGAGTGAGATGTAGAAATTTTTGCTAGATACAACTTTCGTGAGTACATCTGCTAGCTGGTCTTTTGACTTGACAAATGGGAACCGAATGATTTTCTCTTCAAGATTCTGTTTAATGAAGTGTCGGTTGACCTCAACGTGCTTAGTCCGATCATGTTGGATAAGATTATGAGAGATGTCAATGGCTTGCCTTATTGTCGCAAAACAAGTTCATTTTTGAGCTGGGAGCAAAGCCTATTTCCGTCAATAGCCTTCTCAACCAAAGAAGTTCGCACACACCCTTAGCCATACCTCGAAATTCTACTTCAGCACTGGATAACGCAACCACTTTTTGTTTCTTGCTCCTCCAAGTAACGAGATTACCTCCTACAAAGGTGAAGTAGCCTAAAGTCGACTTTCTATCTGAAATATTTCTTGCCCAATCTGCGTCGGTGTATCCATCAACGTTCAAATGATCATTTTTTGTGAACATTAGTCCTTTCTTAGGAGAGAACTTTAAATACCGAAGGATTCTAGTTACTGCATTCATATGAGCTTCACTAGGGCAGTGCATGAATTGGTTCACTACATTTACGGCGTTAGCAATGTCTAGACGAGTATGTGACAAGTAAATAAGTTTACCAATTATCATTTGGTATCTCTCTTTGTCCGTGGGCACTTGATCGGCATATACCCCAAGTTGATGATTTTGGACAATGGGAGTATTAGCTAGTTTACATTCTAGCAACCCCACTTCAGATAACAAGTCCAAGACATATTTTCTTTGGGATAAAAATATGCCTTGTTTTGATCTAGATACTTTGATTCCCAGAAGTACTTGAGTCCCCCTAGGTTCTTTATCTCAAACTCAACTGACAATTGCTTTTGAAGCTTGGAGATTTCTTCTTTGTCATCACCCGTGATGATCATGTCATCTACATAAACAATTAGCGCTATCACTTCTCCAGATTGGTGCTTTAGGAAAAAGGTATGGTCTGAGTTACTCTACTGAAAGCCACATTTTTTCATAGCTGCATTGAATCGACCGAACAATGCACGGGGTGATTGTTTTAACCCGTACAAGGCCTTATGTAGCTTGCATACTACTTTATCTTCTGAAGTTGCCAAGTACCTAGGTGGAATGTCCATGAAAACTTCTTCTTCTAAATTACCATGGAGGAATGCATTCTTCACCTCAAATTGATGTAATGGCCAATCTAAATTTGCTGCAAGAGAGAACAAAACTCTAACAGTGTTTAGTTTTGCTACCGGTGAGAAAGTTTCTTGGTAATCTATACCATACATCTATGTGTACCCCTTTGCCACGAGCCTTGCTTTGTACCTATCAATGGATTTATCAACATTATATTTAATGGAGAAGACCCATTTGCACCCTATTGTTTTCTTTCATTCGGGTAATGAGACTAGCCTCCAAGTCTCCTTTTTTTGCAAGGCCTTCAGTTCTTCTTTTATCGCTTGACTCCATTGTGGATCAAGTAATGCCTCTTCTACACTTCGAGGAATGTAATCTAAGGACAATTTATGTGCAAAGGCCTTGAGTGGTTCGGATAGCCTGTGAGTGGACACATAGTTGGCAATAGGATATTTGGATCTTTTATCTTCCACTTCCGGAGAGTATCGGCTTGGTGGTTTGCCACTGTTATGTTTGAAAGGCAACACATATTGCATAATACTATTCACGTTATCAGTAAAAGAAGATATGGCAGAGGAACTTACCCTAGTGATATTCTCAAGAGAGGGGCCTTCGGGTACTAAAGAAGGGGAACTATCACCTGTTGTTGCCTCATTTGAAGCCATGTCACTGACCGGTGCAGGTGTTTCATGACATTCCATATTGCACGGTTCTTCAAGTGTTGGTTCTACTACTGTAGAGCATTGTTCAGCCAATTTTATCTCAATATTTCTATCATTATATTGTTCTGAATCACCTTCCGATTCTAGCCATGTTGTTGCTAGCCAATTCACCTCTTCATTTTGAAGCTCCCCCTGAAGAGATGATTTGGCTGTAGTTGATGGATAGAAAGGCTCGTTTTCAAGAAAGGTGACATCCATGGTGATATATGTTCGTTTAGTGACGGGATCAAAGCATCGATACCCTTTCTGATGCAGAGCATATCCTAAGAAGAGACATCGGACTGCACATCGATCCAACTTGGTTCGCTGGTTTTTATAGAGATGAACGAAGGCAACGCATCCAAAGATCCGGGGAGGGAACATTAACACAGTGGGTAAAGAGGTATGGCTCGAGAGAGTCTGCAAGGGAGTTTGAAAATGTAGGACTTTGGAAGGCATTCTATTGAGTAAATATATGGTTGTGGCAACTGCATCATCCCAATGCCGAGAAGGCACATGTGCTCCAATCAACAATGCTTGTGCCGTCTCTAAGATATGTCGATTTTTTCTCTCGGCAATGTCGTTCTGTTAAAGAGTCTAGGAACATGAGGTTTCATAAATGAGGCCATGGCGGTGGAAGTAAGCCTGAAATTTTGTATTGACATATTCACCTCCATTGTCGGTACGGAGGGCCTTAATCTTAGCTAAAAATTGTGTTTGAATCATTACATGAAATTGAAACACGCCAAACGTTTCATCTTTCTATTTAAGTAAATACAATCAAGTCATTCGAGTACAATCATCAACAAAAATGACAAACCATTTATTTCCAGATGGAGTAATAACAGGGGAAGGTCCCCATACATCCAAATGGATTAAAGAAAAAGACATGTCTCTTTTTGTGAGGCTCACGGGGTAAGGAACTCTATGACTTTTGGCTGCAATACATGTCTCACATTTAAATGATAAGTGGTGTAATGTAGAAAACAAAGCTAGAAAGAGATGTTGCAAATATCCAAAGGAGGGATGTCCTAAGCGATTATGAAGAAGCCAAATTTTCCATTCTTTATCACTGGTTGTGTGTTGGACCTAATTTGCTTTCCCTGAACTGAAGTCATCCATGTAGTAGAGTCCCCCTTTTTTAGTACCATGCCCAATGATCTCCTTGGTGAGAATATCCTGAAAAGGACAAAAATTAGGATACATTAATATAACACAATTGAGGTCGGTTGTAACTTTACTGACAGAGAGCAATTTATTTGATAAAGATGGAACAAGTAAAGTATGGTTAAGGGAAAGAGAGGAGGATAAGGCCACTGTTCCCGCTCTTGTGATCGGATATTGGACTCCATTAGCATTTGCAATACGAGTTCTCCTAGGCTGAGTGATGTGTGAGAAATCATGAGAATCAAAAGTCATGTGATCAGTAACCCCGGAGTCTATAATTCACATGTTATTCTCGTGATCATGACATGTAACCAACACTCGTCCACAGTTACCTTCATCACTAAGGGGTGTGAAAGGATTTGTCGATTCTGGTTGAGCAGTAAGAGATAGTTGTGGTTCAACACTTGAAATAGCTGCTCTCCCCGTGCCTTCATTTGTGCCAATCCCCTCACGTTTTTTCCGGGCCTTAAAATCATTCCACCACTCAGGATACCCATGTAACTCAAAGCAAGTTTCATGGGTATGTTTCATGTTGCCACAATGGGTGCACTTCCCTACATCAGATTCAGGTTTTGATTTTAGTTTTCCAGATTTGAATCCTTTAGATACCATAATTGCACCTGGAGCAATGTCACTACCGAATGTCATTACTGCTTGCCTAATGTCTTCACATCGGACATGAGCATACGCTTACTTAACTGTAAGGGAAGGGTTGTAACTGAAGAACATCACTGCGAACCTTGTCCAGCCGATTATCTAAGCCATCGAGGAAGACATAAACTCTATCTTTCTGTAGAATGGAGTTATATTTCTGCACATTTCATTGGGTTAAGGTGACGAATATCAATTTTGCGCCATAAACCTTGAAGATCAGTGTAATATTTTTCAATGGATCCACCCTGCCTATCTCATGCAAGTTACACGACGCCGAAGGTCATATACTTGGGATGTATTAGTCCCATCAAAAAAAGTTATAGCAATCGAGTCCCATACCTGTTTAGCAGTTGAGAACCGAATAAAATTACCAATCAAGGAGAGGTCCATCGAGTTGATCGGCCATCCTTTGACAATGGCATTTTTAGTTCTCTATTTCCGAAAAAATGGAATCAGTTTCGAGAGGTTGTGGAGAGTCGCCAGTAATATATCCAGTTTGTCTTTCTCTGAGATATACATCTCAACAACTTAGGACCATAAGGTATAGTTGGAATCATCAAACTTAATGCCAATAGGAGCATTCGAGGAATCGGATAGGGTTTGAGAGGAGGTCTGGATTTTGGTCAAGGCCTCTGTTATTTTAGTTTTCCAGCCGTCGAGAGTAGACTCTGCCACGGTTGCCGAGGGCTAGAGCATTCTAATAAGTGGATAGACGGAGCAAAGATCCTAGGATCCTGCTATGATACCATGTCAAAAGTTTTTATTTTTTATTGCATTGCAATAGGAGAGTACACAAGTACATGTAGATACACGAGAAAACTATTCTAAGACATACATGATTTAAGGTTATAATTATGGTTGACCTTTTAAGTAAGGGATTTTACAATAAAATAATTTTTATAAATAAACTGATTTGATTCTTGAATGACAGCTCACGCCAACAAACAATTGACTAAAAAATATAAACTTAAAAAAATTAACATCTATTCACATTGATCACTACAGCTCAAATCATATTGACTTCTCAAACGCACCATTTGATCTTATCAATTAATCACCCCGGCTGCGCTCCGCCTCCTTTATTGACTCCTCACAATCTGGAACGAGCTTGACCCTTTTTTCTCGGCGACTACCTTTTAACAGGTTAGCGCTCTGGCTCTCTCTCATTGCTCTCGAAATTCGATCTATATTCTCTCTTCGTTGTTGGGTCATCGCCTTGGTCTTTGCTATTTTCTCGGCGACCACCTTTTAACAGGTTAGCGCTCTGGCTCTCTCTCATTGCTCTCGAAATTCGATCTATATTCTCTCTTCGTTGTTGGGTCATCGTCTTGGTCTTTGCTATATTCTAAATCTTTCTTGTATAGCCTGTGTCTGGTGAAAAGAAGAGGGAAATAATGATTTGAATTTTCTATGTTCTGTTATTTTCCAGAAATGAAGGTAAAACTCACCTTAACTAAGCTCAGTAGTAGTTGGGTGAAAAACGTTTCATTTCCATTTTCTCACCTTTTCTCGCAACCAAACTGTAAATCGCATATAAGGTCTGTCCTGGTTTTGATTAACATGCGAATGGATAGTTATATTATTAATAGCAGGGCCGGCTCGGCACAAGTCGTGACTTATGGGAAAAATTCTAAATGAGTAGTTTTTTTTTTATGTTTAATATAATAATATTAAAAATTCATTTATACAGTAAAACTCTTATTTAAAATACATTTTTCTTTCTTTTTTAGATAGAAAAATTAGTTCTTAAATTTTTATATTTCAGTTTATTAACATATCATTTTCATTAGATAATATTGTAAATCTATTTAATTTTTGTTGTGACATGGTTGATAGCCCTTTCTACTTAAAAAAAAAAAAGAATTGATTGTCCTTTGAGATTGAATTAATTTATTTACCTTCATATTTGGACATATTTTATTAATAAAAACACTTGTTTAATCCACAAATTTTTTTTAAACCACATATTTTTTTTAAAAAAAAATTTGACGGGCCTTCTCATTTTTTAGGGGGCTTAGGCAGCCTAAAATTTCTTCTCCTTTTATGTCCCTTGGTTTTCAGTTTTCTAGTGACCAAATAGAGAGTCAAATGAGGTCTGTGATGTGCAATTAAGGATAGAGATCTGATAAGAAGGAATTTATAATACTGATTTAAAAAAGATGCAAAAAAAATAGTTCTAGTTAATGCTTGTGTACTATAAACATGTCCTAAGTCAGGCTTGTATTACAATTGTTTAATCCAGCTAGTAATATTGATTTCTTGGCAGATGTTGATGTCCTTGACCTTCTCTGTGACACCCTGATACCATCCCTGCAACTTGCAACTGCATTTTTTGTGCTACTCAAATTATACTCACCATCTTGCATATCTCATCTTAGGTTCTCTCTGATCATGATTTTAAGAAATAATTTATGAAGATTGAGAACATCTTTGGGTACGTAGGTAGCCAGCTTATAACATATGTGAAAAAGATTATTAGCAGTAAGTTATGTTGGTCCCATATTTTAAGGTATCTTGGCCTTGAAAAGCTTCAGGAAGACATTTTAGGTGCATAGAAAGCAAAGAAACCTCGACTTGGTTCTGAGAAAACTAAGGAAACAGAAAATAAACTATTGAATCCAGTGTTTTAGGTTTCCAAAAGATGGAAACTCACCTCATATCTGGAAAATTGATTTATTCTCAGATGAAGAGTTTTGTTTCCTTGGGCTTCCCTTTAACAAAATTTCTAAGATTCAATTCATGCTAACGCATAAGATGAATTTGATTCACAGGTGAGTCAACTGGCTCTGCATTGTTGGAAATTTTAGTACAACTTGTTAAATTTGTTGAAATTATTAGTTTAGTTGACAATATTAAAAGATCTTCATCTTTCAACAACTAATTATTCAAGGTCCATGTTTGCTCTGTTAACAAAAATTTTATATGGTAATGAACAAAATTAATAAATGTATACCATTTTTTTTTTTTTTTGGTTGGATCATACATTGCTACTTATTATTTCTGTCATCCACTTCAGTTAGTCTCAATTTAAGTTCACGTTATATGCAAATAATGTTGTTGACTTGTTGGCCTGTCCTGTTGTTAATTTCAGACATTTTTTTCTTTGGGGGATAAATTAACATTTATTGAGAAAGAAAAGAACAAGCACTCATGGGATATACAAACGAGGAAAGATGCAGAGGACTTGTTGAACTTGAGTAAAATTCTTTGTCTTTTTGTTTGCCGGGGGAAAGTAGGCACATTTGTATAATTCGTCTTGTGAAGTGAAAGCCATTCCCGTTTCTTGTTTTCCTTGCATTAAAATATTTATGGGTCCATGGTTGGTCGACCTCTGTTATCAATATATAGAGTTATTTTATTTGCTGCTTTTGTTTTTCATTTTGTTTCAAGTATGCCTCCATAAAACTGATCAAAGAAAAAGTATGCCTCCATTAAAACTACACTTGACGTGCCTGTGGCCGAAAGTGGTTGTGAAGAGAAAACCCTTCCTGTTTTGTTGCTTCCCTTGGATTAAAATCTTTATGGAGTTATTTTATTTTCTTTTATTCTTCCTTTTTGGTTCAATTATGACCTTGCAATTGTCCCTAATTTGCAGGTCAACTCCTTGAGTTGCAAACATGGCTGATGGATCGCAGCATCCATCAATATTTCAGAAGATACATGGGCAGTCTTATCTCTTATCTCGAATTTTACCCAACTTACAATCCAGAAATACTGGCTTACACAATCTGACCGGTGCGTATGTGAATGGGGGTCTGCAGAGTACTCTACTGCCTGGATGTCAAGGTGCTGGCCTGGAATTTGTATCACCATTGTCCCCTATTTTTGTATACGCTCCGGCAGAAAAAGGTCTACGTGGTTTTATGGTGGATTTTCTCATGGGAGGAGTTTCTGGTGCTGTCTCCAAGACTGCTGCTGCTCCAATTGAGCGAGTTAAGCTCTTGATTCAGAATCAGGATGAGATGATCAAAGCTGGTCGGCTGTCTGAACCGTACAAGGGAATTACCGACTGCTTTGCCAGAACTATTAAGGAAGAAGGTTTCCTTTCTCTTTGGAGAAGCAATACGGTCAATGTTATCAGATACTTCCCCTCCCAGGTCAATCTTCTTTCAGTTGATATTTGTAAGACTTGCATTTAATATGTTTATTAGTTCTACTCCTGATTAGTACAAGTGTAGGCATATATTCTTTTAAGAAGAAAAAGGGAGAGATTAACCTCCGAAAAGATCTACAAAAACAAACGATATGTTCAATAAAATTTGCTTATCTTCCCTCCAAACGACTTCATCCTGCTAGTTATGAATGTCTGAGTTGAAATTTTGTTTTGCTCATGGTTATCACAATTCGCTCTTCCCTAGCGAATTGTGAATTAGGATCGCACGATTCAAAACATGAATTATTAGTGATTTGGAATACAAGATTTAGCGTTCCGATCTAAAATATCAAAAGTTTTAAAAAAGTCATACACTACACACACATCATTGGAATTTTATTTTATAATGGCTTGAATTCGTTGAAATCATTTTGATGCATATATATACGTACTAATATTATTACAAATACACTCAAAAAGCATATCACGTTCTAAATAAACGTATTTTGTTCCAACAAAGCGATTCAAAGAAGCCTACTCCTAATGTACCATGTTTTATAACAAGTGATGATTTCTGTTCCCGTTCTCCTTCCCCGTACCATAATAATCCACATTCTAGGTAACATTGGTTCTGCTACTTGCTAATGAAGTCTGAGTTGGTTTCTTTTTTATCTATCCTTTAATTGAAAATCACAGGTTTATCTAGAGAGTTGATGTAAATTCACTATTTTATCATTTTTTTTTATTTTTTACATTCAATTTTCATGATTTAATTTGTGGAGTTGTACGTGTCAACTCTGCAGGCCATGAACTTTGCATTCAAAGATTACTTTAAGAGTCTGTTTAACTTCAAGAAAGACAAGGATGGGTACTGGAAGTGGTTTGCTGGAAACTTGGCATCGGGGGGTGCGGCTGGTGCTACATCTCTTCTTTTTGCTTATTCCCTGGATTATGCCCGAACACGTTTGGCTAATGATGCTAAGGCTACTAACAAGGGTGGTGAACGTCAGTTTAATGGTCTGATTGATGTTTACAAGAAAACCATCAAATCTGATGGCATTGCTGGACTTTATCGTGGATTCAACATCTCCTGCGTGGGAATTATAGTTTATCGCGGGCTTTACTTTGGAATGTATGATTCTCTAAAACCCGTGGTTCTGGTTGGCCAGTTGCAGGTGAGTGAAAATTTGGGAACTTGCACTATTAGTCCTTTCTGGTTTTTTTTTTCCCCATGTCGGATCCAGACATTTTATTTAATGTTCCTGTTTTTTTTTTTTTATGTTCTTTCTGCTGGAATCTTTATACTTGGCTGCATTTTCCCTTTGTTTGTAAAGTAATAGAAGGGAACTTGCAGAGTGGCACATAATTTGGGGATTTGAAATGGAACACTTATGAGGCTGGTTCAGCTGTTGTCTGTTTGGTTGAATGAATGTGTGTGACCTTCATTTCTCAAGTCACTGGTCCTGAACCTAATTTTATATATTGCCTTCTAAATAATTGTTTAACGGGCACTATGCACCCCTACGCACCATTTTCGGACCTTCTGTGTCTAGCTGGATTTGATTCAACCCATCTTCATGTCTAGAGCATTGATTGGTCATCTTTATGTGCTTGTGGTCTGTTTGGCATCTGCAGGATAGTTTTTTGGCAAGTTTCTTTTTGGGATGGGTAATCACCATAGGTGCGGGTTTGGCTTCTTACCCAATTGATACAGTGCGTAGAAGGATGATGATGACCTCGGGTGAAGCTGTCAAATATAAGACCTCTTTGCATGCATTTAATCAGATCATCAAGAGTGAAGGTGTTAAATCACTCTTTAAGGGTGCCGGAGCAAACATCCTGCGTGCTGTTGCAGGAGCTGGTGTTCTTGCTGGTTACGATAAGTTGCAGGTTATTGTGCTTGGCAAGAAATATGGATCTGGTGGTGGCGGTTAATATGGTGTTGTGATGATGACGATGAAGAGGGCAACAATGATTATATAGGTTCACTAGTCTCCATGGTTTTGAATAATTTTGGCTGAATGATGGTGCTTTTGATATTTCCCCAAGTAATTACGGATCCATATTAGTTTTATAGTACCAAAATGCCTATTTGAATTTTCAAGTCATGTTGTTTTTGCTTGAGCTCCTAGACTGTAGTTTGGAATGTAACGGTGTGATGGTTTTTTAATGTTGCAATGACCGGAATAATTCTCCCAATAAATTGTGGCATGGAGATGTTATGTTTATGTTTGTCACTTCTGTTTCTCATTGTCACTGATCACAGTTTTAGACTTTTTGTTCAATTCAACCAGGTCTTGTTTTAATTATTTAGGATTGGTTACATGACTTATGTCTTGCCATTCTTCTTTATTTAAGACCATATTTATGGCTAGTTTCAGAGTTTTTGTTTGTTGTGCTACTTTCCAAGGTTCATTACCAGTACCTCAGTTTCTAAAGATGCTAATGGTCGTCTGTGGATGTATGTAGTGTCTTGTGTCTGTTATGTGGGTGTAGATGTGTGTTGCCATTCAAGTAGGTGGAATGATTATTTCATTTTTATGTCATTTTCATTTCATTCTTGGACATTTCATTTTATGGCATTAAATCCTTTAAATTCAGAATAGTCTTTGCTTATGAATTTAGTTCATGGAGCTGTTCAATTTTGAGCTGCTACTGTAGATTTGAATTATAGGTTCAATCAATTGAGCTTGGATGCATTCTTAAAATGTTGCATTCACCCCAATGTTCTTTGTTACAGTGGATTGCATTTTTGCACTATTGCAAAGGGTATTGAGCATTCTCCATATGAGACTTTTATAAATGCCTGCATTTGATACTCTCTTAAAGTCAAAGACCTGTGCTTTCTTTCATTCAACCTAAATTGGTTATGTTTTAAACGAAATTGCGTCTTAAACCAATAGCCGTCATGTTTGGTTATGTTGTCCTTACTAAATTGAATTTCTTGAATTTTTTATTGCATGCATGTGATTTTTAAACAAATTTTTTACACTCGAGTGATTATTTTCCTTATTTTTCAAACCTTTATTTCTCACACTCCATTCTTTTACTTATTTTCTAAACATATTATTCATAAGATAAGTTTGACATTTTTTTCATTTGAATAAATATGAAGAATTATAAAAAAATCATGGTAACAGAGACGAATTTTATAGAAAAATAGGTTTGAAAAATATGTAAAACAACACAAAATTATTTAAAAAGTTAACAACGGTATGGTAAAAAAACTCAGATTTTTATAAAAATTTTTGGGTGAGAAAAAACTCTGAATTTCATAGTATGATGTAAGCTTTGTAGGTTCCTCTCTTTTCTTCATATACCCAGTAGGATTGAACATCAGTATTTCTATGAGGTTTTGGAATGCCCCTAATTAAGTCAGCTGTGGTGTTCATTCTGTCTTTGCCTCAAGAGTCAAGACCAAAAATCGTCATGACTTGTGGAACAAGCATATTTGAAGCTATTCTTCTAATTTCGTCAAGACCAAAAATCGTCATGACTTGTGGAACAAGCATATTTGAAGCTATTCTTCTAATTTCATCACCTATAGAACTTATGTTGGACCCAAAATAATACCCTCAAATATAAATGATTGAAATAAAAGAAATACGAAAGGGTCGTTTTTTTCAACGATGGAGCGGAAACCAATTCTTCACGGAAAGGAACTCAGAATAATGAAAGAGAATGAGACAAAGATCAAATAGTATTCTCTTGAAACAATCAGATATATTGGATGCAAAACCTCACAAATTTACTTTATTAAAGCAAGCCTTCCCCAAGAAAAGCACCCACCTTTTTGGCAGTACCATTCTTACGGCAGAGCACTCTAACAGTATTCTCTTTTGGCTTGCGGCTCACATTTCTGTTTCGGCTTTTTGTGGTGGCGCTCACAACTGACGTGCTTACATCCATCCATATATATATATATATATAAATTATATAAAATCTAATCTTAATATAATTAAAATTTTTAATTCTAATTAAATTAAAATACTATTCCCATTAAGATAAAGATTCTTAGTCTTATTAGGATTAAAATAAATCAAATCCTATCAAATATATAACTTGGTTTAATTGTTTCACATTGCTTCCTTTAAACCAAGCTCTTCAAGCTTTACCATGCCAAGTAATCTCTTCAACTTAAAAAAGGAATCAAACGCTTTGTAAAAATATCTGCAACTTGTTCTTCAGAAGGACAAAATTCAACGTGGATCTCCTTGTCATTTACCAAGTCACGAATGAAGTGAAACTTGATATTAATATACTTGATTCTCCCATGAAAAACTGAATTCTGAGTCAATGCAATGGCTGACTTGCTATCACAAAATATTGTTGTAGAACCATCCTACTTGTGTTGTAGAATACCAAGCATTGGCCGTAACCAAACCGCTTGAGTAGCAATATTCCCTGCTGCAATGTACTCTGCCTCTTCTGTTGAAAGAGTAACAACCTGCTACTTTTTAGAAAACCAAGACAACACAGCAGAACCAAGATGGAAGACATCCTGAAGTAGTCTTTCGCATCTCAGTATCACCTGCCCAATCACTGTCTGTATATCCAACAAGTTCCAAACTGTTAGAGGATGAATAAAAAATACCATCACTTTGCGTACCTCGAATGTATCGTAAAATCCATTTAGCAACTTGCAAGTAAGATTGATGTGGAGTCTTCATAAATCTACTAATCAACCCAACACCAAACACAATATCTGGCCTAGTAGAAGTCAAATATCTCAAGCTTTCCACCAATCTTTTAAAGTAGGTTGGATTCACAAGATCACCTGTACCGTCTCTCACTAACTTCAACCTCTCCTCAACTGGAATCAAAATTGGATTGGATTTTTCCTAAACCTTTTCAAAATATCATGGGCATACTTTTTCTGTGAAATAAAAATTTCACCATCTGTTTGAACAACTTCAACGCCAAGAAAATAAGACATTAGTCCTATATCTATCATCTCAAAGTGAGCTATCATAACCTCCTTTAATTCTGAAATAAACTTTGGATTATTGCTAGTAAATATCAAATCATCAACATATAAGCACACAATAAGAATATCACCATGTGAATTAAACTTGACATATAAAGTATGCTCATAAGAACATCTCTCAAAACCATGCTCAACATAATTTGTTGCAAACCTGGTACATAAAACACATTTGAAATATACTTGTGAGACCCATTCTTCAATCTGATTGCTATTCTTCCTTTACCCATCACAGGTATCTTTGAATTATTTCCAAACTTTACTTTTGATCTAATGGACTCATCCAAATTAGAAAACATGTCTTTCTTACCACACATGTGATTATTACAGCCAATATCTAAATACCACTTAGCAACATCATCATTATCCACAACATTACAAGCCAACAACACGGTTTCTACTTCATTATTACTGCCAGGATTATTTTCAGCAACATTAGCTTGATGATCTCTATTATTCTGCCTTCTAGATCTACAATCAAATTTTTTATGCCCAAACTTGCCATATTTAAAAAATTAAATATTGGATTTAAAAGATTGTAGATTAGAATTGTTACCATCCCCTCTTCCTTGGACTAGTCTGTGCTGCTAATTATTATTCTACCGCTGATTGTTGTTCTGCCATTGATTATTGTTTTGCCACTGGATGCCTCTGCCTCTTCCTCTACCAGATCTGTTTTGCCCATTATTGCCTCTGCCTCCTCTATTGTTGTGATTCTGCCCTCTATTATGGTAGCCTTGAAAACATTGATTAAATCCTCCATTATTCTGAGACTCGCCTTTTTCATTCTTTAAATTTAATTAAGCTTGCAAAGCTTTCCTCCACTGAATTTTTTGATCTCTCATTCAAGCGTTGTTCATAAACTGTCAACAAACCTTGTAATTCATCTATTGTCATAGACTCCAAGTTAGCCGACTCTTCAATAATTGTCACTTTGTATTCAAACCGTAGTGTCAAGCTTCGAAGAATTTTTTTAACAATTTGACGGTATGTTATTTCTTCACCATTAGTCCTCATCTCATTAACAAGTGCCGCAGTTCGCAAAAAATACTCATAAATAGTTTCTGATTTTTTTATCTGCAACAACTCAAAATCTCTATGCAATTTTTGTAATCTAGCTTTTTTCACCTTATCAACATCAACATATATTTTGTTAAGAATATCTCATGCTTGTTTCGCAGACCGAACATGTGAAATTTTACTAAGAATAGAAATATCTAAAGCTTGATTAATACAATTTAAAGTGCTTTAGATATCTCTATTCTTAGTAAAATTTCACATGTTCAATCTGTGAAACAAGCATGAGATATTCTTAACAAAATATATGTTGGTGTTGATAAAGTGAAAAAGGCTAAATTACAAAAATTGCATAAAGATTTTGAGTTGTTGTAGATGAAAAAATCAAAAACTATTTCTGAATATTTTTCGCGAACCGTGACACTTGTTAATGAGATGAGGACTAATGGTGAAGAAATAGCAAACCGTCAAATTGTTAGAAAAAATTCTTCGAAACTTAACATTACGGTTTGAATACAAAGTGACAGCTATTAAAGAGTCGGCTAACTTGGAGTCTATGACGATGGATGAATTACAAGGTTCGTTGATAGTTCATGAACAACGCTTGAATGAGAGATCAAAAAATTCAATGGAGGAAGTTTTGCAAGCTTAATTAAATTTAAAGAATGAAAAAGGCGAGTCTCAGAATAATGGAGGATTTAATCAACGTTTTCAAGGTTATCATAATAAATGGCAGAATCACAACAATAGAGGAGGCAAAGGCAATAATAGGCAAAACAGATCTGATGGAGGAAGAGGCAGAGGCATCTAGTGACAAAACAATAATCATTGGCAGAACAACAATCAGCAGCAGAATAATAATTCGCAGAACAGACCAGTCTAAGGAAGAGGGGATGGTAACAATTCTAATCTACAATCTCATAAATCCAATATTCAATGTTTTAATTGTGGCAAGTTTGGGCATAAAAAATCTGATTGTAGATCTAGAAGGCAGAATAACAGAGATTATCAAGCTAATGTTGCTGAAAATAATCCTGACAGTAATAATGAAGTAGAAACCGTGTTATTGGCTTGTAATGTTGTGGATAATGATGATGTTGCCAAGTGGTATTTAGATACTGGCTGTAGTAATCACATGTGTGGTAAGGAAGACATGTTTTTCTGATTTGGATGAGTCCATTAGATCAGAAGTAAAGTTTGAAAATAATTCAAAGATACCTGTGATGGGTAAAGGAAGAATAGCAATCAGATTGAACAATTTGACGATCTGCTATTTCTTCACCATTAGTCCTCATCTCATTAACAAGTGCCGTGGTTCGCGAAAAATACTCAGAAATAGTTTCTGATTTTTTCATCTGCAACAATTCAAAATTTCTATGCAATTTTTGTAATCTAGCATTTTTCACCTTATCAACACCAACATATATTTTGTCAAGAATATCCCTATACTTGTTTCTCAGACTGAACATGTAAAATTTTACTAAGAATAAAAATATCTAAAGCTTGATGAATACAATTTAAAGTTTTGAAGTGTACTTACCTTGTTGACTTATCTACATCTTCTGCAAGTTCTTCCTTAATGAACTTTGTTGTTAAACTACTTGAACCAAAAAAAGTTATCATCGTATTCTCTCAAATATAAAAAAGAGATTTTCTATTAAATTTGTAAACCTGTACAAATAAGTGAAAGTCATTTTCACAAATAAAAAAATCCAAACTCTGATACCAATAATTGAGTCCCAAAATAATACTCTCAAATATAAATTATTGAAATAAAAGAAATACGAAGGGTCATTTTTTCCAATGATGGAACAGAAACCAATTCTTCACGGAAAGGAACTCAGAGTAATGAAAGAGAATAAGACAAAGACCAAATAGTATTCTCTTAAGACAATCAAATATATCGGGCTGCAAAACCTCACAAATTTACTTTATTAAAGCAAGCCCTCACCGAAGAAAATCACCCACCTTTTGGCAGTACCATTATTACGGCAGAGCACTTTAACACTACTCTCTTTTGGCTTGCTGCTCACATCTCTATTTCGGCTTTTTGTGGTGGCGCTCACAACTGACGTGCTTACATCCATCCATGTATATATATAAATTATATAAAACCTAATCTTAATATAATTAAGATTTTAATTTTAATTAAATTAAAATACTGCTCCCAATAAAATAAAGATTTCTAGTCTTATTAAAATTAAAATAAATCAAATCCTACCAAATATATAACTTGATTTAATTGGTTCACAACTTAGCTTCTCTAGCTATAGAATACATTTATCTATCCCTTCAAATTTAAGAAATCTATCTCACACACTCACTCACTCACTCACTCACAGAGGGGAGCTGAAGCTGTCTTTGTCCTTCCCCACTTCAAACTACTGTGAAAACTACAAGGAAGGAGGTAAGTCCTTGCCGTGCGCATCGTCGTCCCTTCAAGCTTCTAGGCCTACCTCCTCAAAATCTATGGCCTAATACTGATCTTCAGTGTAGTCTAATGCAAACATAATCCTAGTATAAACCATATCCAAGGGCTAATATGAATGCCCACTCAAAAGATGCAATGCCTCCAGAATGTCTTATGAACTATAAAAGCAATGTCACCACAGTATTGGTTTGTTCCAATGGTTAATTGTGCTCATCCAACAGAACATAATAGAAGCCTGTTTAAGGACAAAATACATGTTTGGTGCCTACTTGTAACGGTTAACAATCGCTGTAACAGGTCCAACAGATGGTTATAATCTATAAAAGAAATCAAGTGTTTTTATTGTGAATGGACAACATGATTAAACACAAGACTCTGATATTTCATTTGAAAAGGAAAGAACTCCTTAAAAACAAACAATCTCATTCACTTCCTTTGCCATAAACTCACATTGCAATGGCTTCTTCGTATTCTTCCTTCAATGCTACCCAGCTCTTAATTCTCTTACTACTACGCTCATATTTCTTGTTCAACAATATGGCTGCCAAACACAGCTACTCTGCCTCCAGCCACCACCACTCCTCCATATCAAACCCTCGGCTCCAGCAAGCTTTCATTGCCCTCCAAGCATGGAAGCGCGTGATCTACTCTGATCCTAACAACTTCACTTCCAATTGTGTTGGCCCCTCGGTGTGAAACTACACCGGTGTATATTGCGCTCCATTCGCCCATACCAAAATCCAAACTGTTGCTGGCATTGACCTCAATTTTGCTGAAATAGCCGGATTCCTCCCCGATGAGCTTGGCCTCTTGTCTGATCTTGCTCTCCTCCATCTCAGTAGCAACCAGTTCTGTGGCATCCTTCCTTAAAACTTCAGCAAACCTAACACTCCTGTTTGAGCTTGACCTCAGTAACAACAGATTTGTAGGCCCTTTTCCTTCTGTCGTGCTCTCTCTTCCTACTCGACAATATCTTGATATCCGCTATAACGAATTTGAAGGGGCATTTGCCTTCTAAACTCAAAAATTGATGCAATATTTGTTAATAACAACCATTTTACTTCTATGATCCCATCAAATTTAGGCACAAGCTCAATGCAACTTGAAGCCCAACGGGCCTGGTCAGGGCTCAGATTCGGGTTCGGTTTCGGTTTTGGGCTAAGTGAGTGGCAGTGGTGTAATTCGAGGAAACAATATTGTCGGATTTGCAGTTTTAGTAAAACCCTAGTCTTAAAGTGTTCTGTTATTTATGTGAGCGACACTCCCGCTGTTTTTGGTCTCCTGTCCTGATTCCTCACAATCTGGAACGAGCTTGACCGTTTCTTTCTCAGCGACCACTTTTTAATAGGTTAGCGTCTCTGGCTCTCTCTCATTGCTCTCAAAATTCGATCTCTATATTCTGTCTTCGTTGTTAGGTCTTTGCCTTTAGTCTTCGCTCTATTCGAAATCTTCTTGTATAGCCTGTCTGGGGAAAAGAGGAGGGAAATAATGATTTGAATTTTCTATGTTTTATTATTTTACAGAAATGAAGGAAAAACTCACCTTAACTAAGCTCAGCAGTAGTGATAAGCTCAATTGGGTGAAAAACATTAGGATTCTGATCTTCATTTTCATTTCATTTCATTTATTTTCTGACCGTTTTCTCAGCAACCAAACATATTATCAGTGTAAATCGCATATAAGGTCTGTCTTGGTTTCGATTTATATACGAAAGGATAGTTATATTATTATTTCCGGGCCGGCTCAATACAAGTTGTGACTTACGGGAAAAATTCTAAAAGGAGGCGTTCTTTTATATTTAATATAATAATATTAAAAAAAAATTATACAGTTATTTATTTAAAATACATTTTTCTTTCTTTTTTAGATAGAAAATTAGTTCTTAAATTTTTATATTACAGTTTTATTAACATATCATTTTCATTAGATAATATTGTAAATCTATTTAACTTTTGTTGAATGGTCCATAGTCCTCTTTACTTATAAAAAAAATATTCGATTATCCTTTTGAGATTGAATTAATTTATTTACCTTTTTTAACAAAATTCATATTTGGACATATTTTATTAATAAAAACACTTATGCTTCCTTTGGAAGTTTTGAAAAGAATTGAAAAGAAAAGAAAATTTAAAATTGACGAGAAGAGAGAAGAGAAGAAAAGAAAGTATTCATCTTTATCTTGTTTGATAGTTTACGACAGAAAGAGAAAAGAAAAGAGAAAAGAAGAAAAGGAAGTGTCTTTATCTTGTTTGATAGTTCAGGAGAGAAAAAATTATTATTTCTTGTTTGAATGATAAGTTGGGAGAGAAAAGGAAAAAAAATATACAAAATAATTTGACAGTTATACACTTTTTTTTCTTTATGCTTAGAATTTTTAGTTCTTTCATTCATGGGTACTTTTGGTATTTCAAAAAATTCATTAATTACATTTTTTTTCCTCTCCAAATCTTTCTACTTTTAGAGAAATTGGAGAAGCGCGTTGAAACACTCAAACTTTCTTTCCTAATCTTTTCTTTTCTCTCCATTAAAAACATTAAAAACTTCCAAACGAGAGATTTAACTATCTCTTCACCTTAATTTTTTTCTTTTCTCTCAAATTCTCTCCATTCAAACAAGCTGTTACAAACAAACAATCAGCCTTTATGATGGAAAAATCAAGAATAATATAAACTACAATGTAAAAATAAGAAGGATAGAATTTATCACTTGAGACAAAAAAAAATTGTGACTGATTGCACTATCCTCTTGTAGACCTCTAGTAGTGATTGTAGGTATGTTATTTGGAATGTATAAGGCAAAAGATTAAGAGAAGTGAGAATGAGATGAAAATGTGTGGATAATTAGAGAAGCAGTAAAAGCAAATGGAAGAAAATGCTTTAATTTATAGATGTTAGTATGGGTCACATGGTCATATTCTGGTATATGAAAAGTTGCGCCATTTTTAATGTTATTAATATATGTTTTTAATTAGTTGGATTCGTAAATGGAAGGTTGTAATTTGAAAATAACTTAAAATTTAAACCACGTATTTTTTGTAAAAAAAAATTAGGTGGGCCTTCTCATTTTTCAGGGGCCTTAGGCAGCCTAAAATTTCTTCTCCTTTTATGTCTCTTGGTTTTCAGTTTTCTTGCAACCAAATAGAGTCAAATGAGGTCTGTGAGTTTTTACTGACTGCAAAACTTTTGTGATGTACAATTAAGGATAGAGATCGGATACAAAGGAAAAAATAATAGTTATTAAAAAGAGATGGAAAAAAATAGTTGTAGTTAATGCTTGTGTACTATAAACATATCCTATGTCACGCTTGTATTACATATCACACTTAGTCATTCCCCTGGAAACTAATTTGGAATTCAAGAGTGCCTCCAAAAACAGCCTTTTTTGCTTGGGAGGTCGCTTGGGGAGTGGATCATGACGACAGACAACCTCAAAAGAATGGGGTATTCTATCTCGAGTAGGTGTCTTCTGTGCAAAGAAGACAAAGAGACGGTGGACCATCTTCTTCTTCACTGCAAGGTTGCTTCAGATGAATGGAATTTTCTTTTCACTATTTTTGGTTGTTAGTGGGTCATGCCGGCTCAAGTGAAGCTCCTTTTTTTGTGTTGGAAATGCAATAGAATTAGAAAGGAATTGAGAATCGCTTGGAACATGGCCCCCATCTGTCTTACGTGGTGTTTATGGATGGAGAGAAATAGAAGGGTTTTTGATGGGGTGGAAGCCACCCCATGGAGGGTAAAAGATACTTTTTTGAAATCTTTGTATTTTTGGATTAAAGAAGAATACCTTGTTTATTCTGAAAAGCTCATAGATTTTTTGGGGGACCTTATGCTTTACTGTAACCAGTCCTTTTCTGTTGTAATTATGAAAAAGCCCTTCTCGAGCTCCTTATATATGAAAGTACTTTTTAACGATAAAAAAAAAATGTCAGGCTTGTATTACAATCGTTTATACTCACTTCATATCTGGAAAACTGTTTTATTCTTTGTGAAGATTTTGTTTCCTTGGGTTTCCTTTAACGAAATTTCTAAGATTCAATTCATGCTAATGCATAAGATGAATTTGATTCACAGGTGAGTACACCGGCTCCGCATTGTTGGAAATTTTAGTACAACTTCTTGTTAAATTTGTTGAAATTATAAGTTTAATTGACAAGTGACAACATTAAAAGGTCTTTATCTTTCAACAACTAATTATTCAAGGTCCAGGTTTGCTATGTTAACAAAAACTTTATAAGGTAATGAACAAAATTAATAAATGTATATTTTTTGGTTGGATCATACATTGCTACTTATTATTTCTGTCATCCACTTCAGTTTGTCTCAATTTAAGTTTACATTATATGCAAATAATGTTGTTGACTTGTTGACCTGTCCTGTTGTTAATTTCAGACATTTTTTTTTTCTTTGGGAGATAAATTAAAATGTATTGAGAAAGAAAAGAACAAGCACTCATGGGATATACAAACGAGGAAAGATGCAGAGGACTTGTTGAACCTGAGTAAAATTCTTTATCTTTTTGTTTGCTGGGGGGAAAGTAGACACATTTGTATCCATTCCTGTTTCTTGTTTTCCTTGCATCAAAATATTTATGGGTCCATGGTTGGTAGACCTATGTCATCAGTATATAGAGTTATTTTATTTGCTGCTTTTGTTCTTCATTTTGTTTCAAGTATGTATCCATAAAACGGATCAAAGAAAAAGTATGTCTCCACTAAAACTACACTTCACATGTCTGTGGCTGGAAGTGGTTGTGAAGAGAAAACCCTTCCTGTTTTGTTGATTCCCTTGCATTAAAATCTTTATGGAGTTATTTTTGTTTCAATTATGACCTTGCCATTGTCCATAATTTGCAGGTCAACGCCTTGAGTTGCAAACATGGCTGATGGATCCCAGCATCCATCAATATTTCATAAGATACATGGGCGGTCTTATCTCTTATCTCGAATTTCCCCCAACTTACAATCCAGAAATACTGGCTTACACAATCTGACTGGTGCGTATGTGAATGGGGGTCTGCAGAGTACTCTACTGCCTGGATGTCAAGGTACTGGCCTGGAATTTGTATCACCATTGTCCCCTATTTTTGTGCAAGCTCCGGCAGAAAAAGGTCTACGTGGTTTTATGGTGGATTTTCTCATGGGAGGAGTTTCTGCTGCTGTCTCCAAGACTGCTGCTGCTCCAATTGAGCGAGTTAAGCTCTTGATTCAGAATCAGGATGAGATGATCAAAGCCGGTCGGCTGTCTGAACCGTACAAGGGAATTACTGACTGCTTTGCCAGAACTATTAAGGAAGAAGGTTTCCTTGCTCTTTGGAGAGGCAATACGGCCAATGTTATCAGATACTTCCCCACCCAGGTCAATCTTCTTTCAGCTGATGTTTGTAAGACTTGTATTTAATATGTTTATTAGTTCTACTCCTGATTAGTAAAAGTGTAGGCATATATTTTTTCACTAAGAAAAAGGGAGTGATTAACCTCTGAAAAGATCATTAAAAACAAACGACATGTTCAATACAATTTGCTAATCTGCCCTCCAAACAACTTCATCCTGCTAGCCATGAATGTCTGAGTTGAAATTTTGTTGTGCTGCTTGCTGATGAAGTCGAGTTGGTTTCTTTTTTATCAATCCTTTAATTGAAAATCACAGGTTTATTTAGAGAGTTTCTTTTTTATCTATCCTTTAGTTGAAAATCACAGGTTTATTTAGAGAGTTGATGTAAATTCACTATTTTATCAATTTTTTTTTATTTTGTTCCCTTCAATTTTCATGATTTAATTCTTAGAATTTTTACATGTCAACTCTGCAGGCCCTGAACTTTGCCTTCAAAGATTACTTTAAGAGGCTGTTTAACTTCAAAAAAGACAGGGATGGCTACTGGAAGTGGTTTGCTGGAAACTTGGCATCAGGTGGCGCGGCTGGTGCTTCATCTCTTCTTTTTGTTTATTCCCTGGATTATGCCCGGACACGTTTGGCTAATGATGCTAAGGCTGCTAAAAAGGGTGGTGAACGGCAGTTTAATGGTCTGATTGATGTTTACAAGAAAACCATCAAATCTGATGGCATTGCTGGACTTTATCGTGGATTCAACATCTCCTGTGTGGGAATTATAGTTTATCGCGGGCTTTACTTTGGAATGTATGATTCTCTAAAACCCGTGGTTCTGGTTGGCCAGTTGCAGGTGAGTGAAAATTTGGGAACTTGCACTCTTGGCCCTTGGCCCTTTTTGATTTTTTTCCCACATATTGGATCCAGACTTTTTATTTAATGTTCCTGTGTTTTTTTATGTTCTTTATGCTGGAGTCTTTATACTTGGCTGTATATTCCCTTTCTTTGTAAAGTAATAGAAGGGAACTTGCAGAGTGGCACATAATTTGGGGATTTGAAATGGAACACTTATGGGGCTGGTTCAGCTGTTGTTTGTTTGGTTGAATGAATGTTGTGTGACCCATATGGCACAGTTTGTTCATTTCTTATGTCATTGGTCCTGAACTTAATTTTTTACATTGCCTTCTAAATAATTGTTTAAGGGGCACTATGCACCTCTACGCACCATTGTCTGACCTTCTGTGTCTAGCTGGATTTGATTCAACCCATCTTCTTGTGTAGAGCATTGATTAATCATTTTTAATGCTGCATATTTAGTTTTTTTAGTTTCCAGTTTCAGGTTATTTATGTACTTGTGGTGTCTGGCATCTGCAGGATAGTTTTTTGGCAAGTTTCGTACTAGGATGGGGAATCACCATAGGTGCTGGTTTGGCTTCTTACCCGATTGATACAGTGCGTAGAAGGATGATGATGACCTCGGGTGAAGCTGTCAAATATAAGAGCTCCTTGGATGCATTTAATCAGATCATCAAGAATGAAGGTGTTAAATCACTCTTTAAGGGTGCTGGAGCAAACATCCTGCGTGCTGTTGCAGGAGCTGGTGTTCTTGCTGGTTATGATAAGTTGCAGGTTATTGTGCTCGGCAAGAAATATGGATCTGGTGGTGGCGGTTAATATGATGTTGTGATGATGATGATGAAGAAAACAATGATGATTGTATAGGTTTACTTGTCTCCATGGTTTTGAATAATTTTGGCTGAACGATAATGCTTTTGATATTTCCCCAAGTAATTACGGATCCATAATAGTTTTATAGTACCAAAATACCTATTTGAAATTTCACTTCATGTTGTGTTTGCTTGAGCTCCTAGACTGTAAGTTATAGCTGGTTTTTTTCTTTTTTGGTGAGAAAGTAATTAAGACTATTTTACACTGTAGTTTGGAATGTAATGGTGTGATCTTTTTTAATATGCAAATGGTCGTTGATGTAATGGAGTTGTTGTGCTATTTTCTGGGGTCATACTAGTACCGGTTTATATGTGTGTTGCCATTCAGATAGTCAGTAGCAAGTGTTTTCAAACTTTTAGCTTTGAAGTCAGATGAAGACCTCAAAAAAGAGCTTAGATCCTTTAAATTCAGAATAATTTTTGCTTATGATTTACTTCACGCCATTGATATGGAGCTCTTTAATTTCAAGGTCTAGGTTTTGCTATTTGTTATTTTGAGCTGTTAGTGTAGATTTGAATGATAGATTTCAGCTCCTTTCAGCTTGGATCACATGATGCTTTCTTAAAATGTTGCATTTCACCCCAATGTTCTTTATTGTAGTGGATTGCATTTTTGCACTATTGCAAAGGGTATGGGGCATTCTCATCTGAAACTTCTATAAATGCCTGCATTTGCCGAACCTTCGTGGATATTCTGTTTAAAGTCAAAGACAGACTTGTGCTCTTCTTTCATTCAACCTAATTTGGTTATGTTTTAAACCAAACTGTGTTATGATGTTGGGGAAATTCTAAATAAGTTTGGGTTTTGTGTTTGGAACAAGGGAAATATCATAACCTTTCTGTAAAATGAGCAATTATTCACTGGTTCCTTGAGACTAGAAAGACAGACAGAAAGAAAAAAAAATATCAGAATCCTGTTGTAGATGGAAAGCCACATGTGCAACAATGTATTATACATGCATATGTAGCACATCATTTGACTGTTGAGAGTATTGAATAATTTTTCCTATAAAATACTTCAATAAGAAATCTTTTATTAAATAAAGAAAGATTTACTGTATAATAGCATAAATAGTTAACCCTCCATGCCAGACATCTGACATGTGTATTTTACATTATCAGCAATTTTAGGGATTTTTTTTTGCCTCATCTTGATCCCACCTCTCTTGCATGGATGAGACCTACATGATAGGCTCCAAGAATGGTAGGTCCACTCATGTGAGAAGGTGCGATTAAGATAGGACAAAAAGGTGGGATCTTTGGGTGAATTGTTCCAATGCTTTGGTTGGGCCAGAGGCTGAATCACAATAGCCCCCCTCCCTCTTCCCCCCAGGGATTGGTTATCGTGTTCTTAGTAAATTGAAATTCATGAATTTTTGATTGCAGTGTGATTTTTTAAAAAAAATTCTCACACCCATGTGATTTTTTACTTATTTTTCAAACCTTTATTCTTTGTGTCTTTTGAAGAGACATTTATAATATAAGTTTGAGTCTTTTTATTTGAATAATTACGAACAAGTATAAAAAATTACGGTAAAAGAGATACATTTAGCGGAAACATGGGTTTAAAAAATATGTAAAACAATACGTGTCAGAAAAATATTTAAAAAGTTAACAACGGTACGATAAAAAACTTATTAATTTTTTTGTTTTTTATTTTTGGTGAGAAAAAACTGAGTTTCATAGCCTGATTTATGCTTTGTAAGTTCCTCCCTTCTCATCATATACCCGGTAGCATTGAACATCAGTATTTCTATGAAGTTTTGGAATGCCCCTAATTAAGTCAGCTGTGGTGTTCATTTTGTCTTTGCCTCAAGAGTCAAGACCAAAAATAGTCATGACTTGTGTAACAAGCATATTTGAAGCTATTCTTCTAATTTCATCACCTATAGACCTTAGCTATAGAATACATATATCTCCCTTCAAATTTAAGAAATCTCTCTCTCTCTCTCTCTCACTCACAGAGGGGAGCTGAAGCTGTCTTTCTCCTTCCCCACTTCAAACTACTGTGAAAACTACATGGAAGGAGGTAAGTCCTTGTCGTGCACATCGTCTTCCCTTCAAGCTTCTTGGCCTACCTCCTCATAATCTATGGCCTAATACTGATCTTCAGTGTAGTCTAATGCAAACATTATCTTTTATCCAAGGGCTAATATGAATGCCCACTCAAAAGATGCAATGCCTCCAGAAAGTATCATGAACTAAAAGCACTGTCACCACAATATTGGTTTGTTCCATGGTTATTTATTCTCATCCAACAGAACCATAGAAACCTGTTTAAGACAAAATACATGTTTGGTGCTACTTGTAACGGTTAACAATCGCTGTAACAGGTCGTTGTAACAGCTCCAATAGATGGTTATAATCTATAAAAGAAATCAAGTGTTTTTATTGTGCATGGACAACATGATTAAACACAAGACTTCGATATTTCATTTGAAAAGGAAAGAACTCCTTAAAAACAAACAATCTCATTCACTTCCTTTGCCATAAACTCACATTGCAATGGCTTCTTCGTATTCTTCCTTCATTGCTACCCAGCTCTTAATTCTCTTACTACTACACTCATATTTCTTGTTCAACAATATGGCTGCCAAACACAGCTACTCTTCCTCCCACCACCATCGCCGTCGCCACCACTCCTCCATATCAAACCCTCGGCTCCAGCAAGCTTACATTGCCCTCCAAGCATGGAAGCACGTGATCTACTCTGATCCTAACAACTTCACTTCCAATTGGGTTGGCCCCTCGGTGTGTAACTACACCGGTGTATATTGCACTGCATTCCCCCATACCCAAATCCAAACTGTTGCTGGCATTGACCTCAATTTTGCTGATATAGCCGGATTCCTCCCCGATGAGCTTGGCCTCTTGTCTGATCTTGCTCTCCTCCATCTCAACAGCAACCGGTTCTGTGGCATCCTTCCTCAAACTTTAGCAAACCTAACACTCCTGTTTGAGCTTGACCTCAGTAACAACAGATTTGTAGGCCCTTTTCCTTCTGTTGTGCTCTCTCTTCCTACTCTACATTATCTTGATATCCGCTATAACGAATTTGAAGGGGCATTGCCTTCTGAACTCTTCAGCAAAAAAATTGATGCAATATTTGTTAATAACAACCATTTTACTTCTATGATCCCATCAAATTTAGGCATAAGCTCAGCTTCAGTGGTGGTGTTTGCTAACAACAAATTTGGAGGATGTCTGCCGCCAAGTATAGCCAACTCTGCAAGTACTTTAGAGGAGCTTCTGATGATCAATACGAGTTTGTCAGGGTGTTTGCCACCTGAGGTGGGGTTTCTCTACAAACTGAGAGTATTAGATGTCAGCTTCAACAAATTAGAAGGTCCAATACCTTACAGCATTGCAGGGTTAGCTCACTTGGAGCAACTAAATTTAGCCCATAATTTGATGAGTGGAAATGTACCCGAGGGAATATGTGTTCTGCCAAATTTGAAGAATTTCACTTTCTCTTACAACTTTTTCTGCGAGGAAGAGGGGCTTTGCAGCAATTTAACTTCAAAAGGTGTTGTGTTTGATGATCGTCGAAATTGTTTACCAGAAAAGCCTCTTCAGAGGAGCAAGAAGGAATGCAATCCAGTCATTGAGCATCCTGTCGACTGCTTTGAGCTGCATTGTAGTGGTAGTGGTGCTGCTGCTGCTGCTTTTGCTGCAACGCCTCTGTCTTCACCTCCTGGTCATTCCTAGTTGTATGCTAAACACCATCTAAAGATGGGTAGTAAATCAAGAAAAATAAAGATCCAAAATGAGGTTTCAAGTTGGAAGTGACCTTTGTAAATAAACTTTAATCTGGAAGCTTGTTCATGCCCTTGTAAATAGGCTTTCTCTAGTATTATATTACATTACATTTACATGCATCTCTTCTTCCACAATAAAATTATATGTTTGATAACTTGAAAAATAAGAACCATGTGATCCCAAAGAAACATAAAAATGAGCATGGTGCAGATCGACATAGATGCGGGTCTCTGTTGGAGACTCAGGCCAAGTAGTTGCCTGGAAGGGGAGAGGGAGGGGGTGTTGAAAAGTAAACTTGATTTTTACATGCGAGTTCTCGAATATCCTATAATAGTAGATACATACGAGTGTTCATGAATGTATTGGTTCATGTACTAAGTATTTCAAGGGTCTTGTGTGTGGTTCATGTATAGAGTCTAAAAGGTATCTTGGAGAAGTGGTCATATTAAATATTGTACATGCATGTAGGTAAATGGATACATTTGAGTAAAGGAGTGGAGTTGAGATTGAATCAAATAAATGTAATGAAGTGTTTTGTGAAATGCAATTTTAGATTTGTGTCTCCTCCTCCACTAGTCTCCTAAGTGCCTTGTTTGAGTTAAACCTCCATCTCCCACTAAGCGGTATAAGAGCAAAGATAACTTGGTGCTATAGTTTTTGCTGATGTCCAACAAACTGACATCAGAGCCAAGGACAAATGATCCTTGTGGCTTCAACCTATTAGTGCCAGGTTGCGTAATCCTGAGGACAAGAGGATTCCACATATCAGGCAAAGTTAGGAGGAGACCAGTGAGAATTTGATAAACCCACAGAAACAATAGACAACTGACCTCCATTCGCACCTGCAACAGAGTTTTTCATACTCTGATGCTAGCCTTAGTGTTAAATTGACCACCAATAGGGGATTTGGTTTGTTGTTATAGCAAAAGTAAATTGTTCCACCATTCAATAGAGTAGCACCAAACTTTTCTAGCAAACAAACAACTTCCAAAGATATGATGCCATGTCTCCTCTTGATGTTCTAATCCACCTTGATGTTGAACCGTCTAAGCATAGAACCCAAACTCAGACATTCATGAGAACACTTCCACAAGAAAAATTGTAACTTATCGAGGAATCCCAACGCTTTTGAGTGGTCGATTGAAGAAGAATCTCTACTTTGTTGTACAAGCATTTTTTTGTTGGTCATTAAGAAATCTTCTAGCCAAATAAGAGCCAGATTTCACAGTATAAAACCCATTAGAAATGAAATGCCATACAAGTCCATCCGTAGAAGTGAAACGACCCAAAGGAATTCTACAGATTAACCGAGCATCATCCGGGTTAAAATCCCTTTCCATAGCCGCAGTTTTCCACTTGACAGTTTCTGCATCAATATAATCTGAAACCCTCAAAGTAGGACTAGAGGGAATAGATCCAGAAACACAATTTGGCTTGAAAGAAGGGGGCTTGGCTTGGGAATAGAAGAAACTCAGCCTATTCTCCATCTTAAACCCAATTAATACAATCTTTCCCCTTCCATTATACTCCGCCAAACCCAAGAAGCATTACAACCTGCATAGGATTGAAGAAGAGAACGACGACAGAAATATTTTCCTTTCAATAACTGAGCTGCCAAAGAAGTTGGATAGTGTAAAAGTCTCCATGCTTGATTTGCTAATAAGGATAAGTTGAACACCATGAGATCAAGAAAACCCAATCCTCCTCTGCTTTTTGAATCACCCAGTTTCTGCCAACTAATCCAATGGATCTTCCTTTCAGATGATTTCTGCTCCCCACCAAAAGCCACTAATCCGAGAGGTAATGTTGCGAAATTTCTTTGGAGTATTACGTGTAAAAACGAAGATGATTTCTGAAAATTAATTTGTTGACCCGAAGCCTGACCATAGCAAGATAAGCGTCTTCTAATAGTTGTACATTGCAGCAAATAGGCACGAAAAAATATTAAGGAATCATCTGCGAAAAACAAGAAGGTAATTGCAGGTCCTCCTCTACTAATAGAAACGCCTTCCACCTCCTTCCTAGGCTCCACTAATTTAAATAAACTAGACTTAACTTCAGCAACTATCAGAGACAAATATGCGGAAAGCGGGTTGCCTTGACGGAGGCCTCTAGATGGAATAACATTCCCTTTCGCCTCACCATTAATTATAACATAACAAGAAACCGTTGATAATGTGCTCTATTATCCATCTAATCCACTATTCTGCAAGCTCCAATTTACGCATCATTTCCTCCGAAAAACACCATTCCATCCGATCAAATGCCTTGCTCATATCTAATTTCAAGGCCATATGATATCTGTTTCCTTTCTTCCCACACTCGAGACTACGGAAGAGTTCTTGAGCAACAATAACATTATCCACATTCTGTCTTCGAGGAATGAAAGCCGATTGATTCACACTAATTACATTTGAAAGCATCTTAGACAATTGTGACAAAGACTGATCGCCCATAAATGACTCATATTCATGGGGTATTGAATCTTCGTCACCAAAGCAATGTATATAAAGTTTATGCTTTTAAACAAGCACCCCGAATAGAAAAAACCTTGAACTGCACCCACAATACGCCAATAGGTCTAAAAGAAACTCGTCATACATCAGGACCTGGAGTCTTTGAGGCATAAATCCGAAAAGTGGCAGCCTTTATCTCCTCCACAAAAGGCATAGCAATCAGGCTATTGTTCACAGAATCTGAAACCCGTCTCTCAACACAACCCAAAATTGGCTGAAAATTAACCAGATTAGAAGAAGTGAAAATACTTTGGAAATGATCAAATCAAGAATAATCCTCTGAACATCCTTCCATTTTCCAGACCCACAATTCGATTACGCTGGCAACATTGTATGTTGTGGCATGAAAAACGCTGGAATTATATCCCCCGCTTGAAGCCATTGAACCTGAGATTTTTGCTGCCAACACTTCTCTCCCAGGTACTTTCCTTCAACTGTTGAATTTCCTCCTCTAAATGAAGGATGTTCCTGGGCGAGTTGAAATTGTTTGTCTTTCGCCATTCTGGTAGTTTCCTATCTTTCTACAAAAAAAAAAATTTGTGTACCCTTGGAGAAACTTCCCTAAATCACTTGGACAAATGGCCTGATATAGCAATAATCTATAACTGCTATGCTATTGTAAATGCAAAAATATCATTTTATAGTTGGGGATCTAACTTGCATTTGTAGGTCATTTCATACGCATTAGCAATATGGTGTGCATGAGCAGTTTGCAAACTCGTAAGTTCTTCTTCAAGGTCCACTTCAGTGACTTCACCAAATGCTGGCTCCCAAAATGAAAAAGAGCTGCAGCTAGAGTCATTGTTTTTGTGAATTTTTATCTGATGCCATTCGATCAATTTATGTAAAGTAATTACAAACTTTATAGTTTACTATTGATTGAATTTTCAAGGCAGTGAAGGATTGGCGAACAGATATTGTTGAATCAAGGGGACCAAATGCAGAATGTGTTAATGCCCCTTTCTCATTTAAATGCACTCTACAAACCCATTATTACTGATGTCTAATCACCCATACAAAGACATCAGTAACACACGCATATACACACTTTATATTGGCAGCTTCAAAACTGCTACATTTGTTGTCTCATAATAGACATCCACTAATCTCTGAGTTAAAATACCTTTGTAAGGACAAATATATGAATTGGGTAACAAAATAAATTTGAGAAGAATTATCACCTGTGATCAAAACACTACGTGCCATAATATACATTATACAAACAATACATGAATTATGCCCACCGAAACAATTGTACATCTGTAACAGTTCTGAATTGGTTGTGTTAAATCTTAGCCATCTTCTGGGGATGTGCTCTGGTAGCATGAAATGGAATGAATGACACTACAAGCTTTGTGATGTGTGGATTCCTGTCAATCATAAACCAAAAGAAGTGCAATTATAATCATTCCACATAGGGAATTACATGAAAAAAATTGTAAATCTCTTTGTATAATTCATGAATTTCTGATGTTCATTGTTGAAAATCTTGTGATAAAGGCCAACATAAAAGAGTCTATTTCTCAAATTTTCAAAAAATTATGTGAATGGTGGTCAATGACTAAAAGTTTTAGATGGTTTAAGTTAGTGATTATATGAAGCCATATTACCACAGTTAACAGGTTGGGAAGTGTCAGTTGATCCATAGTACTAACACGAAGTGAGGTCATCTCCTTAGGCCGGTGGAAGCGGACGCCGGCAAGTTGGGCACTCCATCTTTATATCCATCCATCGTTGTAAACAACCGGAATGGAAGAAATGGTCACATGGTGTCACCTATAAAAGAAGTTGACAATCAGATCAAGTTAACAGTTCAATGAAAGATCACCTCTCCAAAACAACTAAACATGAACTAGATGCCCCAATAGAGTACCATGCAGTCATTAGAACGTTGAGTGAGATCAATGGCAGTCATACAAATGACGCAGTCAGTAGCATGGTTTGTATCCTGATCAAACCGTCTATAATAGCTATATTTCTCTGGTAGGATCTGTACCATCATATCAAAATGAGAACTACAGAAGTTATGGAAAGCTTTAATTTAAAGCAACAAATACACCCCAATATAGTTACATTTTCATTTTTAAAAAAGGAAAATAGAAAAGAAAAGCTGCAATAATGAACACTTGAGGAGAGAGAAACATGTGGTGTTTCTACAACATTTTCATTATGTGGGTATTTCTCTTAATGATACAAGAACAACATTTATCTTTGAGATAAATATAGTCCCACTTCTAAGTTTCAAATGATAATATAATCAACCAAGTAACTCTACCTACATCATGTTTACATTATTAGATCGCCAATTACTCTAGAAGCTTAAGCTGTTAGAGAATGGGCCAACAGTGTATATCAAGCTCTCGACATACACAACCTCTCTTAAGCCAGAGAGCATGGAATATCTAGGTTGGAAGCCATCATAAAACCTTAAATCAACCACTTAAAACATGAATGCTAAAAGTTCTCAACTGTAAGCCAGAGCCTTCATTTTAGTAGAAGATATTGTCCTAGGTGGAGCTTTTGGGCAAAAAATGATTGTGCAACCAATCCCAAACAGTTGACATGAAGGCTGTAACAAGCCCAGCAAAGACAAGTATCAAGCTGTTCAAATTCAGCTCAGCTGAATTGGAGGGTGCTGAAGCTTGAGTTGACCCAATAAACTTGTGTCAAAATCAGCTCAATGACTACACGCCAGGTTCAGTAGCAATATAGACTCAGCCCTCTGTACTAGAGTGCGATGTTCAAAAAATTTATTAGTTTTCCATGACCTGATTGTTGTCAACTCAAAGCTTGAGTTTAAACTTGAAAAGTCAAAGGTGTAATACCAAAACCAGATTGAAATGATATTATAGGCATGGGTCCCACCCCTTGTCACGAAGGCCATTACATGGATAGTCATTCAGCATGTCAAACCATAATGTGTCACTCCAAGGGACTTCAAGGAGGTTATGGTTTGGTGGGCAAAGAGGGAAGTGCTAGCTAGGGGGTGATTGCATTGAAGTCCCGCCACTACATTCCCACTAAAACACGTATATCAAGATTATCGTCAGTGGTCCCGCCTCCCCTAGACAGCTAGACCCGCAGGTGGTGACCTCTAGCTGGGGGGTCCATGCTTGAGGAGAGAAAGGGAAAGAAATTGCCAGACGTGTCTCTTTTTGACAGTGAGAATACATACGACATGTATCCCATGTCCTCGGATGTCCTTCACATGGGCCTATACCACATGTGGACTAGTCTATCAATACCCCCTCCACTTACGAGAAAAGGGTCTTATCACCAGCTCTACAGACGTGGAGCTACGCTTTCTTTCTCCCACCTCTCTCCTCTCCACTCATCCTCCAACCACTCTTCACGGGCCCTCACAACAGGATGTGTATGAACTTATTCATACCTGCAGATATCGTGATGTCCACAGGCCTAGTACTGGAATAAAATGCAATCATACATTTTAATATTATTTCCCTTCTGAAAAACACAACGCTACAAATTTCGTAAAGGTGATAAATAACCATGACAGTAGAATCGCAGATTCTCTTATTATATTGTATTCATAAGCCTTATGAAGCAAGCTTAGACCTGTTTGGGCAACGAGTTGTGAAACAGGACTTGAGCCCGTCCTGTTTGTAGATTGAACAAGACAATAAAAGATCTGAGCCCAGTTGGAACAAGCTCAGTTCATTTGCCCCAGTTGGAACAAGCTTAGTTAAGCTCAACTGTATTAAGATAAATCAAGAGAGAAAAACACATGAACATTGAAAATTACATATCCAAACTCTTCCATATTCTTCAATGCTTTTACAGGCCATATTGAAAGATACACAATTTCAAGTAGATTGACTCAATAGTAGCAAGAAAAAAAAAAGTCATACCTCCCGCACCCAGCAGGGTCTAGGAGAGGTAGATGGTAAGCAGCCTTACCTGCCTTACCTACATTTTAGAGAGGCTAATCCCAGGACTCGAACCCATGCTGCTATGCGGGGAAGACGAGACCTTGCCATCGCACCAGGCGATGACCTCTAGGGACAAAAAATAAAAGCCTTATTTAACTTCACATATATGTCCAATTCTAACTAAATTACACTAATGGCGCCGAAGAGCATAGGACAATTTTTGTAATGGCAAGCATACATTTGCAAGTTTTTAACAATCACATGCAAATATTATAGTTAGTAGTGATGAATTGTATATAGAATTATAGATCCATTGAGGTACTCAATTATAAAAGTTTGGGTTATTAGACAACATGGTGGCCATAATTACATTCCAGCTATTACCACACAGAAATGTATGTACACCTGCGCAGTGCACACACATGCGTGCTTGTGTAACATTTATGTGTGTAGGTGGATGGGTGGTAATGATTCATTCATGTACTAAGATTGCCAAAATAGAACATTCTATAAGTTGTTGCAATAAGACTGTTCGCCAACAGCATACACACTGCATCCAGATTAGAACTTCAAAGGTTCATTAAGGCTCCTTAACCAAGTTGGTGGTAATCCCTTCTTAATGCAGTAATCAGGTGAGAGTATGTGTGTGGAAATACACGTTAATCAGTGATCAGTTAATAAATAAAACATATCTACTGTAGGATAAAAATCATGAGTCATGTCAAACCTGACGAGGAATAAACCACCGAGATCCAAGATAGTGCTGTAGAAGAAGAATTGATGCTTGGAATCCCATGAATACACCCAAACAAATACACCAATTCTTGTCAGGCTCAATACGCATGAAGTTGTGCGGGCAGCCAAAGACGTACAATGGAATTGCTAGCCGAGTGAGAGTAATGCCTAATATATAATGAGGATGCAACGGTTTTCTTGAGTCACGTACAACATTAGTAACTATTTGAGGTATCCAAAAGGAGTGCATGAGGACAAGAATAGGCCGCAGATATTTATGAAACTCATACATGACCAAAATTCCGCCTAAAAGGATCCCATCTGCAAATTACGTAGTATAATTTCACGTAAATATTCTATATGACAGTTCCCAAATCAAATAATAGTAATGAAAGTCATATAAAAAAAATAATCACTTCATAATTTTTAAAAATGAAAGTAAAAAGCATGGTAATGGCTGGGAAGAATTCAATCCTGAAAATTTGTGCGGACCAATTACTCCATTGGTGGATTAACCCGTAATTAAGAATGGCTAGTAGGTTCCAAACAATTTAAATTAAAATATTTTTTTGATATATTATTTTGAAAAGATATTATTATTATCATTATCATCATCATCATCAGCTTCCAGCCTAAGGAACTGAAATTTTAGGTAAATAAAACAAATAGCAGGTTTATCTCACTGCACAATCACATTGAAATAATTCTTTGGTAATTACTGATATGACTCATTCCTAACAACCATGAAGAAGGATTATATTTGGCAAGAGTAACTTTTTGCACATGAAGCAAACAAGTCAAATAACTGAACTTGATGCAACTTTCTCTGTAATGAACTTTTCTTGTAGCAGCTTTACTCAGTAAGAAAGTTTAACATCCACATGTTGTATCATATGGAGTGGGGCTTTTGTGGGGTGTATGGGCCAGTCGTTGATGGTGCTAGGCACTTTTTCTGGGAGGAGCTGCAGGCCGTGCTCCCCTTTTGGCAAGTCCCTTGGTGCGTGGGGGGGGACTTTAATGTAGTTCGGTGTCCAGATGAAAGAGTGGGGAATGGTAGGTTGACCTCGGCCATGCGGAGCTTTAACGAGTTTATAAACTCTCAAACTCTTGTGGACTTACCTCTTGAGGGAGGGAGATTCACCTGGTCCAGAGGAGGCCAGCAGCTGGCTATGTCAAGATTGGATAGATTTCTGGTATCACACCAATGGGAGGACCACTTCCCAGGTATCTCCCAAAAGTGTCTCCCGCGGCCTTGCTCTGATCATCACCCGATCATGCTGTCTTGTGGAGGCTTTAGTGCAGGAAAAAGCCCCTTCAGATTTGAAAACATGTGGCTTGAAAGCTTAGGTTTTGTGGACTTGGTGAGAAATTGGTGGGAGTCTTATGATGTGATTGGGTCTCCAAGTTACCGCATTGCCAGAAAGCTAAAACTCCTTAAAGAAGACCTCAAAACATGAAATCGCGAGGTCTTTGGTCTAATCCAAGAAAGAAAACAAGCCATTCTGAGTAATTTGATGGAGTTGGACAAGGAAGAGCAGATGGGATCCATCTCAGATGATAAAAGGATGGAGAGAGAAGGCCTAAAGGGTCAGATAGGGCAGATTCTTAAGATGGAGGAGATCTCATGGAGACAGAAGTCTCGGGCTGTCTGGCTTAAAGAGGGAGATCGCAACACAAAGTTCTTCCACAGGATGGCTTCATCTCACTACAGAAAGAATAGAATCTCCTCCATTGTTGTTGACGATCATGTTCTCACTGAGGAGGAGCCAATCAGAAGGGGTATTGTGGAGTTCTTTTCTTCTCTCTACTCAGAGCCGCAAAGTTGGATACCTGGAGTACAGGATATTAGATTGAAAAGCCTGAATGGGGAAGAAGCCTCTAACCTGGAGGCTCCTTTCTTGGAGGATGAAGTGGAGAGAGCCCTTGAGGCGTGTAATGGGGACAAGGCCCCGGGTCCAGATGGGTTTACTTTGGCCTTTTTTAAAAAATGTTGGACAGTGCTGAAAGCGGATGTGATGGCGGTGTTTGAGAGTTTCCATAGGGAGGGGGGCTTTGAGCGAAGCCTCAACGCATCTTTCATAGCCATCATTCCTAAAAAGGAGGGAGCGGTTAGCATTAAGGACTTTCGCCCCATTAGCCTGGTAAGCAGCGTTTATAAGTTGATTGCTAAGGTTCTGTCCTTAAGATTAAAGAAGGTTATGGGTAGTATCATCTCTCCTAGCCAAAATGCATTTGTGGAGGGGAGACAGATTATGGAAGCGGCTCTCATTGCTTAACGAATGCATCGACTCTCGGCTTAAGCAGAAAAGGAAAGGGCTGGTTTGCAAGCTGGACATTGAGAAGGCCTTCGATCATGTTAACTGGAGATTTTTGTTGGGTATGCTGGCAAAGATGGGTTTTGGGAACAAGTGGAGGAAGTGGATCATGTCGTGCATATCCACAGTGTCTTTCTCGGTCCTTGTCAACGGATCCCCAGCAGGCTTCTTCCGTTCTTCTAGAGGTTTGAGACAGGGGGATCCCCTATCCCCCTTTCTCTTTGTGATTGCGATGGAGGCTTTGAGCAGCTTCATGTGTCGGGCTGAGGATGTTGGCCTTATCAAAGGCTTTCAGGGGAGGGCTAGAAGGGGCGAAAGCGTCGTCATCTCCCATCTGTTATTTGCTGACGATACCATTATCTTTTGTGATCCCACAGTGCGTCAGCTTCGCTTTATTCGTTGCATTCTCGTGTGTTTCGAAGCTGTGTCAGGCCTAAGGATCAATCTGGCTAAAAGCTGCATTTATCCGGTTGGGGCAATTCAGGGGCTGGATATTCTGGCCAGCACTTTGGGCTGTAAGGTGGGATGCTTCCCCTCATCTTACCTAGGTCTTCCGCTGGGAGCTAGTGCCCGTTCCATTGGGGTTTGGGATCCGGTGGTTGAGAGGTTTCAGAGCAAGCTTTCAGGATGGAAAGGCCAGTTTCTCTCTAAAGGAGGCAGGCTCACTCTTATTAAAAGCTCTTTGGCCAATCTCCCCACCTATTTCATGTCCCTCCTCCCGATTCCAAAGACTGTGAGTAGAAGATTGGAAAAGATCCAAAGGGACTTTCTTTGGAGTCATGGGGGGGATTGCAGGAAAGTTCATCTTGTGGCGTGGGACAAAATTAAGAAGCCTCAGCACCTAGGGGGCTTAGGGGTGAAGGATTTGAGAATCTTCAATACAGCTCTCTTAGGAAAGTGGTTATGGAAGTTCGGTGATAATGATAAGGTTCTTTGGAAGGATATCATTGTGTCTAAGTATGGGTGCGATAGTGGGGGATGGTGTTCGGGCAGCGTCGAAGGGCCGATGGGTTGTGGGCTTTGGGGCTTCATCAGAAGAGAATGGAGACCTTTTAAGGAAAGATGTAAGTTTGTTATAGGAAAGGGTGACCGGGTGAAATTCTGGGATGATGTGTGGAGTGGGGTAATGCCTTTGAAGCTGAAGTTCCCCAGGTTTTACAGTCTGGCTACCAACAAGTCGGCTTGGGTTAGTGAGTATGTGGTGAGCAGCGGAAATATGCCTGTTTGGTCTCCTTCTTTTAGAAGAGATTTTTTTGATTGGGAGCTGGAGGAGGTGGGCTCATTTCTTAGTCACATCAACATGTTCCGGGTCGTGGAAGGAAGGGAAGACCAGAGGATATGGATCCCAGATAAGCCTTCCTTTTCTGTGAGCTCCTTTTACAAGAGTTTGGTTGCTTCTACAACCACTCCCTTTCCTTGGAAGCTCATTTGGCTTTCAAAAGCCCCTCCCAAAGCCTCCTTCTTCGCTTGGGAAGCTTCTTGGAAAGCCATCTTAACCGCGGAAAATTTGATGAAGAGAGGCTTCCTGATGGCTAGTCGTTGCTTCTTTTGTAAGAATGAAGTAGAAAATGTGGATCACGCGCTCATGCTCTGTCATGTCTCCTGGAGCTGCTAGAACCTTGTTCTTTCCATGTTTGGAATCACATGGGTCATGCCTGAGACTGTCAAAGCCCTTTTGTTAGCTTGGAAAGGGTGCATCCTTCCAAAAGAAACCAAGAGAATTTGGAGATTAGCCCCCTATTTGCTTGTTGTGGTGCCTTTGGAAAGAAAGAAACAATCGTGTCTTTGAAGATCGGGAGCTTCCTACTCCTTATCTAAAAGACGCTTTTTTGCGTTTATTTTTCTTTTGGGCCAAAGAGGCTTTTCCTGTTAGCGTTTCTTCTTTTGTTGACTTTTTGGGGTCTTTAAGGCCGATGTAATCCTTTTTGGGGTTTTTTCCCTTTAGCCCTCCTCGGGCTTATTTATATAATCATTACTTACTTATCAAAAAAAAAATGTTGTATCATATAATGTTCACATGTATCATCCTTGATTGGTTCAGTAGCTTTTGTATCCTATTTTGCATGTTATCTGAAGGGGGTCAGAATTAAATGCAGTCAAAAGAATGTTGGAACAGATGCAGTTTCATCTTTCCAACAGCCTTTCACATGTCCAAATTCAGTTGTGTCAGAGAAACTATAGAGAAATTCAACAGCAACTAAACCAAGATGGAAGCGACCAAAAAATCTCCTATGACATTTATGGGATGAACAAACCCCGTAGCTATTTACACCATTGCTCTTGAGAGAATTTCACTATATATGCAGTGTCAAAAAGGAATGCCAGCGGAACTAACATATTTAAGTGTACACATACTCATAAGCCTTTTTCCAACTTATCAAAAAAAATATACATATACATATATATATATATATATATATATTACATGAGCCTTTTTTCAACTCTCAGCACTACTGTTGACACATCATTTCCTATCGTCCAGATTCTAGTCATTGTATCAAATGAGAAGGGAACAGAATTTTACATGCCACAAACCCACACCTCCATCTAATTCTGATGGAAAATTTCTCTCCTCCTCCATCATGATCTGATAACAATTTTAATCCCCAAAAACTCCATGCACAATGGTAGAATGTCACATTGATAGATGAAATAAGAATGGCAAATCTCTTCAAGGTCATCTAACTCAAGTCTAAATTAAGTGTTGCAAGTAACTGTTAGACACTTGACTCATATTTTGCATCTAATGATATTCCCAGACATGGGAATGAAGAAGAAAGAAAAGGTTTCAAATGAAAATATTTTCACGAAGTAGATAATTTTAAGTAGGAGCACCTGCATTTGTGATAATATATATCCCACTCGGAAATTTTTTTGAAATGAATCTCCAGTAATGAGAAATTTCTAATTTGCATTCAGAATACAGGAGTTTACTTTCATTAGGAGTAATACTCACAGAAACGGCTGTAAAGAACTGAAAGTTCACGCCTCATTGCTTCCCAGCCCTCTCCATTATTCATAGGCCTACTTGCCTTCCATATAGCAAGAAGATATCTCATCTCAAAAATTGAGAAGACTACGAACTTGAAAAACGCAGCAGTTGCAAAAGCATTAAATAGGGATTCTGTATGCAAAAAAATGGCAGTGTATACTTAATAGAGATCGACAATCAATTGAAATGAACAAAGATTGAACAAAAGGAAAAAAAAAAAAAAAGAGACTATACGATGGTAACCAATAAAAGACGAAGGTCATTCATTATACATGGTGCAGATACAAGAAGTATCTCATACAGAAACAGCTGCACAACTGAGGCACACAAAATGTAAAATAATGGCAAGGAAGCAAATGCTAAATGGGACACAATACACTCTTGCATGAAAGCTACAAATGGGACACAAACAATACACTCTTGCATGCAAGCTATGTAACAAGGACCTCAATTTGGGGGTGACTCCAACACATGCAGGATGTCCAAAACAGCAAGTCCAAGAAAGCCCAACATGCTATGTAACTATGTCATGCCAACACGTGAATGACATGCATAGATGATAAGAAATATCAACATAAAAAGAATGGCTAGAGTTCCCATATGGCAAAAAGAATTCCCAAAGTAGGCCACTCTAGTCTAGCCTATGTTAAATGCATATGACCGTTAAACACATGCATACATGAATATATTAGGAACTAATGATTAGCTGTCTACAAAGATTTTGAATGAAATAAAAAGATAAAAAAAATGCATGCCTGCAGAGGGGGGTTGGGGGAACATTTATTATTTAAATAATCTATTCCAATATTACTCTTCCTGCATGTATTTTGTCAATTTTTTCCCTTTCTAAATGTATGCAGGGTTACATTTGTACTCTGTAAATGAAACACATCAAGTTTCCAGATGTGTCCTTAAGCTATCCTAGATTTACAAGAGTTGAAGACCTCAATTTATTTATTTATGATAAGTGTTGTTGAAGTCTTGAGGACCTCAATTTATACTAAGCATTCAGAACAACTCTTTTGCTTTCAGTAACTGTTGAATGAAAAATCAATACCAGAAAAAAAAATAGTGCAAAGATGCAACAAAGCCTGCTGGAGCATTTGTATAGGTTTAGAGTGACAGTAGGCCGAGGAGATTCTATGATCTGGACTGCTGCCTATGCCAAAGAATTAACAGTGCAGTCCTTTTTTCATCTGCTGGTGGAGAGAAGGGAGACCCACTTCCCGTGGAGGTTAATTTGGCACTCTCATATCCGAACCAAGGCACATTTTTTACTTGGGAGGCGACTTGAGGAGTGATCTTGATGGCAGATAATCCCCAAAGGAGGGGGTTCCGATTGGCTAATAGGTGCAGCATGTGCAAGAATGAAGCAGAGACAGTGGACCATCACCTGTTCACTTTACAGTGGCAAGGGATTGTTGTTACCTTGTGTTCTTTATTTTTGGTTGTGATGGATACTTCCAGCTACACTGAGAGAGCTTCTTCTTGGTTCGGAGGGTTTCTGTATGAGGATGTGCGCTCAGTCTGGAAGATGGTACCAATTGGTTTGGCGTGGTCTATTTGCAGAGAGTTAGAAACCCCCTTATGCTATTAAAAATTATTCGTTGTGTTTGTTACACGTTTGTGACAGAGAGGCTTTTCCTTTCTATGTAGGGTCTCTAGTAGATTTTTTGATGAGTTTTAAGGCTTTGGTTATTGTAGCCCCTCCCTTGTAATTATGGGTTCACCCCCCCTCAGGCGCTCTTTTATATTTACATATATACACTTTTACTTATAAAAAAAAATCATAATTGATTATGAGGATTACTTATCAATTATGAGGCTTGACACAGTTTCATTGATGGAAAAGATTGCTTTAAGATGCAGTAGATGCTCCTAAGAAGCCTCTGAAATGAAAATTGTGTCATCTCCGAAAGATCTTCACTTCATCACAACCGAGAACATTGTATATTCACAAATAATATTCACAAAAATTTAACCATGTTTCCATCTACCTTAAAATCTAAATATTCTTTTGTTTCCCTTATGAGAACATCCAATCAATTAGAAAAAAAGTGAGGATATCCTTGCCGAGTTCTTGAAACATGTATTAAATGTCAGAGTCAAAAGAGTCCCCGAATGACATCTATAGGTACCAACTAACAACACGTAGCCACCCCAGAATTTTAAAACAATATTTTTAAAGTAAATTGGCATACTTAAGGAAGGGCTCAATCTAATATTGGATGCGACTTTGTTTATGGTCTATTTATTTATTTATTTTTTTGGATAGGTAAATCTCACACACTTTGCCCCTTGAGGGGTCCAAGACCCCTCAACCTTCCATATGGAGAGGTGGAGAAGATACCAACCAAGCTAGAGCTTGTTGGTTCATGGTCTGTAATATTAAGAGTGCATTCACATATTTTATTGGTTCCAGCACATTGGTTTCGTAAAAATCACCAGTGTGTAAATGAATTATTGTTGAGTTCAATGGGTTGGGACAAAAATTTCACACTTTAAGTATTACACATATAATGTTGAAGGGCTTTTTTTTTTTCCTTTGCCCTTTTGGGTTGGCGGTGGGGGGAAAGAAGCAATGGGATTCTCATTTCTAGCAAGGTGGAAATCTTGAAATATTCATGTTATCACAAACTTGAGCTAGACTGGCAAGATAGGATTGTGCATATAAAATATTTCCAACAGAAACTTTCATTAGAATTAGTTTGTGTTTGTAATAACAATGTCTAAAGAGAGAAGAAAAATGGCAAAGTAACATGTATGGACCATCTAACCCAGCCTTTCTGATCTTCCAAGATTTGAATAAAACTCTTATTAGATAAATAATAGCAACAATTCCATTACCAACTACTGTATAGTGATAAAAAAAATAAAAAAAAATACCAACTAGTATCCCTGCAGTCAGATGTAAAAGGCAAAGATAAGCATCCATGATAGCCTGTTGTCCAATCATCAAAATGGAAACTTTGGCAGCCCCCTACACAAGGATATCAAATCCATCATTTATTTGCTAGTAAGAAATCAGAAGGCAATGAAAATATTGACAAGTATCATGTTACAAATACAATGCACACACACATATAACACATGTTTAGAATTATCATCCATACAAACTGAGACTGTTGTTGAGTAATCAAGTATCAAATATGGGCAAGACAGAAATCTTACAGATTGTGTGTTGCCATGTTCCATTTGCCGAATTAATATAAGAACTTGAAGGAAAGAAACCTGGTGTGTCAAAAGGTCAAGGAATCCGCCCAAAATAAGTGGATAACTTGTGCTGATGTCACAAGACTAACAATTAATGAAGGATACAAAGGTCACCATCAATGTGTAGTTAACTGCCTTGTTGTAGTAAACCTCAATGTTGACAGAAGTAGCATTTAATAGCATTGGTGAGAAGCAATCTCCATCATCATCCACTGAAGGACTTTCCATTAATCCTTCTATATGATAACGATCATGATCTCCATCTAAAAGTGGTCAATAGCAACTCAATGTGAATCAAACGTTTCGAAAAACATCATCACAAATTAATGAACAAAAACTTAGAAGAGTTCTACTTCATATGCAAAAAAAAATGACACAAGCCCCATAATGCATTATGTTTAACAATAGATCTACCCAGGGGAGAGGCAGATACTTCTGCAAAGGAGCTGTACCCTTATTGACCACTCATATACTCCAAGATATGTATCTGATAATCCTAAATCTATAGATATATGGATAATAATTACTTAATTTCAAACAAATCTAATACTTAGATACTCTTGGGCACATCCACCGTGCCTTGGATGTTTAGATGTGGTCCTTCTAGTATAGAATTAGTGTATGATTGTAACAAAAAAAAAATAGAAAATAAAAAATGAGGCATAATAAGGGTAATCAAGTCGAATCTGGTCCTGAGTTTCTGTCACGCAAGTTATGCAACATAACCTGAATTTTCTCACATAAATTTTAACATAATAATTTGGAAAGTTAAAATATTAAATGTGTTCATTAACAATGATTGTTCATCATTGCCACAATGTTTATTTATTTCACATACTTCTTGTATTGATGTCCTATTTTTTAAGAATTTGTCAGTATTGATGTATTCATATTTGTACCATAATTCATACCCATATTTGTTTATCAACATAATTCATGCCCATATCCATGTCTATCTAGGTTTTTTTATTATTTAATAATGAGGAGGAACCTAGTTGTACTTTGTATGAGTAGGTAAACCCCGAATACCTGCAACCACCGCAAGCCACAAGTATTGGGTAAGTCTAGGGACTTGAACTAGAGACCTCATTCTTCCACAGATGCAAGGCCCCAGCTGCCCATTAATTTTATTACAAGAAAGGCGTCAATTTTATATTGCCTGGCCAAGAATGGAGACAAACAAGAGTGGTCTCATACAATGAAATGCTACCAGTTGATGTATCAGTCAGTATCATCAGCAGTGTATCAGAAATGATTTAAACATATGGAGACAAACGAGAGAAAGGTTACTGGATATGTTTGTAAACATACATCAGGGAGAGAAAAAAAGGAAATTAAAAGACAGAAAAGGAAATATACTGAGAGAACTCAAAGTACCATTGTGAGTGGATGAGACACGAGAAATTTGAGCTGCAATTTCAATATTACAATGTTTCTCCATTTCATAAATTGGTGCTGCAATATGGAAAAAATAACAGTCAATACTAGGTAAAAGCAAGCAAGGTCAACATCTAAGTGAAATAGACAAAAATTACAATGTTTCCTCTTCCAAATCTTGTCTCGAGGAGATTCCTGGAACACCTGGGATGAGAAAACTCCAAGCTGTTCAAAAAGTTAATACATGGAACAAGTTAGCATCAGAAATCTTCACTGATAAAGAAGGTTTATGACTTGCCCAAAAAAATTTATAAGATCATGAAAACTCAATTTATAACTAATGCCATCCATCCCTCTATGCAAGTACGTTTCAATGGGCTGGGATAGGTCCTCTAGTATGAGAAAACTTGACCTCAATGTAAAAAATTTTGAGGAGCAAGAACAACTTCACATATTTGTGACCTACATAAATCATCAAACTCAAGGTAAGCTTCACAAGGTATTTGGTCTTACTAGGGATCATTAACATCATTAGTCCAAAGCCCCAAAGCTATCACCAGTTCACTAGCAATCAGACAAGAGATTATGTGTTGAAAGCCTCGCTATCTATTGGAAGTACTTTGGTGCAGATACCAAATTTATGTAACTCATGCTAGTGTTCTGTAAAAGATGATTTCAAGAAGATCGGACCAAAAATAGTCTCTCAAGCCTCTCGATCATAAGAGTAGAGAAGAAGAGGCAATGGAAGAAAAGAGAGGAGTGAAAGGGAGGGAGGGAGCTCAAAGCTCTTTCAAATTAAATGACATTAATTGATCTCTGAAGTTCTCTCTCTCTTTTTTTTCACCAGGAGATGTATTTATAGGCTTCAGACATATATTAGACTTCCAACAGCAATCCTACCCAACATATTAACCTAATTTAGATTTCACAAGTATAATTATTAAAACTTCTCAACATGAGAGAGAGAGGGAGAGAAATATTTAAAAAAAAACTCATAACATCACTGAAAACTATTAATTTTTATTAAATTTCCACGCCAAATTCTTCTGGGTCAATATCGTATTTAGCACATCACCGATGAGGTAATGAACCAATTTTCCAGTATTATTCTAGTACTCCTAACATTAAAGTGTCATATGGAACAAAAATATGAGATATGATAGGAGAATAATAGTTGGCACATCACTGGTGAGGTAATAACCTAATTTTCCAGCATTATTCCAGTACTCCTACATTAAAACATCATATGGAATAACAGAACAGAAATATGAGATATGATAGGAGAATAATAAGTTATATCTTAGTTAAAATGAAGCAATAATAAAACATTACGACGTGTTGCATAAAAGAGAGAATAGGAAGCTATCTCAAATAATATTTGCCATATAATCATCATCAAAGAACATGTTAATTAAAGATGAGTGATAATGGTTACCAAGTGATATGGATTGGATAATATATAATCTTCTTCCTGGCCAAATTCTCCCTCTTTTCCGCTGCAAAATTAATAGTGTATAAACATAGAATTCAAATTTCATTGGTTCAACCCATCCAAAAGGAGAAAGAAGAAAAGGAAAGAGAGAGAGAGAGAGAGAGAGAGAAGAAGTTTTAACATTAGAGCTCAACAATAAAAGCCCAGAGCACCATTCCAGTTAAGATGCAACTCTCAAACTAGCATCTATGATGGATCATCTGGAATGAGTGAATCAATATCAAAGCCAGATTATGTTAATTGAGGGGTATTTTTGTTTTTTGGAAGTGGGGGAGTAAGTAGAATATGTGGCATATCAGGCAACGATATTATGTATTATTACCACAGAAAAATAAAGTGAAGACAATCAAGAAAACAACATTATATTATGCAAAACTAATCTATCAGAAAAGGGATGACTCGTGTCTCATAGGAGCATGGATATGGACACAGATATGATACGACATGGACACGCGAACACGGACTTTTGCAAAAAAAAATAGGACATGAATACATCGGGCACACGTTAAATATATATTTTTATATTTTTTATATGACTATAAAATAAAAATTTAATATTATTTTAATCAAAATTGGTATAACAACAATATTATTAATATATCAGAATAAAAAAAACTATTAAATTAAAATTTAAGAACTTCATTTAATTATCAACATTCATGATTCAAGTTTCAAAACAAATTTGTTAACTATAATATATACATGTGTGTGTGTGTGTGTATAAAAAATAAAAATAATCACAAGCGGCACTAAGACTATGATTGGAAATGAAAAAAATGAGGGGGGAATGGGAGTTTAATTGTGAGAAAGGTACAAACGGTTTGCAAGTATGTTCACACAATAAACTTATCGTCGGCATCCTTTCATGTTTTCATTGCTCTTTTTTTTTTTTTTTTTTTTTTTTGGGAGGGGGGGGGGGGGGGTTTGTATGGATGATTGTAGTAACATCCTTTGTATTGTATCAAGTATAATTCTGGCTAAAACACTTGCTTTCTTATTCAATGAAGTTTCATTACAGGTGTTCATTGTATCTCAATATGCTTTAAGCATGTTGGATGATCATGGCATTTTTTAACCTTTTTTTTTGGTTGGTAGGTAAGTGGCCCCTGAGGTGGGAGCTGAACCTCGAACCTTGGGGGTATTACCCAAGCCTATTCCCAACTCATCCAATCTCAAGGGTCGATCATGACATTTTTAACTTAATTAATGGTACAATCAGATTACATATTTATCCAATGTTACTTGGAAAGTGGATCATTATGGTACTTGAAACAGGAACGTAAATTGTCACTTGTTATAAAACGTGGTACGTTAGGGGTAGGGCTTCTTCAGATCACTTTTGGAATGAAATACGTTTCTTTGGAACGTAAAATACTTTTTGATCATATTTGTAATAAAATTCATATATACAAGTATACTGGAAAAATTCCAACAAACCTACGCCATTATAAAACAAAAAATCCAACAATATATCTATGTATTTTCTTGTTTGTTGCATAATTTATTTTTATTTTTTTGACAGGTAAATCATACTCACACACACACTTTTCTCTTTAAGGGGACTTGAACCCTCAACCTTCCATATGGGGAGGGGAGGAGGTACCAACTAAGCTAGAGTTTGTTGGTAAGCTAAATCATGCGTTTCAAATCGCGAGTGATCCACAATTGGGATCTTGCGATCCAATTTGCAAATCTCTAGGAGGCAGCAAATTGTGGTAATTGTGTATTTATCTATATTAAAAATTAAAAAAAAAAACAGACGAGGCATGCTTCAATCTTCATGCATTTATGACGTTTTCAACAAAGCAACCTTTTTTTTTCTGCCAAGTACTTTCAACAAAGCAACCATGCATCCATGCAAATCAACACATTTCACATGTATCCTTATTTCAACAGACTGCCGCACAAACCAATGATTATACTTTGAACCATTACTCAAATGCAAGTATAAGACCAAACAACTAAAACAAACCTATGCATTCAATTGCTCCAGGCATTAGTACATCATTATACATCATAGTACCAAATTCTTCCACTATAGGAAAATATCTTAGAAAATGAAGAATTGGCAATCATAACCATAGGATGACTGTTCAATGACAACAGCACTTTCTAAGCATATCACATATTATATTAACTTAATTCTCATGTCAAAACAGGCAATAACTTTATTACATATATATATATGTGTGTGTGTGTGTGTGTAATATATATACACACACACACACATAAAACAAAAAACTTTATTACATATATACCAGATGTTAAAATATGTTAGAATGCATGATAGTTGGAATGAAATGTACAATGGAACCAACATTGGACTTGCACTGTAAGAAATTTGTACAAAAAAATTCACGTTATGAAAACACACTCTTCATCCACTAAGCACACAACAGCTCTACAATATAGAAAAGAAAAAGAAAACCTATAAAAAAAAGAATATAATATGAAAAACACTGAGATGGAAAAGAACATGCAATTTGAATATGAATTTAAAGAAACTTAAGATGTACAACCTAAACCAATAAACCAAACCTAGGAAATGCACCTGTTGGCTACCATTCGAAGTTGCTTGAAAGGCCATATATATACACCTTCTATCCTGATTTGAGCACCACCAACTTCATGTTCATCATCAAATACATCATGGAAAATAATAACACCCTGTTGTACACAACATGGAAATGAAAACACAATTGTATTCATACAAATAACAGTCACTGCATGAAAGATCAATAGTAACAAAAGATGAAGCATTTTACAAGAAAGAGTGCAAATAATTTTACACTATTGGAGCTCTGGTTTTCGATCTTTATGTTATGGTTTTATAATTTTAACTAAATCTAGTCACATGCATACTCCATAAATACAAATTTTTTCAATGTAAAAAATAGAGAAATATGAACACACTAGTACTACGGGTGTTGTATCAACATCAAAAAAAGAAAAAAAATTATGCAAAAAAACTTTGCTTTTGGGAGCTTCAAAACTTTTAAAAATTGTTGCCCTTTAACTCAATGTAAACAAACTTCTACTTAAAATCTTGTTTAAATAGTATGTGTGAACACTAACATATTGATTGTGTCGAAATAGCCTCATTCAAGTATGTTCTACGATTAATGCAGAATCTATATAATAATATCAAGATGCACAGAGCAAATGAACGCACAGTACTTAAGTCAATGCATACTGATGCGGTTCCTAAGAGCTTTAGAAAAATTAGTTCAGTTTCAAGATAAGGCTCACTTGGTACCATGTATATAGTGTTAGTCTTAGTTGAATCTTATTCCATATCTATTTTAGGATAGGATGCTGCTGGTTATATTCTAATATGTAATTTATGTTTCACAAGTTGTGTATTCTGATAATTTCATAACTTTCTGGACATAGGTTGTAGTTGAGGGCCTAAGGTCATTCTAGGTCAAGTTGTGGTGTCAGATCTTTATTTGCGACTTTAGTAGCTTAATTTTCTGAGTCAAAATCTATAGTTTCTAAATGAAGTCTCTATTCTCTAAATGTAGTCTTTAGTTTCTAATATGGAGTTCAAGTCCTATAATAGACAAGTCCGTGTATACCTTTGTACTCTTTCAAGTTCAATAGAAATCAGTTTAGAGAATTTTCCAGAACTTTTGAAGCTCTCTTGGGATTGCATGATGTAATTCTAAACCTAGGTGGCTAGGCGTAATACCTAAAGGAAACTGAGGCCTCATTTGGACAACCGAATAAAAATGTTGGATTGTATAGGATATGTTTGGAAGGGATAGGAAATAAAATCTTATGAAATATTAAATATCCTAATACAATGTTTGGAACAAGCTCGGATAAAAAGGCTGGATATACTGTTATATTTCAATTCTACACTTAGACTGGTACAAATATTAATAAAAATGATAAAATCTTATCAGATATTAAATTTGTATTTTCAATAATTTTTTTCTGAGATATTAATAAAAGATTAAATTCCTAAAAAATATTTTTCCAAAATGTATGCTTAAATTTTTTTCAAAAAAAAAAAAAATTAAGAACAATAGGGAGATACTGATAAATAAGAGAGAATTCAACAAATTTAATAATTTTGTGTACAAATATCAATAAAAATGATAATCAATAGATGTAAGAAGAAGAAAAAAATAGCCAGCGCCTTTGAAATCTATTAAATAACTCGTGAGTGTCATCAACAATGATGATAATGTGCTAAGAAAATGTATACAGGTGGCGTTAATAGTGATTATTGGAAGCAATCTCTTCCCTCTTCTCTCTCTTTTCTTGTCATAAGAAAATGATTGAGGATTTTTTTATTTTACTTCTTATCCCATTAAGTATAGGATAAAATAATACCACCACCTAGTGGGATATAATTATAACTAATCCCATCCTAAATAAATGTCCAAACATTTGATAGAATATCACTTATCCTATCCTGCCCTCTTATCCCATCCAACAAACACGGCAAGTGTGATGATAGCTTCTTCTACTACTATTTTTCATCTCTTTAATTTTTGCAATCATTAACCGGCATACAGACCTTAACAATCACTTGTTACAACCTTAAAAGTCCTACCTTGGTAAGCCCACTACTTCCTCCATTAAAGATTCAACACTGGAACCCAAAACCACAAAAGAATTAAAGTCATCGTTCATTGGTTAGTGTTAACAACCCCAGAACAGCCACCAATTTCTTTGAATTTCCAGCCCAAAATCACATCTCTGTAACCTAAACCATTCCCTACCATAATGCTTCTCCCTAATACACAATACGCTAAAAAATTGTTGCTATCCAGACATTCCAACAGCCTTTTTCCTATATTTCCAGCAACCAAACACCTCCAAAACCTCACCAATTTCAACCCTTTGCCATAGGTAAAGCCCAAAAGCATTTTTCCTCATAAAGGACTTAAATCTATAAGTTTCCATAGCCTAAGCCACAAAATGATCATTCATATATAGGACTTCCATGGTTTTTTTTTTTTTTACAGTGCCATTCTACATCAATTTTGGTAGCGAAGAGTGTAGAAGAGTGTTCACGTACTTGTCCTGCAACACTTTTTTATATAAATAAAAGTAATATTCAAAGGCACCACTGGAGGCACAACCCATGTTAAATCTCCACATGTATTGATGATGACAATTAATCCAGTATGAGTATCATCCATGCTGGTAATCAATTTGCTATGCAGTTCATTGCATGCAAGTGTAGTCTCCCAGACAAAAGTAGCAACTATGATGAATCTCAAGTTCAGTATGTGACATAGTATGCATAATAATATGCCTACAATATTTATATGCACGTGCGAGTCATGTTTACATTATATACAGTTAAGTGCTTAAAGCAACAGGACAATAAACACAACAGTTGGAACCTTTGTTTTGTGGGTAAATGGTCACAAAGGACACGAAAAGGGCCCACAAATCAATTTAGTGTGTGTGTGTGAGAGAGAGAGAGAGAGAGAATTGGGGGGGGGGGGGGGGGGGTAATATTATGACCCAACTAAGCCAAACTACCTTCAACTAAATAGGAACTACTATCATCACACGTGATATGGTCCATTTTCCCTTTTTGTTAAATTAGATTGATCCAACTTCTCATATTAAAGCTAAATTAGAATGTTGGAACCATCAAGTTATTTTTTTTTAGAAAGAATATGGTTATCAATATCTAGTGATGGTGTTGCAAAACTCAGATTTTTTTTGGGGGGGGGGGTGGGGCGCTTTCCTTATAAAGCACATGTAAGGATGGTTTCCGAGCAAAATAGCAGTCTTTACACATTAATTCACTATCCAGAAACTTACGAGTTGATTACAGCAACAAGAAGCCCCATTAACAGAGCAAAAGTTGGCAAAACGAGAAATAAATGCAAATGAAAAGACTTGAATCCAAGACCTCTCATAAGTCATAACTAAAGCTCTGATATCATGTTAAACAACCAATTACTCAAAAAGCTTAAGCTATTAGAGAATAGGCCAACTATGTATATCAAACTGTCAACAATAACAATATCGGTTCTTCTGTCAAACTGTTGTATATGTGATGAAGAGACCTACAATTGACCTCGTTCATTCTGTAGAAAAAATATCCTGCCAAAGGACAGAGAAAAGATACGCCATACACAGGCTTAATTTCCTCTCAATAACCACACTAAATGAGTAGAACAATTGTCTTACCTGAACATAATGTACACCAGTTATTTTTGTTGGTGTGCTAACTAATTCAAAGATAGAATTGCCATTGGATTTCTTAAAATCTGGAAACCTGGAGGAGCTATTTGTGGGATCAGGGAACCTCCAAGACCCTGCAACTCAAACGCCGAAACAAGTGAATTATCAGATCCTGCCAACACAGCAACCAAGCCAATTGCAATGAATTAATGAAAGTCGAAATTTTTCTACATAATTTATTCAGCTCACCATATTGCACAATCAAAAATAATGGGCACATATTCTTAATGCAGAGAAAGTCGATAAATTATACTGTACACTGTTTTTTGGTCACCCTTATGTAAAACTGTACAGATATTTAAACTATATATGTATATATTTGATAAATACACCAAATATTGGAGAAGTACAGTCTCTAATGCCAGGCATTATTGATAACTCGGTTCATTCAAGTGTACACCCCTATATATTTGCATGGGCAGTACCAGATGCCAAGAAATTTTTGATTGTTGGTTCAAATGTAGTCCCAAAACATTGGACATACAATTACCAGAGAATTAGGAATGAATCATACCAAACTACTCTGAAATGGAATTCCTGCACTGCAGAAAAATGCAATGCAGTCAAACAGAATCAAACACAAAGCTTCATACTTGATCAATTGTTAGAGGATAATATTAAAGTTACAACCTCTCTAAAAAGCTTAAGCTTTTAGACTCCATCAATCAATTGATATCAGTTGACATGCACTTGCTATTTCACTGAATCTTCCAGGAGTATCATGGAACATAAATTTTTTTTTTTTTATTGGCGATCATGGAACATAAAATATGTCACCGTGTAAACATAGTGGATCAAAAGAATGGCTTGCCACTCAATTAAGGATGGAAATGGGCTAGGTTAATCGGGTAACCTGACCCACATGACCCCTATTGGGGCAGGTTTTGGAGATTGGTGATTAATATAGAGGAAAATTTGATAAAGCCTTTGTAAACCTAAGCCGAAGTAAGGGCACGGATTTGTCCAAAGTGATCCCATGCTGAAAATTCCTATACATTTAAATACCTGCTATGCTCCTCAGTTAAAATAATTGGAAAGCTCATTTGGTAGAGGAAAGAACGATGCAAAACATCCATGGATCTTTGAAACAATTAGATAGTCTCAGGAAGGGAAAAGTCACCTTCCCTGATATATTAGGTTTTATTTTGAGTCTGATTAATGTTTTGTTTCATTTTAGTTTGGACAGACCTATGATAAAAAGACAAGTTCATGAGATGAGGAACAAAATTTTCTTTTTGATTGTAGATGGGATACACATGGAACTCAGGGCATGTTTGGGAAGCCATTCCCCCTGAGGTGCAGGGTGGCTTGAGGGTGCACCTTCTTTTGAACCTGCCATTTTCTAGTAATGCACATGAAAAGGCCAAACACTCATGTCTGCAATAAGGTTGGCACACCCATAAAGGTGAATGGTCATCCCTGAATAATCCATAGAACCCAGCACCCTCAACTACTCAAACACCCTGAGCCTAGGCTGAGCAGCCCAAACACAATGGGGGTCAAATTCGGTTGCACTTCCTGGAAGCCTGTCAAACCCTTGGGAAATAACTTACATTGGCCTAGAACCTTAGCCATCTCTCCCAGAAGCATCCAAACAGAATCAATCTTGGAAAGTTTAAGAAATAAGATGAACCCAGAAAAGACTAGAAAAATCAATAATGGTAGCTGTGAGATCTACAAAGAAATATGTGAATCAGTTAAGCTTAAAACCTCCATCCATCAGAATTCTCTTCTTTTTCAAATCTTTTGCTCGTCATTAGATTTTCTGATATTTTAAGCTTATACATTCAAGTTCCGACGCACTCATTGACTTAATATACAATCATGCAAGAGCTGCCATGGGAAGTCATGTGGAAGAATAGAATTTGGTTTATCTAAAAAAGTAAAATAGATCTCAAAATAGCTTCACAAACATGAACCAACATCATGCCCAAGTGCTAGAAATCTTAAGTAAATGATAAAATAAAATTAAAAAATGTAGTGAGACTTGTTAATGGATCAATCTTTCCAACAGTTCAACCATTAAGGCAAACAAGCACTTGCTGACATGAAAAATGGCAACTATAGTAAATGAAATTATTGTTTTTGGTACATTGACCATCTTGTCACCCATCTTCTTCCTTAAACATCACGAGGATGTTTCCCCTTCCAAACTGCAGCTTGACCTTCACCAATCCCCATGCATAAGAATATCATGAGTCACCAAATCAAAAACAGAGCGATATTACCATGATATTTTTCATTAGAAATCTGCATGATAAGTCTACACATATGGATGTACCTGCGTCAGATGGGAATGAATTTGTTTGTTCCCTTCCTCTTTTTTTGGGTTTCTTATTGGGTCTCTCTCTTCTTCTTTTTTTTTGGGTGAGGGGAGGGGGTTACCTATTGAAATAGTGTTTCCTAGCCTAACACCCAATAACCAATCTACAACAGTAGTTTTAGACAAGAGACCTCCATCTCAGTCCAATTCTGTCATCTTTCAGCAGCAGTTGCATTCATCTCCTTGATGCATAAACACAAGTTTCAGCATTTTCCTTTTCTTTCTTTCTTTTTTTTTCCTTTTTTACATTTTAAACTATTGTTGTGAGTGATTTCTTGTCAAATTATTACAATTTCATACGCATCTTCTCACCTTCTAACTATCAAACAACTGCACTTATGATCCACCTGATCTCGTTTGCTACATGACATCCATGGCTACTAATAAGTTGGCAGTATACTAGTCAATGTGTGTGCACATTTATCAACATAAATTACAAACTTCATCGGTGGCAGAAGAAGAGTATCTAGCATAGGTCACAACAATGTCCCTCATAAATATATTTTTGCTTCAGGATTTCCAAATAAATGTTGTTCATTCTCTTCCTAATATAGGTCTCAATGTTCGCTGTGAGCACACCTAATTTCTTAGTTAAGATTTTTTTTCCCACCTGCAATAATTCCCTTGGCCAAATGGTAGTGAACTTTGAATAATAAGCACATAAGCCTAAGGTTTAAGTTGTTCAGGAAAAGATGAGCTACCTTCAACCTCAAGATAGCCACAAATCCAATTCAAACTTCCGGTACTTCAAAAAAATATATGATCGATGAGAGTATATCAAGCATGGGTAAATACCAGTGTTGTAAAAGACGGAAGTGTTAGACGAGGCGCTTGACCTTTTACAAGAGGTAGTGTAGGCCTCTAGGCATTTAGGACTAAAATTTCCTTATTTTTTTGTAAGTCTAAAATTTCTTTATTAAAAAAATATGTATTATTATTAGGAAAAAAATTATAGTATTTTAAAACTTGGGGTATCATTATAATTTCAAAATTCTAAGGAAATGTTAGATACCAAAAGCTCACGGTACAATAGTTTTTCCTCATCTCCCTCTCTCACGTGCTCATTAGGAAAAGGAAAGCATAACCCACCTATATACAAGCTTATTTTTTAACAATGTAGTAGGATTTCAATGAAAGTGGTCAAGTATTATTATTAAGTATAAATTAATCTCAATCAAGGGATTCCATTGATCTAAAACAATGGATTAGTGTTTTCTTATTCTTTCATGTCCATCTTTATAAGGAAAGGGTTTATATTCTTTTAAATTATTTTGAAACCCCCAAAGTTATAGAAGTGTTTTTTTCACACAAAAAGTGTTCAAAGCATCACTTTTGCATGCCTTTTGAGTTTGATTTTTTTTTTTTTTATATCAGCGCCTTTGAGTTTGAAATGTTTTCTAGAACTACTCTTTTTTTTTTCAAAGTTCCAAGGCATTTAGGGGATGCCTTGCTCCAAGATGAGCCTCAATAAAGCTTTTTAAAACACTGGTACAGACCAAATTGTGTGTTTTAGAAACTTATTCTTTCCGGTAAACACCCCCACAAAAAATAAATAAATAAAATATCATATCTATCAACCACATTATTGCAAGACATTAGAAAAGGCATGTCACCCAACTGAAGTAGCTCAGAACCAAAGGACACTGGAGAATTCCAGTATTAATAAGAAATATGTAAATTACTCATATACATCTGCAACAACGACTAGCACATAATGCAATTAAAGAAGGAAAAATGCATTATGGAATATACAACTATTAAAAGGATCCTTTCCATTCAACTATATATGTAATTTACCTCTATTAAAAAGGATCCTTTCCATTCAACTGTAACAACTAGATGATCACATTCATAAGTAGATAACTTACAAACCTCTGTAGGTCCCTGTTATGTTCCAAGCAGAAAATGGACCCATTTCGTTCTCATCTTTCCTAATGAACAACCACTGCAAGAAGCGATGTCAGGGAGAAAATAAATAATGAGAGTATAATTAAAAATAAAGAATGAACTTAGGTTCAGTCAAATTCATCTGCAACTTGAAGATAAAAATTTAGCCATGATATTGACAAAATACCTACCAGGCAATGTTTGGAAACTAAAAAAAAAAAAGGATAAAAGAAAACATGTCCACAAGCATTGAAACCCACCCAATGTTGAAAAGAGCTGTAGATAACTAAATAACTGAGCAAATCCTTGAAACAAGGGTATGGTTTATTTTCCTCTTCAAATGGTAAATAGAGAATAAAGAATGAACATGGTAAATTTCAACCTGACTGATCCAAACAAGCAAAAAAAGGAAAAAGAAGCAATTGCCAAAGATGTTAGCCATCTGCTCCATTCAACCAAATAAATCCAAGATCTTCTCTAAAGAAGAAGTGAACGAAACTTCGTAAAAGCAAAAAAAACAAGCTATATCAATGGATACGATTAACAAGGTAAGCCGCATTTGGGAGAGGCAAATGGCTTTATTCCTTGATATAATCGATATCTAACAGATGTTGAAGAAAATGGTGCAGACAGATTCAAACTGTGGATGATTGTCTAGAAATTGGATAAAGCATGATCAGCATTAAAGCCTAGAAGGCTCTGACCACCAACCGATCAGTAATTAGTTCCACCTCATTAGATCGGTTTTGGAGAAAAGATATCTTCTTTATTTTCTTGATCCAAATTAACATCTATACACAGCTTACCAAAATAGAAATGAAAGCAATAGCTTTCAGATTGGCATCTAAAGGTAATAGCAGTGTTGCCTGCCACATGGAGAATTTGCATCACTTATTTATAAAATAATTGCAAGATTGTAACTGATGGTTATAGGCATCTACATAATTGATTCCAAATTTACCTGAGTTTCAGATAACATAACAAAGATGAAAAGACTGGTGCAATAGAAATTCCGTAAAAAAAAATCAATTTTTATGGGTGTTTTACATCATAAAATGCTGACTATAAGCTCTGTCCGGAATTCAGAAGACACAATACTAAGTCAAGCTCCCATCCCTAGCAAAGCAGTATCCAGATCTCCATAAATGCCTACCAACAAATTTATCTGTTAGACTGGACTTACATTCTCTCCTTTCTTCACACTTGCACTCGTCCCAATTTTAATTTCTTGGTTTTTCTAAGTCTTCGGTCTCTCAAACATAAAAATGAGGCCCCTTTGAGCTTCAAAAGCCTTTACGAATTTCTTTTTGGTTTTCTTCTGAAAGTTACTTTTGCTTTTTTCAAACATATGCCTGTGCTACACGACCTATACCTCATGATTGTTAATATAATACTGCCTAATTTCAAAGCCCTAAACCTTTACCTCCCTCTCATTGCATACATGAAACCATTACCCTGAAGTTAAACTTTCTGTTCCTTCAGATCCCAGTTAGGCTGTTACCAAAGTAGTTCTTTTCCCATGCATCATGCAGGCTTACTGTTAGTTTGTTGAGAAAATAAATAAGTTTCAAATTTTATTCACTCTTTATGATATTTAAAATATATATCTACAAACACTTGAGCACGCACACATATATCTACAAACAGAACTTAAATTCACAGCCTCATCTCAGTTGTTTTTTGTTACATGCTATTACATTCACTGATCACCAGTTCAACATAACATTTTATGGAATCATCATAACCCAAGATCCCATCCTAGTTTCCGCTTTAAATTAAACACACAAGTGAACCAAATGGATTTGAAGAAGAATTGAGAATCGGCAACATAATCAGTCCATCAGGTTACATTTTTTTTTCACACAAACATATCAAAAGTATCACATTCTATTAGACTTTCATACTTGGGGACCTAAATTCATTACCTTCATTCAAAAAATATATATAAGGATAAAAAAAAAAGGTGCAAAATAGCCAATTATACCATAATTAAGCACAAACTAATTATAAATTCAGATTTCATACAAAAGTTGCGACACATGGCACTTTCAAATTGCACAACCTTCATAACATCAAATAGAGTTAAAACAGAAAATTACACCACAATTAAGCACAAGAAAACCAAATTCAAAACTAACCTCATCGCCCCACGAACGAGCCCTCTCTCTCAGTGGTCTAAGACCCGTCACAGGCCCCAGAAATGCAAAAGCAACCCAGAAACCAAAAAGAATCCGAAACATAAGCCCTAATCTCCTCCCCTCCAACAGCAAAAAATCCGAACTTGTTGCCGTACACATGTCAGAATCAGAACACTCCATCGCACAATTCAACTACGAAAACTCCTCCAGAAATTGATTCAGCTGATCTCGATGACACCAAGAAGAAGAAACCAATGCCACGAAAGATATAACTTTAGAGAGAGAGAATTGAAGAAAGGTGTTGCTTCAAGTGTAGTCAACAATATGAACTAACTACTCAACAACGACGACGACGACATCGATCCAGAGACAGAAAGCGAGAGCTTAACGACCGATTAAACCAAGATATTGTTTTAAGTTTTCAAAAGGACCTTCACCAGTCAATTCTGAACCAGAAACCCTACATTTAATTACTTATACATATATATTTCTATATATAATATATATATACACACACATACATATATTTAGACTTTGTGTTTCTGAATTCTCTCTCCTAAGTTTTTCTGTTTCTAAGCCGAAGTGAGTGCTGGTTGAACTTGAGAATATTGATGCTTTGTACTGTCGTTTGTGTTCTTCGTACGGGTAAACGAAGGTCAGAGAAGCGAGTTTATATGAGTGAGGGATTGAGTTACGCGCTGTAAGAGATGTGGAGACCACTGTCCAATCAGAAGACGAGGGAGGAATCATACGTGCCTACATGATGACGATGACCGGACGTGAAAAGTGTTTTATTTAAATCGAAAGGTCAGCGTGGGACTGTGAGACAAATAACATTGCTCGGATGTAACACTAGTGTTTCCAAAGGACCGAAAGCTTCCGTCACCGGACTCGCATACGAGGGCAATTTGGTTTGGTTATAGTTTCCATTATTAGAGTTAAGAATTTAAGTGGGAGATTTGCGACAAGTTGAAGATACTCATTCGACTCAGTTCAAGTAATGAGTTATGCTGGACGCCTAGAACTCGTGCTTAAATTTATAAATTAGTTGTATTTCTTTTTCTTTTTCTTTTTTTTGTGTAACACAAAAATAAATTAAATTTGATCATTATTAAATGACTCTAAAATAATTATTCGAACTCGACTTAACTAATAAATAAATTATGTTCAAATAAGTTTTAATCAAATCAAAACTGTCTCAAATTATTTATGAATTGTTTAAATTATTTTCATTGTAACCTCAATCTTAAATGCTAATAAATTTTTATTAGACATTATCAAAATAGGTTTAAGATTCTTAGAGAACTTTTGTATTTCTATTTTCATGCTTGTGTTGAGAATATATTCAATTACTTGTCTAAGTTTTTAAAATTGCTTTTGTGTTTTTTAAAACGCACGTAAGTGTGAAGAAATTTTTATATGTTTGAAGAAACTTTATTTCACACGGACTTAAATTTAATTTGATTTGTGAATTTGGTAAAATGAGAGGACAAAAAAATGATTTATTTTCTCATATTTTCTCTCTTATCTAAATAAAATAAAAATAAAAAGTTTCTTTCACATTTTTTTTCTACTTACAAAATTCACAAATTAAATACAAAAACGCATCAAAATAATGTGGTTAAAATTCTTATTTTTTATACGGTATGTTAGAGTTCAAGCCTCATGTCACGCGTACACACACCTAGGATAATTCCCCCTTTTCATATTGTTGTACTCAAAAAAAAAAAATTCACAAACTAAACAAAATCTCAATTTCTAATTTTATTTAAGTATGAAATAAATTATGACCAAAAAAATTCTTTAAATTTTCATTTTTTTATCACTAAATATTTGAACCAAATTATTAGATGTATATATGATATATGCTAGATGTATCCCATTTTCTATAAGCTAGGGTAGGGTTAGGTTTTGTATAATTGTATATGCTATGACACATTTTATTTATCTTGTATATCTTCTCAACTTTTCTATATAAAAAGGCATCCCTTATACGGTTTAGATATATATTTAATATAGGGAATTCTCCTATCAGTTTGTTCTCTCTCTTTTATTGTTAACATGGTTTGATCTCTATTGTGGTGACTCCCTAAACTATAGTTCTCTGAAGTTGTCTGGTAAACTATTATACATCCTACTCATCATTATTGTCGCCAATAAAACACCACAAAAATCATAAACAAGTCATTATCCTTCACTCCCAGTGCACCTTTTCAAATTATGAGCACAAAAAATAAATCCACACAACCGAACGAGTTTAACGTTGCCAACTAAAATGCAATCTAATAAGCCATGCACCCTCATGCACTACTTGCGGTGTGCTCTATTTGAGCCACCTCATCTTTTGTTCTCTTTGTACTTGACTTAAGAATACAGTCTACTCGGTTACAATAATATATCTGAATTTCATTTGATCAGAATAATTCGATCACTACACAACACCCTATATATGTGGTGTGACACGGTTTGATAGGTGAAGTTATGTTCTTAAAAAGTTGACAACAAGCATATATAAAAAGAAACAATATAAATTACTTTTGCACCTATTTAGGTTGAAAACTGTATAAAATTTTATTACGTCTTTGTTTTTCTCTTTGGGTTTGGATTGCTCCATTTATTTATTCTAAATTTTACCCAAATTTATTTGATTTTATAATTTTTTGGCTTAAACGCTTGAAAAATTAGAAAAAATTTAATTAAATTTGGTTACGAATTCACAATGGAGTAGATTGCTCCCTAATTGAGTTTTTGCGAGCTAGGTTATATGTTTGGTATATAAGATCTTCATGGATTCCACGACATAGGTCCGAGCTCGGTGGTGGTTATGAGTGGAGGAGTCTCATCGGACAACGGTGAAACTAAGGGTGTCAATTTGTGTTATCGTGTCGTGTTCGAGTCGTGTCAAGGCATACATATTCGAAAATATATGTGAACTCTAGCCCGACACTATTAACTAATCATGTTAAGTTCAAAACCCAAACCCAACTCATTTATTAAACAGGTTACACGTGTCGACCCACTTAACCCGTTTATTTTAATTTTTTTATTTTTTAAATAAAAAAATATACTTATCTTTTAATATGTATAAATAATTTTCAAGTTTAGTAACTTTAGATATGAGTCAAATCAAAGTAGAAACCTCTTTCATAAATAAAAAATCTCAAAACCTTGATAAATATTTGATGTGAGATGAATTACTTTAACTTATAATAAATTTTATAATTAAACGTGTTAAGTCGTGTTAAACGAGTTGACACTAGTAAAACCCAAACCCGACTTGTTTATTAATCGTGTTATACGTGTCAACCCGTTTATGACCCAAACTCATTTATGTTAAACCCAAACCCGTTAATTTCGTATCGTATTCAAGTCGTGTTGTCACGTCGTATTAAAAATTGACACCCTTAGGTGAAACTAACCAAGTTAGAGACTCGGTGAATTGGACCATTGAGAAACTGAACTGGAACAACCCGGTTAAACCGGAAGGGTTTATTAGAGACCCGGTGACCCGGATGGGTCTTCTATGAACCGGACGGATCTTAACTAACTATTTAAAATGATCAGATAACCAAATTTTATGTCATTCTCTCAGTTTAAACTCGTGTCCTTCTTAGTCTTTTGCATACCAATGATTGATCAGATTGGCGCCATTGGTGTTCTGCTTCAGCCGCTTCGGCCTTCATGTCTCGCAGTTCACTCTTCAGTCACTGATTCAGCCTTCAGTCTAATGTCGGCGGCGGCGGCGGCCAGATTCGGCTAGAGAAGATAGCCCACACCATGATTCTAATAATCCCTTTTTTTCTCACTCTCTCTGTATCTGTGAATCATGTGATCAACCACAAGCACCAAACGACGGCGGGAATGAAGGCATAACACCCGCCGGACACCAACGACGGAAAGGCAGATCTGCAACAAGCCGAAAATTCTCACGGCAGGCTAGATCTTCTCTCTGCTGCATTTTCCAATTCACTGTAAGTCTGAAACTCTGAATAGCACTAGACAGAAAAATCAACCTAAATAATAAAATCAAAGTATTGAAATTTGAAGGCAGGTAAAAGCCTGGCTCTGATAATATATTGAAAAGGTCCCAACTTCCGATTAACTCATCCTTAAAACTCAGGTGTTAAAGGTGTTAAAGTGTTAAGAAGAGGTAGAAAAGACTCTTAAAACCTTAACACCTGTTAAGAAGAGGGGTAGAGAGGGCTCTTACGTAGGTGGGCTGTGTAAAGGCAACCTGGCTCTGATATAGTATTAAAAATTTAGAGCCCAACTCTCAATTAGTTCAATCCTTAAAACCCAAGTGCTAAGGAGAGGATAGAGAGGGCTCTTTTATATATTGTACAGGTAGGCTGTGCAAAGGCGATGTGAGAGTAGCGCTGATGGCAATCCAACACAAAGCATGGTTGATGGATGATGCTGACTAGGAATCGTTGAAGCATGTTTCTAAAGCAGGGCTTCTGTATTCAAGAAACAAAACGTTCTTTTAATGTCGTTATATTATCTTTATTCATTACGGGTTTTTTTATACATGACGATATAACTCTAGAATATATAGATACTAGAGTTGGGAAAGCAATCAAAAGTACCCTCGCTTCCATTTTGTCCTTGCCTCTTTTCAGTGTTTCTAACACATAACCTTAGAAATCATTTCTTTTGTTCTTTGTCAACATTCTAGGCCTCTGTTTTAGATGCTATACTGTTAATTTTAATTCAACATGTGAATGGTGAAGCATTTTGATAAGTAAAATTTTGCATCAATATTAGATTTTTAATGTTATATAATATGGTTTTTCTATTTCAATGTTTTCCTCAGCAACAGGTTCAACACCGAGTTCATCTCCTTCACAAAGTGCACAGCTATAGGGTGCATAGGGGCATTGTAAAATAAATTCAGTTTCTTTCAAAAAGGGAAAGAATTTGGTGTCTATGTGTTGTCAAGAAGTTTTCAAAGGTGGTGGTTTCAATTGATTTAAACAACATTTGGTGAGGATTAGGGGAGAAGTAGGACCATGTCCTAAAGTCCCTCCAGATGTTAGTTATCAAATGAAACTACACATGGAACGTTTTGTCCAGAAGAAAAGAAAGGCACAAGAAAATTATGAAGAAAGAAATCCATATGGTCGAGGTCATAGATAGCACGAAGAGCATTTGTGCATGCAAGAAGACGATGAAGTTGAAGAAATTTCATCATCTTTTATGGCACCTCCTAATTCTAAAGGAAGGGGCATTGTTATTGGAGGAAGTCAAAGTAAACGGAGTATGAGAACGGAAGAAGTGAAGAAAGGGACAGCTGGTTCATACTTTATGCCAATGACTACTCCTGGAGCTCAGCCTACCATTAAAAATGTGTTGCAATGATATGAGGCAAAAGAGAGGTGTGATCTTGCAGTGTCAAAGTGGATGATTGATGCCTGCATTCCCTTTAATGCTGTCAATTCCAAGTATTATCAGCCTATGTTTGACGCAATTACAAGCTATGGTGCTGGGTATAAAGGTTCTGATTTTCATGATCTTTGTGGTTATCTTTTGTCCAAGAATGTGAAAGAAGTTAAAAATTTTGTTGATAGTTTTCGCACTACGTGGAAAGAGAAAGGTTGTACCATCATGGCTGATGGTTGGACAGATCAATGCAACAGAACTCTTATTAATTTTTTGGTATATTCTCCAAGAGGAACTGTGTTTTTTAAGTCGGTTGATGCGACTAATGCATCCAAGACGGCTGAAATGTTATTTAAATTATTTAGGGAGGTGGATTCATTTGTTGGTGCATAAAATGTGGTATACATAGTGACTGATAATACTGCCAATTATGTTGCTGCTGGGAAGTTGTTGGAGCAAGGGTTTCCCTCAATTTCTTGGTCTCCATGTGCAGCTCATTGCTTGGATTTGATCTTGCAAGATATTGGGGAGTTAGATGAGGTAAACGATGTTGTAGTCCATGCTTCAAAGATCACAAAATATATTTATAATCATTGCTATCCTTTGCATTTGATGAGGAGACACACTGGTGGGAGGGAACTACTTCGCCCTGTTCCTACTCGTTTTGAAACAAATTTTATTGCATTGCAGAGTATTTTGGCACAAAAAGATGCTTTACCGGCTATGGTGACGTCAAGGGAATGGACCATATCAGCATGTGCCTAGGAAAGGAAGGGAAAGAAGTTTGTAGATAATGTGTTAGATTCAATGTTTTGGAAAGAATGTGCTTTTATTGTCGAGTTGACTGAGCCTCTTGTTCTTGTGTTACATATTGTTGACAGTAGTGATAGGCCATCAATTGGCTATGTGTATGCAGCTATGTATAAAGCTAGGGAGGAATTGTTGAAAAGATTTCAGAAAAGGAAGATAAGGGTGGGTCCTTACTTGAAAATCATTGATGCTCGTTGGGATAATCGGTTTCATAAAAATCTTCATGCTGCTGGGTTTTGGTTCAACCCTATTTATCAATATGACACTAATGAAATGGCAAAACATAGGCAAACTAATTCAGGACTGTTAGATGCTATTGATAAATATGCCTATGGAAATCCCACCTTAATGAGTAAGTTGACGCAAGAGATAAAGTTATTTAGAAATGCAGAAGGGGAATTTGGGCAAGTATCTGCTATAAGTGACTGCAACGCAATGCTTCCGGGACTGTTTATACTGTTTTTTTTTTTTATCCTTTTTAATAAGTCATATATTAATGCATATTTGGACGTATTGCAGATGAATTTTTGAACTTGGAGGAGTTGGACAATGATGATGATGACTATGATAGTGGGGAAGATAATGAGAATGAAGCTAGAGTTGAAGAAGGCAATTGGGGATGGATACACATGCAATGCAACTAGTGCTGAACATTACAATGGAATTTGAGTTGAGGGCCCAAATCTTAGCACAGATTGGAGTTCATGCAGTAGGAGCAATAAATGGAACACGTAGTATGCATATAGTTTTTTCATCTTTAATGGACTAGGCTTGGACCATGCCCGTAGTAGCTTTATGTTATGGACTTCTTATTTGTGCTTTTGTGATTGAGACTTGAAGTTTGGTTGGGATCTGGATGGTGTGTTTTTTTGTTGTTTAAATTTCCAATGTTCGTGAATTTGTGTGTGGTGGAAGACTTGGGACTGGATGTTCAAAAAAAATCCAAATGTTAACATGCAATTGGAAAGAAAATATGCACACCAAAAAAATGTCATTCCAAAACGAAAATGGATGTTTGATGTGCTCATTTTTCTCATTGTAGCCATACTTTTGTGAGTCCATTCTTTTTAAAAATTTAAACTTGGCTTTATGAATCACTTCACAAAATTTAACAACTTCTAGAACTAGTTTGGTTGCTACATGCATCAGTTTACATAAGTCAACTGTTTTGAGGTCCTGATCTCATGTATTATAGGTCATCATGCCTTCTCTTATAGCCTTAACATGTGTGCTTACCTTTCCTCGTGTATTTGTTGTTCCTTTAAACAAGACCAAATTGATTCGCTTGACTTGTGCTATGGTAAGTCTGGTTCTGGTTTCATGTGATCTAACTATCTTAAGACAAATCACTCTCATCTTGTCCTTGGTTGAGGCAGTAATGCCTCTTTTAGTTTCTCATGAAGGATTCATTTTTTGTCTTTTGATTGCCCCTCCCCCCGTGATATAAACCAGAGGATGATCTGATACCTTCCCAATAAATATGGATGAACCTTTATTGATGAACTTTGGGAAAATGATGTGTCCACTGATATATGTCATATATTAATCTTATTAGTAATGGGAATTCTTTTGGAACTTGGTTTTGAGGGATGCTTTCATATTGGAATGTAGTAACACAGAAACTAGTGTATTTGTCTTGCATGATGCTTTGACTCATGGAAGTGATGGGTATCTTGGCTCAGTCATGCTCATTAAACTCAATGATGACACCATTTAGAAGGTGTAAGCTAGCTTAAATGTGAGTAGAGTAGGGAGGTCGCAAACTTATTAAAGTGCTGGAGCATGCTATATGGTAAATGTGAGGATTTCTACCATGCAATTTGTGTAGTTGACTTCCAACTGATCTGACAGGGTATATATATATATATATATATGTCTTTTGCTCAATTTTGTTATGTGAGGTAGGTAGGATGATGCATTGGCTATGATGAATTATGATGATTATATGTTGTGCAGCAAATACAGGCAACATGTAAGTTGATGCTTATTCCCTTGTAAGGATGCTTTCTATCTCTTACTTGCATTAAGTTCAATTAATTTACATAAATTCCTAGTCATTTGCATGGTATATGTTTGCAAATCATGTTTGGACTATCAACATCACATATCCTTGCATTCTAATAAATTATATAAAAATGGTCATGTTTTTAATGATGTTAATAAATGGATAATATCTTGTTACTGAAATCTCTACTGCATATTTAATCCTTATTGCCCTTGTTGCCCTTCTTGGGCAACTATATTTATATACAAATCTTACTTATCAAAAAATATTTAATCCTTATTCCTAGTTTGTTATCTATAATTAAAGGTAAAAGTAAAAAACAGTCCATTTTTTCCAAGTATGATAGTCTTGCCTATATGGTTATATGGTTTGTTTGTTGGAATTTTCATCTTCTTATCTGTTGTTTCTTCAAACATACTTTAACATTCATCTTTTGGCATTTTCATTTTATTGGTATAGGAGGGTCTTGTAAAGATCCATATTTTCAATTTTATCAGTATAACATGAGGGTGTTGTAGAGATAAGGGAAGACTGTTTTAAGGAAACTGCTGAGGAAAATGTATTGAAAGCAGGCAGGTCCCCAACTCTTGTTATTTTCTATAAGTATCTTCTGTTGAAGTTTTGGACTGCAGTTGCATTACTTCGTCCGCTCAGAGGATATGATTATTGATGCTACATTTAGGAAGGGTGGTGGTGGCGACTACATTTGGGGAGAATCGTAGAGGTTGGAAATGCCTGAAGATTTCGAGTTCTTTGGGACTTGCTTATGGAAGGATATACAAAATTGATGGTGAGAGTTCTCAAGATATATCGACTTTGAGGTGGGAGATGGTAGGAAGGTCAGATTTTGGCATGACAAATGGTTCTAGGAAGGTACTCTTAAATCCATATTCCCTTCTCTCTTCAGAGTAGCTATGGACATGGGGAGCCCTTGTTTTAGATTATGTTGTTCTCTCTCATAATGGTACATGTGACCTGAGGTTCTTTAGGAATTTCAGGATTAGGAATTGGAGAACTTCTAGACATAGTTTCTCCTTCTTCATCCAAAGAAAAATGAGAATTAAACACTAAAGCTTCAACCTGATTTGAAACCATTGTCTATTCCCATCCTTCCAAATACCCCATATTAAGCACATGCACTCTCTCCCACACCTTCCTAGCATTTTTCAGTGACAATGAGGCACGCGATTTCCAAGTTATAATGAAACAATTTTACATTAAGCCAAGACCCGTCGTCTTCAAAATGCTTCTCCTGCCCTTTGAATTCTTTGCAATTCCGGAAAAAGGTTAACAGATTGAAGATAAGAAGAACTACATCTTGACCGATCACATTATGAATACAATAGGGAATTTCTTAGCGTTTTCCTTGGATTAAATAGATCTCTTGTTGTAATGGATTTGCAATTGAAACTGCAGCTCAATGGATAACGTTTTTAAACAGGTAAGAAAAAAAAACCATATTAAGTTCCTAAAACATTTTTCTTTTCTTTTTTGTTTTTATTTTTTTATTTTTTTTTTGGCACAACACAAAAGTTATCGAACATAGCTTTGTTTTCATTTTAAATAGAAAATAAAACAGTAAACATAATTTTTTTTAAAATTTTGAGTTGTCCTCTCTTAAAATTTTTCATATTTTTACAAGAGTTCTAAATTTTAATTCTTATATTTTTACCCCCTAAATCTATGATGTGACCTAGCGAAACAACTGGAACACGAACTTCTCAAAATTGACTTTTTTAACCTTCTCTTTTAGGTTCTCTATTTGTTTTTTTATTAAGAAACAAAAACTCTTATTTTTATACTAATCAGTCTAATCGTACTACAATAAAGACTAATACTTCGAATAGAAAATTATTAATTCCTAATAAAACTAGAAAACTAAATAAATTAAGTAATAAATTAAAATTAAAAATTAAATAACCATAATACAATTTTTTAATTTTTAGGGTTCCATATTTGTCCTACATCAAATGCAATTTTGATCTTATCTGTCTATTATTATTTTTTTTTTTTTTTTTTTGAGTATAATGATGGAAGAGAGAAAAAACATTTAAAATGTAAAAAGAAGTCCAGTTTTAGTAGCACTTGAAATGGCCAGGTAGGCAAACTAAGAATAGTGACTTCTCATTTTACCACATTTTATGTTTACAACTAATGTGATTGATAAAATTTTGGCTGAATCAAGTTAACCACTCAATGTCATTTGGATTAGTTTAGTTTTTAATTACAATTTTTGTTTCCTTGAATAACACAAAGTGATTGATATGATCCAATGAATCATGATTCTCCTGATGAAACTTTCTTAATGTGTTCAATTTGACTCTTAAATGTGATTAATTTTATATCATTTAAATTTCCCAGGAAAGCCAGTTTTTTTTTGTCTCAGTCATCCTTAACTATTTTATAACAAATCAAATCAATGAATTTCTTACTCTATTTATATATGTGTGTCAAAATATATATATATATATATATATAGGCTGGCTAGTAACCTCCTCAGCCATTCATCTTTTATTTACTTAATAACATACATAAATATTGAAATAAGAATTTGTTGAATTGAGTTATATATATATATATATATATATATATAGAGTTATATATGTGAGTGTCAAAAATTAAAAACGACATAAATTTATTTCCTTTTTTCTCTCTTTATCAAACGATATAATTAGGTTTCTCAATCTCGTTATTGACCCAAGTCTCCAAATTGGTAATTTAAACTGTAATTAATTAAAATATTTTTTTTACACTAAAAGAAAGATAATTAAAATTTTGCATCATAAATGACGTGATATTAAATTATTAGTAATATTTTAAATGAAATTATAAGTATTTTATTAATAATTTATTGTCACATTATTTGAAATGCAAATCTTAGTACAAACATTTATACTAAAATTCCGCATACATTTTATCTACAAATTATCCTTATGCATGCTCACAAAGTGTGTGACCTGGGAGAATCATTAGATCCAATTTGGAGTAAAGGACCTCAAATATTATGAATGTAGGAAAATTGTGTAGAGAAAATGTGCCGAAAAGTCTTTCGTTGCTAAAAATTTTTATACATTTAACATTAATCCTTCAAAATAATATAGATATTGCACAAAAATGAAGACAAATTAGGGCTCCTAAAAGAGTCAATGATAGAAGATTTAATATAAATAATTGTCTAATTAAAAACTTTGACTTTTGTTATATAAAAATAAATTATTGAATAAAAATTAATGTTAAATACACCGAATTGATTTATCAAAAAAAATTATTTCCTTTTTTTTTTTATGTTTATCTTATATTCACCTACTTACATGAGTAGGACCCACCACACAAATAATTCTGACTGTATGAATAGATGGACACAAAATAAGCACTAACATATTACATTCAAATATTATTCATAAAAGCATTTTCCAAATTTTAAACTTATCATGACCGTTAAATCTCCTAGAAGATGCCAAGTGTTAACACTAAGCTGAAAAATAAAGTCCATTGATCAGTTACGCCAGCTGCTAAATTAAACGGGCACCAAAATTTCCAGTCAAGCTCTTCCCTACATTTCCATCACAATTAGGTTACTCATAACGGTAACCTCGTAATCAACTCTCTCTCTATATATATCCCAGCCATTCTGGCCTTAGTTTTCCATCTCTCTCTCTCTCTGAGTTGGTCGTTTTATATTTTGATTAGCTTCTTTAGAACTCTGTGTGCTAGCTAGCTTCTAAACTTGTCAATTGCTTCAGGGTTTGTCTTGCAATGGAGTCTAAGATATCTCTCAGCTTTTTACTGGGGATGTTAATGGCTTTTTTCTGCTCTTCTCATGCTTATAAATTTTATGTTGGTGGCAAAGAAGGCTGGGTCTTAAAACCTTCTGAGAACTATAATCACTGGGCTGAAAGAAACCGTTTTCGAGTCAATGATACTCTCAGTAAGCACCTCTCTCTCTCTCTCTCTCTCTCTCTCTCTCTCTCTCTCTCTCTCTCTATATATATATATATATATACACATATATACAAACACACATGCAAGTACTATTTGATCGATCTCATATGAGTTCTGGGTATTGTTACTTTTGCAGTTTTTAAGTATGAGAAAGGGGCTGATTCTGTTCTGATTGTAAATAAAGACGATTACTACAAATGCAATAAGGAAAAACCGATACAAGCTCTGAACGATGGTGTTTCAGAATTCGAGTTCAATTTCTCGGGCCCATTCTTCTTCATTAGTGGTCATGCAGATAAATGTGAGAAGGGTCAGAAGCTCATTGTCATAGTCATGGCTTTGAGGAACATCACTCACAAAGCTCCATCTCCGGTGGCTAAAACTCCGATGCCATCTCCATCTCCATCTCCACCGGTCGTGACGCCACCATCTCCGTCCCCAGTGGCCAAAACTCCGAGTCCCTCACCGGAGGTCGGGACACTACCGCTATCTCCATCCCCAGTGGCCAAGGCCCCAAACCCGGAGTCTCCAAGTGGGGCACCGGCGCCGGCGCCGTCCGCTGCACCAGGTTTTGGAGGTTCAGTTAGATTGGTGTTGGGTTTGAGTGTGGTTTTGGGAACAATTGTTGGGCTGTTTTAGTGGTTAGCTAGGGTTGATAAAAAGGGTCAAGGGTTTGTTGCATGGAACTAATGAAGATTAAGGAGTGTTTGATTACCAAGCATTCATTTGGAAGTTGTTATTTAATTTGTTTTGTCCGTTATCCGATATATGGCATTGGATTTTAGAATTTACAAAATGATATCATAATTATCATTAGCTCTCTCTCTCTCTCTCTCCCATTTAATATATTTGAATTTTACTATTCCTTCTCTCTCTCATAATTTTTATTAACTTTATAAAATCTTAAATATATATTACAAATTAAGTTTTTAAAAAACAGTCCAGTTTCAATGGATTTTAAACTTACTAATACATTAAAATTTCTTAAATATATTCTTTGTTTGATTTAAAAAGTCTTCAATATATTAAAATTGAAAAATGTGAATTTTCTCGGTACATTTTTTTATCTCCCAAGTGGCAGTACATATATTTATTACGATGAATCTTACTAACTTATATTTCACCAATTAAAATTATGAAAATAAAAAAAAATATTGAATATAATAAATTTTTTCACTCTTAAATATAAGATAATGAAACTTATTTTAAAATATTACACTCGGCAAAATGGGCAGGTTGGACGGGTTGTAAACATGTCAGATCATAAATGGGTTGAATCCATATTTGACCCGAATTGATCGGGTCGAATATGGATCAAGTCGTAAATGGGTCGGGTCAATTCGAATTTGATCCGCTACCTAACTTTTTTTTAAGAAATGAAACACTACTTAAGATTGTCACATTTCAATCAAGTAATATGACTAACAAAATTCATTATGTTTCTCTATTAAAACTTCTATGAATACACATTAAAAAAAAATTTATTTCTCTATTAGTAAATCTAAAAAGGTGAAATTTATGGTGATTACTTTCACGGGTTCATTTTCTTTTCTAGCATGAACTAAATTGTTAAATTAATAACAACTTAAATAGTTATTTTGATAAATAACATTATCTAGGGACTTAAACAAAATTTGCAAGAGGATATAAATCTATGTAATTATCTCTGAACATTCATAACTTGATTAAGACTACAAGATTTCATAACTTTACTCATTAGAAATTATCTAATAAAGGTTTGCCACTTCAAGTTTTGAAAGAATAATGCAAGTGACAATATCAAGATATTAGCATCCAAGAAAGACCAAATGAAAGTCATTCACTGATATCTCATAATGAAGAAAAGAACTTCCAATCATTGTTAATACATAAATTTCTTTTATTTCTACCATAAAATTTTTTGGGATAAATAACTTAGACTTTTATCGGAAACAAAAGGAAAAAAAAAAATTGTGTCTACTAGTGAAGTTGTTATAACATGAAATTTTTTTTTTTTTATTTTTATTATTTATTTTTGTAATTGTTAATTAATTAATTTTATTGTTATTATTATTATTATAAAAAAATTATTATTGGGTGTATGTGTATGTGTATATATATATAATTTAAATTTAATTGTGTGTGTATATGTGTAAAAGGTGAGTGTATATTTAAATGTGGAAATATATATATATATATATGTATATATATATATCAGATTGTGTGAGGTGTGTGTGTGTGTGTACCCGGTTGTGTGTGTGTGTAAGTTTGAGTGTGATACACTCAAACAAGGCATGGGGTAAGGTTGAGTGTGTGAGTAGGATTCAGGGAGTGGGAGAGTGCAGAAGTGGGCAGAGAGTAGGTTGGTCTTGGGGAGAGAGAGAGAGAGAGAGAGAGAGAGAGAGAAGAGAGAAAATAAAGAGAAAAGGAGAGTGGTCTCGGGTGGGAAAGAAGAGAAGGAAAGAAGCAGAAAAGAGGGAGAGAAACAGAGCTCTGAAGGAGAGTTAGAGACCTGGTTCGAGCTCGGAGCAAGAGGGAGAAGGAGGGCACGGCTAGAGAGAGAAACGGCCGAAAAATTTGTAAGTGGGTCACTTCTGTTTCGATTTGTTTTAGAGCATTTCAATTGATTTAAATTATAGAACCTTGTAGAGCATAATGTGAGGATTAAAACGTAACAAAAATGATAGAAAACGGTTGAGAAATGAGGGAGAAAAGGGGATGTGCAGGTCACGGCCGTGGGGGAAAAATCTGGGTTTTCATCGTGATTGGAAGCTTCAAAACGGTATTAAAAGACTCCAAAAACGTTTTAGAATAGTTTGGGATTGAAAGGGGCTTCGAAAACACCATAAAAATCAAGTTTAAAAACTTGATTTTTCTGAAATTCCGGTCACCTGCGCCGGAGAAGGCGCCGGAACCCTACCGGAGGTTCGCCGGAAAATCGGGGGAAGAAGGGGGGTCTGTCCGGGTCGGTTCGGGTCGGGCGTGGACCGCCCCTGCCACGTGTCGTGTGGTTGTTTTAAATTGACATGGAATTTGGGCCGTTTGGTCGCAAGGATAAGAAATCTAAAAATTTGAAATTGAATAGAGACAGGGATATCCTATCCCGGTTTTAGCCCTATCCCCTGTTTGGTTAACCTGAATTAGAATAACAAATTAAACTAGTTTTAATTTGAACCTTTTGGAATTTGAACCCTTTGAATTTGAACCTTTTGAATTTGAACCTTAACCTGAACTTTCAGAAATTACAAATTGACCCCCCCAACTGTTAGAAATTACACTTTGACCCACCTGATTAAATTATTAATAAAATATTAATTTAATTAATTATTTAATTTAATTAATTTAATTAATTAAATATTCAAAAACATCCCGGAGTCCAAATGGGACAAGTCATAGGTGTATTTTGAATATCTCGACCATTCTGAGACCAATGGTGAGGTCCGTTTTACGAGACGGGGTCCCGAAAAATAAAAGACCCGTAGTAACCCTTAAAATTACCAAAATGCCCCTAACTTGAAACACTGTCAGACGAACTCCGAATTAGATAAACAAATAGTGAAATTTTATTATCTCGAACATTCCGGACTCAACCGTGGAGTCCGAATTGTGAAAAGAGGTCACGAAATGTAAGGACACGTGTAAAGTGCAAAATGATTGTTTTTGCCCTTTTGAACCCCGGTGTCCGAATTGAGTTCTACGAAAACCTAGACTTACTTTCTTAAACGTTCTAAAACCAATGGTAGAGTTTAATTTAGCAGAATAGAAACCTATGAATTTAAAGACATAAAATTTGATGAATAGCATAGATTCAAGTAACAATAGACTGAGTTGTAATTTCTACTTTTAGGGACATTGACAGGACAGGAGAGGGCGATCTGATCTTCTACATTTTCATCCGTCGGTTCAGTTACTTATAGTGCTCGATCTTCTAGAGTTGATACCAACCCATCAGGTATGGTGTTTTGCTAGTGTTAGAAATGAAGTTAAGTTAGGAATATTTGTGAATGACTGGAATGCTGTATGTGTTTATCTGTAATGTGTTTACCTGTTTATTTGGAATTGGTTGTTCACATGTTATGTGTTACTTGTAAGTTAATGAAGTGAAGAACATGAATCATGATTTACAAACATATGAGATATGCATGTATATGAAACTGACTAGTGATTTATTTCTTATTGTCCGAGCATGTTATATTATTGAGATTCATGTTCATTGAGATTGCATTGGCATATTGGCATATGATGAATTCCTTGAGAACATGGCGTGGGTAAGCACATGGTGCTTTGCATTATGATGGTGTAGATCATGTGGTGAAAAACCCAAAATTGGCCATTGCATTGGTACTTCGTGCCATCGGGGAGTACCCGTAAATGAGACATGGGTGTGGCATAGAGTTGTGCATGGGTGTGTCATGCATACCATTCATATATATACTGCGATGTTTGAATGTCATTTAGAAATAAATGTACACTTTGCACATGCCACGCCTTAGCTTTATTTCTGGCATTAGCATTTCATCATACCAGCAGTTGTGCTGACCCATTCGTGGGCAACATTTTCAGATGAGGATCCTCCAGCCACATGAGACTTAGTGATGCCCTGAGAGGGCGAAGCACGTGATGTATTTGTGATCCATGAGACTTGTATTTTGTTATGTAAGGGCTTAAGGCCGAATGACTGATGAACAATGTATTCGATGTTACTTTATGTATGGATGATGATGGACGCATGTTTAGTGAATTTAATTACTTTTATCCTTTTATTTATTTTACTTTATGTCTCGTTACTCGCGCCCCGGGTTCGTCGGAAATTCGGGGTGTGACAGAAGTACTACCATGTCTATACCGTTATATATATATATATGTATATGTATGTAATTAATTTTTTTATGTATTAAAGTAGTGATAAGAAATTTTATTTTTTTCATGATAATTAATATAGACTAATAGATGAATTCATATTTTTGTACATATATATCTTTGATATGGTTTGTAGATGTCAATTATTGTTTATAGAGAAAAATGGTATTCAAAGCTTTTAGCGAAGACTAATTCAACTTATTTTGAATCACAAGTTTCTTGTTTGTGTTTTGTTTATATATATAGTGATGTTAAATTACATTCTTTAAATATTAATTTTGTTTTATAATCTATTGTATATGTTTTAGTATTTTGTTTTTTCTTAAATGGAGATATAAATATAAATATATATATATATATATTCTTATATATATGTTTTTATATATAAATAGAGATATATATATATTCTTATACTATTTTATTATTTTTCATTCTCAACCCGTCAAACACTTATATTCAACCCGTATTGACCCGCTAAATTGACGGGTTTCTTATTACTCAATCCGTTTATGACCCGCTAACTAAATGGGCGGATTGACAATAGGCGAGTTAAGGCGAGTTGACGGGTTTGGATAACATTTGACACATTTAAAAAATATTAAACATACTTTTTAAGTAATGTTAAACATAATTGGTTTTCTCACTTTATTTTTATTTTTTAAAATAAAGTGATAGGGTCTCACTATATTGTTTCTAAGAGTGAGAAATTTCAGTATGTTTAATTTTTTTATTTTTTTGAAAGCATAACTAATTGTTAATTAGTGACAATATATAATTAAATATTTCCCTACTCCTCTCCCTTTACTTTTGCATAAAGCTTAACTTTATTTTTTTAATCTGAAAACAAGAAAATAATGTCATTGGACTACTATTTGTTTGTAGATTGTAATATTACATAATTGTTGTTTGCATATAAGTGATTTACTTGTATCTTACAGGTATATTACATGAATCTAATAGCAAACTTTAATCAAATCAGAACAATTAATGCATGAAAGACGATATTCTAAACAGGCCTCAAAATAACAAAAGTTTAAACCAATTTTAATAAATTTTAAACTTTTTAATTAATTAATTTAATCAGGTTTATTCAACTTTCAAATAAATGAGGTATTTATTCTTTGTTATGATGGATAAATTTTCTTTTGATATTAATGATGAGCACATGGTACAAATTCAGAGGATGATACTAATGTTTTCCAAATATTAATTCCTAAAACTGCTGCAAAAACTATATAAAACCTATCGTATATAGAGCCTAATACAATCAGAAACATCCCATTATCTTCATCAAAGACCCACCAAATCCCAAATCCCAGGGAGGTTAATATGATAGTGTAAAAGCTGCCTCAAAAAATTATATCGAGTCTATAAAACAACCTAACAAAAGCAAAATCATACCCCCAAATCTTCATAAAAAACCTTCAATCCCAAAAACCCACCAAAACCCTGTCCCAAAATCCACAATAGAGTGCTCCCATTTTCAAATAATCAATACAATATTGCAGCCTGTGGCTCTGGAGGTATCTCATGTCGCAGATCCATGTATCGACAATGCAGGGGGTGTGGGTGAATAGGGTTTTGACGAAAAAAGACAACAAGGCGACTTCGGAGTGTCCTAATCCCGATCCCAACTTGTGCTGCCCCATTTAAAAATCTACTTCGATCTCATTTACATTCTTGAATTCTGTCTTGTTTTGATTTTTTTAATAAGAAAATTAAATTTTTTATTTTAATAAATAAATTAAAATTTTATTATCAAAATAATTAATAAAATAAAAAATAATATAAATGTAATATAAAAAATATTAAAATTAATTTTTTATAATATAATTTATTTATAAATATAATATAAAGATATATATATATATAGGCGACGTCAGGGTGAAATAACCCCACGACCATCTCTCGAATCCACGAAATTTTTAAAAATATCACTTCGATCTTATCTCAATTTTGTTTATAAATATTTTATATCCATCTTATCAGACCTCTGATGAAACGGAACAAATGATCATTTTTAATTTTGATAGTATCATCGAAAAAAGTTAGTCTTAGAGCTTATAGGAATGGTAACCAAAATCAAAGTCTTGAATGCTGATAGTCATGGCGGCGTTTCACAGAAGGAGAGAGAGAGAGAGAGAGCAAAAAAAACAAAAAAGGGTTTTGGGAATTGTAGAAGAAAGATTAGACCCACTTTCTCAGTGGTGCTGATCTGGTGTAGCCTTGGTTTGATAATGGGCCCAGCGAGAGTGGATTTGGGTGGGGAAAAGTAATGTTTTGTGAAATTTTTATACGAGTGCAGCATCACGTGGGTATGATGGGAGCATATATGTTATATATGGGTGCGTATATGCTACATATATATATATATCACAAAATAAGTGTCACAAAATATTAATCAAGAGAGACGATCGTCCATTCATGTGACGTGGCACAAACATTACTCGAGCTGGGGAGCGGTTGAAGCCAGAGTAGAAGCGGTGAATTGACCAGGATTACCTGAAGCAACAGAACCTTTTGTCTTGTGGCACACGTTGCAGTTGGACAGTCTGTGTTGAAGCTGTTGCGTTCAGTCTAGGAACCTAATACAATAGGAGTAATGATTTGTAACTTCGTATCTTTCTTTGTTCGTGTAATGACAAATAAGGAAAGAGTGAGAGAGAGATACGAAAGTGGGACACAGAAACTTTTTTTCAACCAATAACACATCTCAGAGGTAAATATACAAAAATAATAAATCATTTCTCATACAATAGAATTCATATAAATAAAAATATAAAGAGAATAAATAATTTCTCATTCAATAGAATTCATATTTGTCATGTGATATGCATATCACCGCCTCCGGTTAGAAAAAACAAAAGAGAAGATAAATGTCAATTTTAACTTCATTTTTATATTTCAGCTAATTATTTTTTAAGAGTCAATTCAACATAACATTTTGATCACCGCCCTCAACTACTGCAAGCAAAATGTTGCCACTATCTGCTGTTGGGATTTTTTAGTTTGTGCTATATATCAACTATCTTATAATGAATAGATATAGATTAAAAATTTATTATTTATTAATTATTTTTGATATTTTTATTAATCAATAAATATTTGTTAACTGTAAATAATTTTTTTATAAAAAATAAAATTTTATATGTAATTTTTTTATTAAAAACACATATAATACTCAGTTTATGACATAAAAAATTTTAAAGAAAGCCTACTTTAAATAAAGAAGTTATATGTTTCAATATTATAATTTTTTTTTATTTAAAATACTTTAAATTTCAATTATATAAAATTAATAAAAATATTTATCAAAATATGTTATAAATAAAATATATAAATATAAATACATATATAATTATTTTTATTTTTTAATCATTAATATTATAAAAATATTTTATAACAAAAATATTAATTATTCATCATGAAATTAAATTAATTTTTTTAAAATTTATTAATTATTAAAAAATATTAATTATAATAACATCAAAATTGTATGTTTATATGATAAAGAGAGTGAGAGGGGAAGTAGAGACTGTATTTGCTTCACACACATATTTAAAGAGTTATAAATCATATCACATGGGGAAATGTGCCTGGATTATGTTATACTTAAAAGTTATAATTCATACCACATGAGATAAAATATTTCATCTTATGAAAAGAAGATATTACCACCGTCACGTCAGCCATTCATGAATTTTCCTTTTGAAAGAACACAATTACTAAGCACACAAGTCCTGACAACACCACATCTACCAAAGACATATATAATGTTTGACATTGTTATACAAACACAATTGCTACCGACGCTGCTACTGTAGTTGTGATCTTAAAAAATTAGAATATAAAGTTGATCATAAATATTACTCCATGTCAGATAGCATGGTAGCAATTCCTTTGTCAGCAACACATCAATAAAGCATACACAACAAAAAAAAAAGATCTAAGATAAAGAGTCATTCAAAGAGTAGATCTAATATAATATGCCATTATAAAGCACATTCTGAAGTTGCTACTAATGTTTTCCAAAACTGCTGCAAAAACTATGTAAAACCCACTATAGTAATATAAACAGCCTAATACTATCAGAAGGATTCCATAATCTTCATCAAAAACACATTCCTAAATACTGCATCAAAAAATTATACCAAGACCATGATAGGAATGTAAGCAACCTAATACAATCAAAATCATCCCCCAATCTTCGTCAAAAACCTCCGATCCCAAAATCCACGTTAAGTGTGCTCCCTTTTTCTAATTACCTGCATTCAAACACCGTCCGATCTCGAACGAAACAAATGCATCGACGCAAGCGTACTGTATTTGATCATGACTCAGCCAAGCATCGTCCCAATCACTCAATGTAACCCACCTCGGCTTCTCAAAATTCTTTCCGAGAACCTCTCCGGCCAGCCGTGCCAACCCCGCAGAGCGAAGCCAATTCTCACCGAACTCGCTTGCCGCCAAATAGCAAAGATCCACTGTATTAGACACATCCAACCCATAAGCATCCTGTAGCTTCTGAACGTCGTTGCCGATCCCGACCCCCACAAACGTGTAATCCAGAAGGAAGTTTCTGAGAGATTGGGGGATTTCGGGGGCGACAATGAGTTGAAAGATGAGGCAGTTGCGGCCGACGCAGAGTTGTAGCGTCGCAGCGGGGTTGGGACCGGGACGCCACTCAATGTCGAGGCCGACGATGAGTTTGTGAAGCCTGGCGCTGTGGAGACGCTCCATGTCGGAGATCCATGTATCGACGATGGAAGGGGTGGCTGTTACTAGGGTTTTAATGGTGTCACCGAAGAAAGTTACGTCATAGAGTTCAAATGAAAAGTAAGGCAAGTCAAATTTCTGAATGCCAATAGTCATGGCGATCGGTGTTTCAGAGGGAGAGAGAGAGAGAGAGAGGTGGGGGCTGTGGAAGAAGAGAACCGGAGGAGGAAGGGGTGGCAATTTGAATTTGTAAGACCGGAGAAGACCGTGGAATGGAAAATAAATAGCAACCTCTCTGTACTATCATTCATGTGATTGTGATATATTTTTAAAAGTATAATATATATTTTATTTTAAAATAATAGGTAATTAGGTATTGCACACTAAATAAAATTTCAAAAAACTAGTCGTAAAACACAAAGAAATTCATATTAAATTTATTTAAGTTGATTTTGGGATAAATTTGTACGTAAGTTTGTAAAATTTTGTTTTTGTCATTTTCTGAAAAGTTTAATTCCTTTTGTAGTAAAAAAATTTTTCTCTCTTTTCTAGCTTTCAAGCATGGACTTAAATCAAATTACTCTTTTATTTTTTTATTCTGATTTTCATATTATTTTTCTACTTCCTCTAGTATTTCATTATTATTTTTATTTTTTAGTTATATTAGAAGTTTTATTGATTATATATATGATGTAATAATTTCCATATTATTATTCATCATTAATATAGTTTTATTTTTTTTTTTTTAGAAAATTGTTAGAATATTGATTTGTTTTTTCACAGAATTGTTTTCTTAATTTATGGTGAATTTCATAGTTAGGATATTAATGTATTTGATGATACGTCATGAGATAAGTAAATTGACGTATTTTAAGAATGAATAATTATTTCATAACATATTGTCAAACTTGTTAGGATATTAACTTATTTTACAAATTGTTCGTGAACTAGCACGATTATATCTTATTACTTTATAATATCATACGAATTTTAATTAATATTTTATAAATTCATGCGGTTTCAAATAAGTTCCTAAAATCTTAATTTAAATAATTATACAATGCACCAAAATATTGTAATTTTTTTCAAAGTCACAAGATAAGCATTAAAAATATATATATATATATATATAAATATATATATATATATATATAACTTTTAGTAGTTTCCATTCATTTTTATAAAAAAAATTTTTAAAAATCTCACGTCATACGTATTTTTTGTTAGATCAATATTGACACCCATTATATCTTCAACAACCGATATAACACAAGTGAGTGCGAATCTTATTTCACAAAATAGAGTTTAATTAAACTTAATTCAATAAAATTTTATTCTAACTATTTGATTCTGTTAAAGGCAAAATCTTATTCTAACTCAGTTAGCCATCATAACTTTTTTATTAAAAGAAGATTGTAGGTTCAAGTTAAACAATTATCAGTATTATTTTTATCTAAACTCTTGAGTTTAATGATTTAAGTTAAATTGATTGTAATATTGTAAAATAAATAATAAAAATATCTTTTAACTTCTTAAATTTCAAACAGCCCATGCACTCCCCAATATTAATTCTACTGATTGATGAACATTGAAATTTTAGAGGCGCTTTTTGCACTCCCCAAGTTAACAATTGCACTGAAATTCTCCAAATGGATAGTGCGTCCCCATATAGCTTTGTTTTTCTTATTTCTATTTTTATTACTGTTTAAGATTCTCTCTCCCTCTTCTATCATTGGAATCAGCTCATAGATTCAACTTCTCTGGGTTTCATTTTTGTAATTTCCTTCAGTTTTGGGCATAAAGCGCACTGGTGCTGACCCAAGGGACTTGGAGGAAATAAAAAAAACAGAATGTCAAGCATTATAAAAGATGTTTTTAACTTTTAGGTTAACTATACCAAATTCTTATTAGGTTTCTGAAATTATAAAGTATTTTTTTTGAAGTGTTTGAAATAATACAGTCTTTTTTTATTGTTATTGACAAATTACAAATTCAAGTTCAAATTTTTTAAATGCCGGAAGTGTCTCTTTTAATTATTTTTTTACATTTTTTTTAATTTTGACTATTTTTTATTTTATTTTCAAATAAATATTAATCAAAACCTTATTGATAAAAATAAAAATATAAGTTATTTACATAAACTTATTTTATATAAAATAAAAAAAAGTTTTAAAAAATTTGTCAAAATTGAAAATTGCAAAAAAATAAAGTAAAATGAAAAAGACACTTTTGTCATTTAAAAAAGTAAAATTGGAAAAGAAGTATTTGTGATTTGTTAATAAAAATAGAAGATGATATTATAATTTTAAAAATATCAAAAAAAAAAATTTTGTAGTTGTCATAAACTTTAAGAATACCCAATGTAATTTACTCAAACTTTTAACAAAATCTAAGCCAATTTTTCTGAGTCCAATGTTGGGCCCAAGGATTATTACTCGAATTCAGAAAAATGAAGTAATTTTATTTTCCCGAGAAAAAATCCATTCTCTAACCAATTAGTCAATGATTTAATAATTTTATTACAACCTTGTCTCTTTCTTGCTTTCTTTCTCTTTGTTGGTCATCCAAATTTCTATTATCCAATTGTATCACTCAAAGACTACATTTGATTGTATAAATTTTTTTAAGAATAAATTATATTAATCATTTTGAAGTTTTTGACAAGTACGAAGACATATTTTAAGGTATCTGAAATAACACTGATCTCTTTCTATTTTTACCAACAAATTATAAATTCTATTTTTTTAAAATGATAAAAGTGTCATTTTCATTTTTCATTTTTTTGTATTTTTAATTTTTTGACCAATTTTCTCACTTTTTTTTTTTATTTTCATATAAATATTAATTAACATCTTTTTTGATTAAAAAACATAAGCTACTTATCTTATATTTATTTTAAATATTAAATGATTTTTTTAAAAAAAAAGTTAGAAAAAATAGTCAAAATACAAAAAAAAAGTAAAAATGAAATGAGTATTTTTGTCATTAAAAAAATTAGACTGGATGGAAGATATTCGTAATTTGTCAATAAAAATATGAAAAGTCAATTGCCTTTTCAAAATCTTAAGAAAAAATCTTTATAGTTGTTAAAAAATTTTAAGAGAAATCAGTGTAATTTATTTATTTTTTAATTAAGAATACAAGTCAAGCGGACAAACTAATAAAACATAAACCCAAACTCAACTATATATGTACAAATACATCATACATGTATAGTGGACGCTATTTTCATTCCATAAAGAAGCGAGAGTTGTACTTTAATAAATTAAAATGCGAAGTTATTATTGGTTAAAAATAAGTTTATAAGTGTGTAAGGTAATTTAGTAATAACATTTTATAAATATAGAACCCTTCCATAAAACTAGGGAGTGTAAATATAAATAATATAAATAATTTGAATTGGAGTTTGAGTTGAATTCAAATTGAATTATTAATTAAGAGAGAAGTCTTAAGTAGATTAACGAAATTTCCTAATACCGCAGACACCAAGGATGATGGAAACATGCAATTCCAGATAGGAAACCCCTCAGTCTTTTCCTAATCCTAACCCTACTCATACTGGGATTTATAGCTTCTCTCTTTGTCTATATAACACCAACCACCAAACAGATCTCTTTAATCTCTTCTCAATCTTAATATTGTTTGGTCTTCTGAAAGTTTGCTTACTCGGAGAGTTTTTCTTTCTTTCTTCCTTTTCTTACATTATAGTTGGGATCTTCGCAAGTAAAAATGTCTGCTTTTAGTCTATCATCAAGAGGAACTATATGTGCCGATTACTTTGGAGATGAATTGGGTTTGCCTCTTCCTCCTCTGAAAATGCTGGGTAACGAGAAGAAGGAGAAGACGGAGAAGAAGGTCGTGCACACCAGCACCAGCACCAGCAGCTGTGATGGAATTAAAGCAGCAGATTTCTCCGGCTTTCGATGGATTTCACCCTTTTGAAACACTGGTCTCCTGCTGAAATTTACATTAATTTAGAATTCATACATCGATCATAATACAGCATTATAAGAACTTTGGTTCTCATAATAATACAACAATATTAATTGCAACTCGGTTGATGAAAATTGAAAGAAAGCGCTATTTACACTCTCAAGTTAGTAGTTATACGCCAATTTCATAGAAAAGCCAACATTTGATTAAGGATGGTTTTGAAATTTTAGGCATACATACTAGTACTGTTTAGATTCTTCCTTCCTCTTTTATCATTGGCAAAACTAAAAATATAAATTAAGAATTATAAACCTAAATTTAAAAAGGCATTCAAAAAAACAATATTTATTTTGGATTATGTTTGGTTTAACCATCAAAATTTTTGAATTGAAAAGAGACATGGGTAATAGCTTCAACGTCTCACGTCTCGTGCTAGACTCAGCCCACCAGCCACTTGCAGTGATACAATGGGCTTCTAAGAAGCACTGAAACAGAATGTAAAGAATAACGTGTAAGAAAATTTATGAGGGTTAGACTAAAAATCACCAAACACTAACTACTGCACAAGGATCATACGTACTTCATTAAAAGCTGCAAACCAAACACTCCAGATGTATATTTTCTGCACAAAATTGGATAGATGTAGCCCATACTAAAACAATAACTATGTTGTTTGTACTACTCAAAACTATATATATATATATAGATATATATATATATATATTAGTATTACCTACCAAATTAAATTTGATCCCCATTTTTTTCGGCCAGGGCCCATGAGTTTGTTGTCATCATGGGCACAAAATGCCACCGCCAAAATGGTGCACTTTTTTTTACTTTTATCTATTTTTTTCCTTTTACAGAATTACATATAACAAAGGTAGAAAATACAACGTATTTAGTTCGAAAGTACATTAAAAATTATTTTAATAACTTAAGTTGAAAATTTATATATAAATATATATAAAAGGAACACTTTATGATTAATAAAAGTATATAAAAATTTAATAATTATAATAATTAATAAAATTTTCATCTTTCATATTTATTAATTATAAGAAAATTGACTGTAACTTTTTAAGCTAACAAGTTAAGTGTTTAAGTGAGTTATTAAAAAATACTTCATTCAAATTATACTTAATAAAAAAATTATGACTAATAATTTGAAATCTCAAGTAGTCTTAAAATCAAATAAGTGGTATTGAGGGACTCAAAACATATCGATTATGCCTAAAAGACTGATGGAAATATAGAGATGAAATGAATACATCTGTTGGTCCAAGCGCATTAATATCATCATTATGAGCTTTTACTTGTTAGAGATTAAATGAAATATATCTTCCAAACCAATACTTCAATAATTTCTTTCCTTATAAACAGTAGGGTCACTCTCCACTCTCCAAGACATTGAGCCTTATAAACAGTAGGGCCAGGGCCTTCTTTTTTTATTCTTCAATATTCACATAAATAAGCTTTTAGGATTTGGGGCCCCTAGGGTTCAACCTACCCCAAATTAGACAGTTAGCTTTAATCGTTGCCATGTCCTTGTAAATGTATTGCAGTGATAATTATTTTTCTATTTTTCAACCAAACAAGCGAACATTTCAATTCCAAGTTTTAAGAGCAAGACTAACTCTTGAATGGTTCCGTGCACATAAGTGCTGTTCATTAAAACACCTCATTATTGTTATTTGGTTGTTGTTAGGGATGGTAATTTGTTTTATCTTGTTTTTAATGGGACGGGTATGGGGTATACATAAATGCAGTCGAACTGAGGTTTTGAAAATTCTGTCAGGATTGGGGAATGGTCACCCTACTCCGAACCCGCCTCGTTTATATATTATTATTATTTTTTAAATCTCTATGTATAGTAGTTTTACTAAGAAACTGTACTATATAAAATTAGTTTTAAAGTTTCTCCTATCATACCCATATTATTATTTCTTATAATGGTCGTTTTGGCAATACATTTTAATTTACTTACAAAAAAAAATTTAACTTACTTTGAAAAAAAAATCAGGGTTCGAGAATTATAAACTAGGATCAGGGATTGAGATAAACCTTTAAACGAAATGAGGCGGAGCAGGAGCGGGGTCGGGGTAGGGACACCCTGCCCCAAACCCACCCCATTGTCATTCCTAGTTGTTATTGCTATTGATAAGAGAAGTGCTAGGATCAGTCACAGTAACAGAAAACAAAGGACATGATTATTTGTTCAATGCAAGTGCTCGAATTACGTGTGTGTGTGTGTGTGACTTACACACATTAATCAAATTGATAGTTTTGAACCGTTGTGATTGAAAATATCATTCTTCTTGGTAAGAGTAATGCTTTGATTCTAATACTTAAATTTAACAGTAAATTAATTGACCTTCTATGAAGTTTACAATAATTACACTGACTTTTTTCAAGGGTTTTGAAATTACATTTATCTTCTATATTTTTACTGACAAACTACAAATTCCTCCTTCAGTCATTATATATTTTTTAAAATGACAAAACTGTCTCTTTCATTTTTTTATTTTTTTTCATTTTTTAATTTTGACTAATTTTTTAAAATTTTATATAAAAATAAATGTAAGATAAATAACTTTATTTTATTTTATATAAAAACAAAATTTAAGGTTTTAATCAATATTTATTTGAAAATAAAAATAAAATAAAAAAATTAGTCAAAATTTAAAATAATGTAAAAAAAATAAAAAGAACAGTTTTATTATTTTGAAAAAAAATTTGATTGAAATGAAATATTTTTAGTTTTTCATATAAAATAGAAGAGATTAGTATAATTTAATAATTATGAAAAAAATTAAAAAATATGAGGATAACTTATTCTAAATTTTAAGAAGTATAGGCTCAAATGATGTAGCAGACTACCAACTCTCAAGGGTCAGACATCACAAGTCCAAGTCTTTAATTCAAAAAATACTGTTACAATGTGACAACATTTAAATAATTGGACCTCACTTATTTGATAATGACCATAATATAAGACAAAGAAAGGGGGAGGGAACACAACAACTTCCTTCTGAAAAAACACTACTGTTTGGGAATGCATTTGTGCAATGTTAAGCATGACTAGTGATGGTGAATTTATGAGGGGCAGACTAGAAACTACCAAAACCTATCCCTAAAAATGCAAATTTCAATTTGGTCAGACAAGCTAACCAAAGGGCACAATAATAATGTTGTAAACTTTGGACAACTCAAAGCAAATGCAGATTTGAATCTAGTATTGATTCAAATTATCCAATCTTTAAAAGTCAGGGAGTTCAAAAATTTATATTAAAATATAACATGTGACATGTTTTATATTAAAACGATCGGATGATATTGCTTATTTCACACAAGGACGGAGCTAGCAATTTTTTTCAAGAGGGCAAAATTTATTTTTGATGTTTAATGATAAATTTTAATATTAAAGAAGTAAAAATTAATATTAATTGATAATTTTTTTGACAAATAATCAAATTCATTGATATGAAAGAACTCGCAAACTAGGTAAAAAAAAATATGACCAAAAATAGAGATACTCAAAAAATTCAAACTATATAAAAATGCTCCAAAAAAATAGATGAAAGTTTCATTAAGAAATCAAATTTTGAAATTATAATAAAGGCAAAGTATGAAAAATTTTAAATTCAAGGAGGTCAATAACAAAAATTAGAAGGAGATGTTAGAATTTTTTTTCTTTTAAAAAAAGATTAAGAAATTTTATGAATAAAAAAAATTGAGGGGGTCAATTGTCCCCCGGAAACCTTGTAGCCCTGTCCCTGATTTCACATACCAAATTTTAATACATATGATCACGAAATTTTTTGATAGTATCTTACAGCTACAATATCTCTGTCCTCTATAAATATTTTGTGATGAATATTTCTATTGGACCAACTGTAAGCATATATATTTCAATGATGAGCTTTTATTTTGTTAAAACTTGTATTAAATATCTCTCTAGCCAATAATTAACAAGTCCATACCCTATTTAGTTCTCCTGTCTCTCTCCAATTCATTGAACCTTATATATACATTTAATTCAAGAAGCCCATAAGTAGTTGAGTCTTCTTTCAAATAATTATATGCAGAGCAATGTAACCAACATTTACAAATATTAAAGTTTTTTGCTGAGATAATTAATGTATACATGCAATTTTTTGTACAGGCATTATGTTCAAATCGATCTTTTACACACACACACCACACAAAAGTAATAACACAATCACAATTGGCACAACATGTTTTTGGAATGGCAAAATCTCTAAAATCTAAACTCACAAATTACAATTAGTATGAAAAGATAACTATATTAACAGAAACACAAATGAGAATAATTGTGTCATGGTTGCTTGTGGGATGTGGGTGGTGTTGTACCTATACTAAAAGGACTAAAAAAGCTGGTGCTAATTGTGTCCAACCGATGCCCTGTCCAGTCAAACTCAAGTTTGATTTGTACAATTGGGTGTAATCATAGAAAATTTATTGAATGGCTCGGACTAATAGTTCCGGCCAATTATGTATTAAAATATGTGTAATATGTTTGATTTGTAAGATATAGTAAATTAATTTTTATTGATATGATAATTTAATTAATCGAAGTTATTGACTTACGCAATCATATTTGATTAAACTATAAGTTTTTCTAAACCTGAGTTGAACTTTATTTATGTGACATTTGTTGAGATGATGACCTAAGTTTATATAATTTGAATCATTTTAGTCATATTAAACCTTAGAATCCTACAATTATATAATTTGAATAACCATGCTATGGTCTCGATCGATTATTTTGTCGTGCAGACAAGAACAAATTTTCAATCACTAGACAATATATTTACATATTGCATAGATTTATTAATTGGACTACATGGAAGTAGGTGAAAAAAATAAACAAAAGAGACACAAAAAACTAACAAAAACAAGTGAAGAAGGTATGTCTGCATTGAGTTCGATGATAAATGTAACCATCAACTACCTTTAGACAGTTGGCGCCATGTAATCTTTCCGTGCATTAAAAATGTCTAGTCCATTTCCTTGCTTGTCACATAAAATGTGGTTCATAATGAGATTCATTTCTATTTTGTTTAAGATAGAAAACTGTCATGTCCAACATTTTTGTTCTAATTAGTTTAATTATTTAAAGATAATATTTTGTTGCCTAAATTCTATTCTTAATTGAGATAAAGTCATTGATAAATGAGATAAATTTTTAAAAAATTACTAATATGATAATAATTAATAACTGTTTCTCACTTGAAACACAAATTTAAGTCATAAAACACTATTCATCATTTAAACACTATCCATCATTTAAACCTGCTCCCGAAAAAATGAACTATAGCCAACCATTATATATATGGAGTTATAGGACCATTCAGATCCAAAGTCACAAGTTGATGGTGGATGAACCACGAGAGAATAGTAATGGAGTTGGAGGAAGAAATATCAGAGCCCGTGAGTCCTACTGGACAATACATCAGTAGCTCAGTGTTATCGTTCTACATTCTCGCCGTTTTGGAATCAGAAATTCCCATCCACAGCTTGCCGGCCATGTCACTGCTTAAGGACATCTTCTTACCCATCAACCCACGCTTCTCCTCTGTCATGGTGCTCTCTCTCTCTCTCTCTCTCTCTCTCTCTCTCTCTCTCTCTCTCTATACATATATATAGATCTGCGTGAGGTCGAATACATTTTTACCATATATCCCATGATATAAACATAGAGAAGCAGAGTCTTAGAAACTCATTGTTCATGGTCGAACTCATTTTTACGAGTAATATTTATTCAGTGTGATGATTATTCTATATCAACATATGATGTGATGTAACGAGAACTCATAAATTTATTCAATTTTTTTTTTTTATTTATGAAAGAGTTATTTAACTTAAATTAAAAAAATATAATTAAAAGTTTGTGATAGGTCATCATATTATATCGGAAGATACTACATAGATGCTGGTTGCGCTGGATAATTTCGCAATTTTTACATGTATAGAGCAGAGTCCCTCCTCCACCTATCTACATGCTTCTACTAATTAGCATGCATGCGTACGTAGGTCATCATTTCCATTTTGGCATGATATACGTACCTGATTAATGGTGTGCTTACACAACAAGTTTTATCATGTGACAAGCAATCAAAAGTTTACCCTAAAATATATGTGCATTTTCTCAAATGTATTCAAGGCTTTTATGATAAACATTTTACCCTTCATTAAGAGTGGTACCAAGTACTAATTATGTGAGAGCAGGTTGAAGACAAGCGTGGAGCAAAGAAATGGAAGCCGGTCGAAGTAAAACTAGAAGACCACATTAGGACCCCCATTTTCCCCGCCGGAAGGTCACCGGAATCCTACGACGAGTACCTTAAAGACTATTTATCAAAGATAGCCGTGGATCAACTTCCACAAAGCAGACCATTATGGGAAGTTCATTTGATCAAGTATCCAACAAGCGATGCAGCTGGGAGCATAATATTTAAGCTTCACCATGCGCTTGGTGATGGCTTCTCTCTAATGGGTGCTCTTCTTTCTTGTCTACAAAGAGCTGACAATCCTTCTCTTCCCTTGACATTTCCTTCACGTCAGTCGAACAACAAACTAGACCATAAAAAGGACAACATTTTCCAGCGTGTGACTCAAACTTTCTCTGGGGTCATCAACACTGCAGTTGGATTTTGGATGGAGTCTTCTTAAGAGCAATATGATTGAAGATGATCCGACGCCGATCCGGTCCGGTGTTGATGGAGTGGAGTTTCGGCCAATCGCTATAGCAACTATGACATTTTCTCTTGATGACATCAGACAAATTAAGGCCAATCTTAAAGTGGTAATTTTACAAATTTTATGCTATTCGAGATCTTTTGCATCTTTTAATAAGAGAAGTGTGAGATTAGGGTTTGATTTTAATAGTAACAGCAAAAAGATTGTTAAATATTATTTTACTCCTAAATACAATGTGAATGACTCACATGCATTTATAATAGTGATTTTTCCCCCCACGTGTAAGAGTGAGAAGAAAAGGAATCAGTTATATATAGCATTATCCAAAGTTATTAATAGAGTGTCTTGAAATAGACAATTTCTTTTTCTCCTACAAATTTGTAATATTATATCTTAAAATTGCAATATTTTTCAAATGATTAGAATAGTATTCACATGCTTATTTGAGAAAATGAGATGCCACCAACCTTTTTTAATACAAGGCTATTAAAGAATATTATATGTACACAATCTCATTACAAAAACGTTGTCTTTTGTATTATATTTTATTTTTTATTGTAAAATTGTGTATATTTAAATTTTTGTAAATCGACATTGATACGAGTGTCGTTCATTGAAACTATACATAGAGTTGATTAATTTATGACAGAGGGTTGAAAAGATTAAGATTTAAATTCAAAATGTAATTTTGTTTGACTTTTTCATCTGTGTTGTATGGTTGGAAAATTTGAAGTTTTGGTCTATAAAATTTTAGTACTTGGGTTTACCATTTCTACACGGGTTTGTTATTTTTTGGTTTTAAATACTGTATGATTTAGTCACTTGAATTAAGAAAGGGTTTAGAATTTTGAATATATTATTCTTTTATAAACGACAGTTAAACTTTTTGTAATCTTTTCAATTTTTTTTTTGTTGTCTAACATCAATTTTCTTTCCAACAGACGATAAATGATGTAATTACAGGGATAATCTTCTTTGGAATTCGATTATACATGCATGCAGCAAGCAATGAGTTGAGCAAAAATACAGAGTCTACTGCAATGGTGTTGCTGAACACAAGGAGCCTTGGTGGTTACAAGTCAATCAGCGAAATGGCCAAATCCAATGCTAAGATGCCATGGGGGAACCATTTTGCATTCTTGCATGTTTCCATTCCAAATTTAACCAAAGTTGAGTCTTCAAACCCACTCAACTTTGTCTTGGAAACTCATCGCATAATCAAGAGTAAAAGAAACTCTGCAGCTGTTCATCTCACTGGTTGGCTATTGGAAGCTTTGAGAAAACTCAGAGGCCCAGAGGTGCGTATAGTTCTATAACATTTTAATACAATTTTGTAAGCCTTGACTTTTCTTTCTCTTTAAATCTTTATTGTTTCTGAATCGCAGGCAACAGCTCGGTATATCCATAGCACGCTAAGCAACTCGAGCATGGCAATTACAAATTTGATTGGACCAGTGGAACGAATGGCTTTGGCTAATCATCCAATTGCTGGCTTGTACTTCAATGTGGCTGGTAGTCCACAGGTAGCATTATATAACTATGTGTGTGCATGTGTGTGTATTGCCTTCCTTTTGTCAGAATATGCCATTGTTGCAATCAAGAAATACTTGATATACTGGATTTAGCTGCATTCATATTACTTTTAGCTATTTTAACATGGTGTTGATAAATTGCAGAGCGTTTCAGTGACAATGGTGAGTTATGTGGGAAAGCTGAGGGTTTCGGTGGGGGTGGAAAAAGGCTTCATAGATCCCCAGAAGTTCACGTCATGCATAGAAAATGCATTTGAGATAATGCTCAAGGCCGCGGTCCAGTCTACTTCTTAAGCAAATTCATATTAATGGTGACATGCAAACAAAATTATATTATCATAGATTTATTTGTAGAAAGATGTTGTAAATTTGGACTAAGAAGAAGTGGAAGAGAGTAGACTATCTGTTGCCTATCATTTTAATAGAAGATCTGGACCGTCAATGTCTAATTGTTTTTAATTTTCAAAAATCTCTCAATTACATGGGATTTAAAATGTTTCATTTAGTAAGTACTCTTTTCAATGGCGAGTAAAAAAATAACAGTAAAATTGTTCTATTGAGATTAAGTACTCTCTTGAGTATCAGATTAAGTACATTATGGATTTGTTTTATTGTGTTAATTAAGAATGTTATTTTTCTTTAATTTCTTTAATTGTTTACTGACATGTCTTGTTAGAGAAAGATTTTATTGTAAAAAAATTCTGTAATAATTATATATACTGGACAAACGAGATTATATTATTGTATCAGTTGAACACTTCTCACGGAGAATAAAATCAAATTAACTGTAAAAGATTCATAAATAATAATAAACACGGTATAAGTCCATAAAATAAAACACAAAAAACTATAACATTTCACGAACTAGTGAATTATCGTTAGTGTACTTGAACCTTCTCCTTTTACGGTATTTTTAAGCTGTTCAAAGTCATGAAAATGACTATAGGGTGATTAGTACCCAGCCCTTGAAAGGATAGCGAAGAAGAACTGGGTTTCGTTTAGATAAGGATAGTTTGGCATGTCAAAACTTAAACAAGATCAACACTTTATTCTAAGAAATAAAAATAAATAAATAATGCTTATGCATATGAGACCGTACGAGAATATGAAAGATGGATTTAGGTTAAGTCTCACCTCATTTTATTATCTAGCTCTTAAGATTTTCAACTCAGCATGATTTGTTTTTTGTTTCTGAAAATAATTAAATAAATAAATTACCCAACCCAAATTTACGTTCGGCTAGACATTTTCAAAAATTACTTTTAGAAAACGATTGGCGGCTGCTTTTCTAAAGAACATTTAAACATGACTTTTTGTGTTTTCAAAAATTTTAATTTATTAAAAAATACAATAAAAATAAGAATGTAATCATACAGGCTTTGAGAGTAAATGGCTATTTTTTTGTAGAAGTCCCTAATTTGAATTCTTTTAGAGTATCTAAAAGGGGCTCCCCAATTCACTCTATCATCAAAAATGGGTGTCGAAACTCAATTTTGTAACTCCAATAGGTTTCTTATCCTGCATGCTTCCTATTTTGGTGATGCCATCTTGACTCCCTAGATTTGGTGTGTGAGAGAGAAGAGAGAGAGACTCATTTTAAAAATATATAACTTGTTTCAAGAAATTTTTGAGATGCAAAGGCTACCCACGTGATCAAAAAATTAATAATAAACTTAAAATTAATTAAAATATGGAATATAGTTGGAATAACTACTTCAAAAATAATTAGTTAAAATAATTTTTTAATTATACTAATAAAAATGAAGAAAAACATGGAGGAGCATGATTGAACACGATGTACACTTCTGTAAATGTACGGTACACATCCACAGGACTCGCATGTCTCCTTTCTCCCTTTGCCTGGCTGCTGGGGTCCGTTTGCCCTTAGTACCTCTTTTTTTCGGTTATTAAAATTTGGCTTATAAAAAAAAATCAATGTAATTGGAAATTTGGAGTCTCTCTATTTCATCAGTAATGGAGAGGCTTCTATTTTGCAAGTGAAAGAGAGAAAAAATAATTTAGAAAATTATGTTTTTAAAAAGGAATTATTTTTAAAATATTTTTTTTTATACTTGTGAGACAACCCAACCACCAGATTGGTATCCCTAATACTAATAATCCTACCAATTATATATATATATATATAGATAGATAAAATACACACTTTATTTTTTAAAGTCTCTCAATGAATTATATATATAAGTAATATTAAAATGTTCAAATATTAATATTCAAATGATATTCAAATATTTACTTAAAATAAATTTATTATGACAATAGACCTTATTTTATTTAAGTGTTTGAACGTTATATTACAAATCATGTATTGATAACCGTGTACTCATATTAAGTAAATTTTATTAGTAAAATTTATAAAAATAGATAATATTTCGTGTGAGTACATCATTTAAGTTCATGTACATTAATAAATGGACATAAATCATTATTCATATATATATATATATATATGTGTGTGTGTGATTAATGTGTCTTCAAGACTACCTAAAGAAGACGTCTTGTGCTTATTGGTGTGCCAACACCATTCAATCCTGACACTCCGTAAACATTTCTTATGGTACAAAGTTGAGCCAACTAACTCTAGTTCAACCCCAACCCCAATCTAAATGTAGCTGATTCTAGTTCAACCCAACCCCAACTCCAAGATAATCGTTCAACCCTAATCCCAACCCCAACCCCAACCCCAACTCCAAGATAATAGTTCAACCCCAACCTCAAGATAATAATTCAACCTCAACTCCAACCCCAACTCCAAGATAATAGTTCAACCCCAACCCCAAAATAATAATTCAACCCCAACCCTAACTCCAAGATAATAGTTCAACCCCAACCCTAAGATGAAAAAGATTAGTTTGCCCTAGAAATGTTGCTCGCCGCACAAATGGTAGGTCCTTCACAACGTTCATTGATTGCTTGCCCCGCTTTTCAGGTGTCGTCCAAATCGGCATTATTACTAGTTGGCAGCCCACTTTTCCAACCCAACTCATCATCAAACACATTACACCTTGTTTGTTTTTTCTCATTCATTCACACTCACGAAGTGTGAGGCTCAGGTTTTTTTTGTTTTGATTCTTAAATTAGCTTTCCTGGGAAGCTTTAGGCTCTGTTTGGTTACAATTTTAGAAACACATTATTTTAAGAAATAAAAATAAATAAATAATGTTTTAGCATATGAGACCGTACAAAAATATGAAAGATAGATTTAGGTTAAGTCTCACCTCATTTTATTATTTAGCTCTTATGATTTTCAACTCAACATGATTTGTAAAAAATTATCTAACTTTTTCAATATTGACCAACCTGATACATGAGGCCTAAACAAATAAAAAAATATTGTTTGTATAAGTTTTTTAAAAAAATTTTTTATGAAAATAAATAAATAAATTAACTAATCAATAAAAATTTAGTTCGATTAGATATTTCCAAAAATTACTTTTAGCAAATGATTGGCGACTGCTTTTCTAAGAAACAATTAAACATGATTTTTTGTGTTTTTAAAGATTTAATTTTATTAAAAAATACAATAAAAATAAGAATGTTGAGCCAACACCATTCAATCCTGACACTCCATAAAACTTCTTATGGTACAAAGTTGAGCCAACTTATTCTGTTAAATGTAACTGATTCTAGTTCAACTCCAACCCCAATCCCCATCCCAAGATAATTCTATTAAATGTAGCTGATTCTGGTTCAACGGTTCAACCCCAACTCCAATATAATAGCTCAACCCCAATCCCAAGATGAAAAAGATTAGTTTGCCCTAGAAATATTGCTCGCCGCACAAATGGTAGGTATTGTTCATTGATTGCTTGCCCCCGCTTTTCAGGTGTCGTGCAAATCATCATTATTACTAGTTGGCAGCCCACTTTTCCAACCCAACTCATCATCAAACACATTACACCTTGTTTGTTTTTTCTCATTCATTCACACACACGAAGTGCGAGGCTCAGTTTTTTATGTTTGATTCTTAAATTAGTTTTTCTGGGAAGTTTTACGCTGTGATTCAAATATAATTTTTTAAAAAATTATTTCAAAAATTTTATAATTAATTTTTAAAAAATTATAAAAATACATTTAAATATAATAATTTAAATTATAAAAAATTAAAATTAATAATTTATCAAACACATATCTCTCATTTTAAAATTAAAAATTATGTTTAAAATTAAAATTATTCTACCATTTTATTCAGCCGGATTAGTGGGTAAGTAATTAGAACTAACCAATTAGGTTTATGATCAAACTTATTAATCAATCACAGATTCAATTTGAGTACTTCTGCTGGATACAACTCAGCTAAAGAATTAACAAGTAACAACAATAAATGACTGAGTTCAGTAATTCAACGTAAAAAATTATTAACTCTCAGAGATATTATTATTTACAAACTGAAGTTTATCTTTTTATAATTAAAATTTAATATGTTAATAATTTCTAATAATTTATAAAATTTTAAGAAATCAACTAAATTTTATAATAAATAATTAATAATTCTATTACTTAATCATTAATATTTTTTTAAGTTCCTTTTTATAATATTAATTATTAGAAATATAAAATAGTTATACATGTACATATATATATATATATATACATTCTATTTGTGCTGTGTTTTGGTAATTATATTTGTAAATTATATTTAAATTAGAGTTAAATGTATTATAAGTGATAAAAATTATGACATGAGTAAGCATAGAAGCATAATTTCTTTAGTTCAAAAGGATATTATGAATTTTTATATGTCTTAAATTGAATATTATATGTATTTTTTTTATAAAATATTAACATACCGTAAAAAAAATTGAATATGAGATCTCTTTTTGTGTCAAAATTTAAGATGTAAAAAATACTTTTTTAATAAAAATATTTTAAAAATTATAATTATAATAATTAATCATTTTTTCATCTCCCAAGTTTATTATTTATAAAAGAGTCCATTGTATTTGGCTTTATGTTGAACGTAAGCATTTTTACTATGGGCTTGTTTAACATATGGGCTCAGCTTGCCGTCTTTTTTTTTTAAAACATGTTTGACTCTTAAACTAGCTTCCCTGGAAGCTTTGTTAAGTGATCAATTAGGTTAACCACGTAAATTCAATTTGAGTACCTCTACAGGATAAAATTCAATTGAAAAAACTAATAAAGATACATTGAGTACAGCACTTCCTCATGTAAAATTATTTATTCCAATATATAATAATATATATGGTATAGTGTACTAATCTCACTTGAGATTTTTGACAATTACACTGATTTTTTATGAAACTTCTAAATTACATTGACGTTTCTTATTTTACCAGACAATATACATATATTATTCTCAAACAATTTTTTTCTTCAAGATAACAAAACTGGCCTTTTATTTATTTATTTTTATATATTTTCAAATTTGACCACTTTTTTTAACTTTTTTTTAAAGATTCTTTTACTATTTTATATAAAAATAAATTTAAGGTTTTTATCAATATTTATTTAGAAAATGAAAATGTAAATAAAAAAATTTGGTCAAAACTTTAAAAATTAAAATATATATATATATAAAGGGTAGTTTTGTTATTTTGAAAAGAAAATTGACTTAAATAAATATTTGTATATTATCAGATAAATTAAAATTGTAACACCTACCTAAATATGAAGAGGTTCCTCCTAACTAACAATTCCGATCAAACATAATTGAAGCCAACATAGAATATAAACATTGAATTACAAAGCCCATGTTACAAATTTCTATACCACATATACAAACAAAATAGAAAATAAATTTGAAAAAAAAAAAAAGCTTAAGCATTCTGATAAAAATTACAAATCAAAGAAAGAAAACATCAAAATCATGTTTGTTTATTACATTTTCATGTTTTGTATCCTTGTCCTGCATCAACCGAGGTATTTTCGAGTCATTTTCATATCCACTTGAACCAACAAGTCATTTCCAAAGTCTTACGTCAAGGACTCAAGGTAAGCTATTCTACTTTGGGCTTGTTTAACGCCAAGCAGAGCCCGGCCTACTAGAGTTTGATCCCGGCCCAGGTGAAATAGCCTCCTGTAGGTTTGCCCATTTCGGGTTGAATGAAGATACATAGTATGAACTTCCAACAAATTTACGAGCTTCGGCCGTTGCTTCAGTTTCAACTTAGCCCATTCCCACACAGGTCCAGGCCTGCAACCCTCAAGCCCAGGAGCCTGTTAAAAAGCCCAAAGTTTTGTAAACTTAAGACAACTCTGTCGAAGATGACTTTGTCGCTGTAACCAAACACCCCAGTAGGTTGGCCATTTCTAGGGCTTCTTCTAGTCCATCGCTATAAATCATGATGTTCAGTTTCACTTCCTCTCTCTCTCACCACTCCAGAATTCTTTGATAACTTCTGCCAGTCTCGGACCCTCTCTCTCGGTATCGCTCTCTACTTTCTCTCGCTAAAAGTCCTATTATTATATGGTATGTGTATGTCTGTGTATATATGTATATATAGATATAGAGGATGAATGTGAGGAAAATAAAGGAGGGTGATGATCAATTTCATGTGATCAATTTCCTCGCTACGTTCTTTCTGATTCATTATTTTTTACAGATAAATCTTTGATAATTTCATTGAAATTTTCTTTTAGCATTTATTGTGTAATATTTTTTTTCTTCCTTTTATTATGATGGAGACGGTTTTTTACAACTTTATCATCAAGATGATGAAATCAGAAAATCTTAGGACACCTTCTGACACAGTCTGACAATGCTGTGTATGAGAAAAGAGATTTTGTTTCTGATATTTGATGATGTTGATGAATAACCCTATAATATTTTCTTTTTACGATTTTTTATATAATTATTCTTTGATTTTAATTTTCTGTTTTTATTAGAATATTTTTATTCCTTAAATCTTTTAACTATGGAAAAAAAATTCATTTATTTATATTTTATGTTTTTAAAGATATTTTTTATATTTATATAAAAATATATTTAAGTTAAATTGCTTATTTTATTTTAAATTAAATTAAATTTTAATATTTATTTGAAAATAGAAAGAAAAAAAAAAGATGGTCAAAATTAAAAATATATATAAAATAATAATAATCTTGTCATTTTGAAAATAAAATATGAGTTGAGGGATTATTTGTAATTTGTGAGATAAAGTGTAATTTTATAGGAGATGGGTATAAATTGTTAGAAAATTCAGAAAAAAATCAGTGTAATAGGATGATTAAAACTGATAAAATACGAAATTTGAATATATAATTTGTTATAATAATATATGGGAAATTTGTACCAACATTTGGGATGGAGATTAAGCTAAATCCTTTTTCTTCAAATGAGAGAAGGCTTGTGGATAAATTAAATGGAATTGAGATTGTCTAAAACCATGATATTGTGACGAGAGAGAAGAACCAACTTTTTCAAGAAATCAAGCCATGCTTGAGGCTTTTTCCGGGCCTTCACCACTGCCCCCATTCATATTGATATTTGAACATTATCTCTATGATAATTGAAGAAACAAAATATTTAAGAATTAAGTTAAAATAACACCCCCATGGCCCCAATCCAAAACCTTGGAAACGACGATTTTATTGGTAGCTATCTCGGATTATTAACTCCAAATTTTAGAGAAAACAAAATTAATACATATAAAATTTTGATTTTTTTTAAGTCAATTTTGGCTTACTTGAATTTTTACTCATTGATCTTAATTATTTTTTACCCTTAAAATTTGCTTAATCATATTAACAAGAGTAAAAAATAAAAATTTACTAATCATACTAAACAAGAATAAGAAATAAAGAAATTAAAATGAATATTCTATAAATTTTACTATGTTTTGATTCAAAATACTTGGCAAATCAAATAAAATAGTGAGGTCAAAATTTTCAAAATCTTCAATTGCATCAAGCAAAATTTTTTCTTTCTCAACAATTAAATTTTCAAACTGAGTACGCTGAAATAATTCTTTAACATCTCTCAATTCATTAAAAGTAATTTCTAACAAATTTAAATTTTTATCACTATGAGCCAAAGTCAAATTTCTAATTGTACAATTATTTTTATCTTCTTCAACTTCTAAAATATTTCTTTACTTACAATTAATATTTTCTTTTTCAAAAATATTGACGAAGCAGTCAATATCATATGAATCTAAATTTAACACATTACTATGAATCATTCCAAATTAAAATGATTCTGAAAATAATTTTGAACTATCAATCTCTTTATTTTCATCTAATTTATCTCTTTCAAAATCAACCACCCAATATTTGTTATAGGAAGGTTCATAACCGTTCCGTAATTTATTTTTATATGCCGAAATAAGATCAAACTAAACTTATGTGGTATTAGATAGTTTTGTGTGTAAACAAATTTATTTCAATGTGTCCAATATATTGTTTTCCTTATTATCTGGTAGAATCATTTAACTTTTTTCTCGTAAAGTTCTTTTAATAAACGCTTCAATGTAATATCTAATATATTAAATACATTACAATCATTAAATAGAGTGTAATACGATATTACTACTCATCAATATTCTGACCACATACTCTAAAAATCTCAAAATTGTCCATTAATCAAAACTTTTTCATAATTTTAATTCAACAATTTATTTAAATCTTGTACTTGAGTTTGTTTAAAAATTGATTTCGACTTCATTTTTTTTTTTATTCAATCTGATCAAGCTGGCTTGCTTCCTTATCGATCAAACTAGAATTTAATTTTTTATTTCACAAGTATTTGTACCACTGCAAGATCTTTTTTCTGATCGAAACAGCCGTCAAATTTCATTAGAACAGCTCTTCAACAGATTACTCAAGATTGAAATTTAAGTAAAACAAGAACTAAAGTTCTCTACAATAATTCAAGAACAAGACCAAACTTCGATTTTTCACAACTTTCTAAGATCGAGACAAGACTCTGATAAATTACCCTCAAGATCGTCACTCTCTCTCATAGGATCGAACTTAGTTCTGATAAGTTACTCCAATATCGTAACTGACTTTGATACCAAATGTAAAATCTAAAAATTACTCTAATACCAATAATTATATCAATTGTTGAACAAAAAAATAAGAAAAGAAGTAAAGTGAACAAATTAATATATTATTGAAGAAAACTCACATAGCAACTCACTCTCACAACAAGACTCTCATCCGTACTGTTGTAAGAATCTTACCTCATATTTATTTATGGGTGCGTATATGCTACATATTAATATTTTGTGACATTTTTATACGAGTGCAGCATCACGTGGGTATGATGGGAGCATATATGTTATATATGGGTGCGTATATGCTACATATATATATATCACAAAATAAGTGTCACAAAATATTAATCAAGAGAGACGATCTTCCGTTCATGTGACGTGGCACAAACATTACTCGAGCTGGGGAACGGTTGAAGCCAGAGTAGAAGCGGTGAGTTGACCAGGATTGCTTGAAGCCACACAACCTTTTGTCTTGTGGCACAAGTTACAGTTGGACAGTCTGTGTTAAAGCTGTTGCGTTCAGTCTAGGAACCTAATACAATAGGAGTAATGATTTATAACTTTTGTATCTTTCTTTGTTCATGTAATGACAAATAAGGAAAGAGTGAGAGTGAGATGGGAAAAAGTGGGACACAACCAATAACACATCTCATTGGTAAATATGCAAAAATAATAAATCATTTTTCATACAATAGAATTCATATAAATAAAAATATAAAAATAAAAAATATAAAGAAAATAAATCATTTCTCATTCAACAGAGTTCATATTGTCATGTGATATGCATATCACCGCATCCGGTTAGAAAAAACAAAAGAGAAGATAAATATTAATTTTAACTTCATTTTTATATTTCAGCTAATTATTTTTTAAGAGTCAATTCAAACATAACATTTTGATCACCGCCCTCAACTACTGCAAGCAAAATGTTGCCCCTATCGGCTGTTGGAATTTTTTCGTTTGTGCTATATATCAACTATCTTATAATGAATAGATATAAGAAATTAATAATTATTTATTTATTAATTATTTTTTATATATTTTTTTTAAGTGTAAATATTTTTTAATATAAAAATAAAATTTTATATCTGATTTTTTAATAATATTTTAATTTTTCATTAAAAATATATATAATACTCAACTTATTATATAAAAAAATTCTAAATATCTATTTTAAATAAAAAAAATTATATATGTTCTAATGTTATAATTTTTGTTTATTTAAAATATTTTTAACTTTAATTATATAAATTTAATTATTAAAATATATTACAAATAAAATATATAAGTATATATATTAATTATTAATATATTAAATATTAATTATAAGAACAACAAAATTGTATGTTTAGATGATTAAGAGAGTGAGAGTGAGAGTGTGTATATGCTTCACACACTTAAAAGTTATAAATCATCTCACATGGAGAAATGTACCTGTATTATGTTATCCTTAAAAAGTTATAATTCATATCACATGAGGCAAAAAATAATGCTAATCTTATTTTTATATTTTATTAAAAATATTTATTTTTATAAATTATCAATATTGTATTGATTAAATATTATATTATGTCATATAATAATATAATATTTAATTAATACAATAATACTAAAAATAAATATTTTTGAAAAAAATTTAAATAATTTTGACATTATTGATTGATTTTATCTTATTAAAAGAGGATATTAGCAACGTCACGTCAGCCATTCAAGAATTTTCCTTTTGAAAGATCACAATTACTAAGCACACAAGTCCTGACAACACCGCATCTACCCAAGACATAATGTTTGACAGTGTTACACAAACACAATTGCTACCGACGCTGCAACTGTAGTTGTGATCTGAAAAAATTAGAATATAAAGTTGATCATAAATATTACTCATTGTCAGATAGCATGGTAGCAATTCCTTTGTCAGCAACACATCAATAAAGCATACACAACAAAAAAAAGATCTAAGATAAGAGTCATTCAAAGAGTAAATCTAATATAATATGCCATTATAAAGCACATTCTGAAGTTGATACTAATGTTTTCCAAAACTGCTGCAAAAACTATGTAAAACCCACAATAGTAATATAAACAGCCTAATACTATCAGAAGCATTCCATAATCTTCATCAAAAACACATTCCTAAATACTACTGCATCAAAAAATTATACCGGCACCATGATAGGAATGTAAACAACCTAATACAATCAAAATCATCCCCAAATCTTCGTCAAAAACCTCCGATCCCAAAATCCACGTTAAGAGTGCACCCTTTTTCTAATTACGTGCATTCAAACACCGTCCGATCTCGAACGAAACAAATGCATCGACGCAAGCGTACTGTATTTGATCATGACTCAGCCAAGCATCGTCCCAATCACTCAATGTAACCCACCTCGGCTTCTCAAAATTCTTTCCGAGAACCTCTCCGGCCAGCCGTGCCAACCCCGCAGAGCCAAGCCAATTCTCACCCAACTTGCTTGCCGCCAAGTAGCAAAGATCCACTGTATTAGACACATCCAACCCATAATCATCCTGTAGCTTCTGGACGTCCTTGTCGATCCCGACCCCCACAAACGTGTAATCATCGTCCATAAGGAAGTTTCTGAGAGATTGGGGGATTTCGGGGGCGACAATGAGTTGAAAGATGAGGCAGTTGCGGCCAACGCAGAGTTGTAGCGTCGCAGCGGGGTTGGGACCGGGACGCCACTCAATGTCGAGGCCGACGATAAGTTTGTGAAGCCTGGCGCTGTGGAGACGCTCCATGTCGGAGATCCATGTATCGACGATGGAAGGAGTGGCTGTTACTAGGGTTTTAATGGTGTCACCGAAGAAAGTTACGTCATAGAGTGCTAATGAAAAGTAAGGCAAGTCAAATTTCTGAATGCCAATAGTCATGGCGATCGATGTTTCACAGAGAGAGAGAGAGAGAGGCGCTTTGCTGTGGAAGAAGAGAACCGAAGGAGGAAGGGGTGGCAATTTGAATTTGGAAGACCGGAGAAGAACGTGGAATGGAAAAGAAATAGCAACCTCTCCGTACTATCATTCATGTGATCGTGATTTATTTTTAAAAGTATAATATATATTTTATTTTAAAATAATAGGTATTACACACTAAATAAAATTTCAAAAAACTAGTTGTAATTTAAGTTGATTTTGGGACAAATTTGTACGTAAGTTTGTAAACTTTTTGTTTTTGTCATTTTTTGAAAAGTTTAATTCCATTTGTAGTAGATTTTTTTTTCTCTCTTTTCTAGGTTTCAAATATGGACTTAAATCAAATTACTCTTTTTTTTTATTCTGATTTTCTTATTATTTTTCTACTTCCTCTAGTATTTCATTATTATTTTTATTTTTTAGTTATATTAGAAGTTTTATTGATTATATATATGATGTAATAATTTTCATATTATTATTCATCATTACTATAGTTTTGATTTTTTTTTAGAAAATTGTGCTTATAAAATTGTTAGAATATTGATTTGTGTTTTCAAGAATTGTTTTCTTAATTTATGATGAATTTCATGGTTAGGATATCAATGTATTTGATGATGCGTCATGAGATAAGTAAATTGACATATTTTAAGAATGAATAGTTATTTCATGACCTATCATCAAATTTGTTAGGATATTAACTTATTTTATTAACTCTTCGTGAACTCGCATGATTATATCTTATTACTTTATAATATTATACGAATTTTAATTAATACTTTGTAAATTCATGTGGTTTCAAATAAGTTGCTAAAATTTTAATTTAAATAATTATACAATGTACCAAAATATTGTAATCTTTTTCAAAGTCACAAGGTAAGCATTAAAATATATATATATATAAAAAAAAAACTTTTAGTAGTTTTCATTTATTTTTATAAAAAAATTAAACAATAAATTTTAAAAAATTTCATGTCATATGTATTTTTTGTTGGATCAATATTGACACCCATTATAACTTCAACAACCAATATAACACAGGTGAGTGCGAATCTTATTTCACAAAATAGGGTTTAATTAAACTTAATTCAATAAAATTTTATTCTAACTGATATACCACAATGCAACACACCAACCACTATTTGACACGTGTAACTACAGGTTAGCTTATGCTCGGTCACTCATCTCGTGCTCAGTCATTCAGCTCATGCTCGGTCGTATAACTCATGCTCGGCCATATAGCTGATGCTCGGTCATATAGCTCATCCTCGGTCTGTCAAGGGCAAGACCCCCAGAGACCGAGCTCATATCATCAGAGTCGGACTGCTCTCCTGTAAAGCTAACATGTATGAGCGCAAGCCTTCGGTACGATACATCGATGATCAGACCTCATCACCGCCTCAATGTGCACCGAGCAGGAAATAAGGAAACAATATCCAACAAGAAAACTGCCACACTCTGTTGCCATATTCAACAAGGCAACTGATATCTCCAACAATTCAATCCCTATATTCAGTTTTGTGCATAAAGCATACGGGAGTTGACCCAAGGGGCTTGTAGGAAGCGCAAAAAGAATTTAAAGCATTATTGGGCTGGACTGAGGTCGACTGAGGCCCAAAAATAAGATTAAAAATAATCCAGCCAAGTTTTCTGAGTCCAATATTGGGCCCAAGGATTATCACTCGAATTCAAGAAAATTAATTCCTTTTATTTTCCAAAAAAAAAAAACCATTCTTTAACCAATCAATAATTTAATAAATTTATTATAGGTATATATATATATATATATATATATATATATAAACACACACGCGCGGGATAAGTAATTTAGTAATTTTGTTATTTATTAATGTAGAACTCTTTTACAATTTGCTAATAATTTTATATAAAACATAAACTCAAACTTAATCCGCTGATAATTTCTATTTCCAATTCCAAATAGAAACCCCTTTATGATTTCCTAATCCTAATCCTAATCCTACTCGTTCTGGAAATCCTTTTTCTTCTTGGAAAAAGAAGAGATTTATTAGCTTCTCTCCTTTGTCTATATAACACCAAACAGTTTCTCTCTAATTTTTTATCTTCTCAAAACTTAATTGCTTACTCGTGTTACTTTCAGAATTTTTCTTCGCTCTCTTGGATTTATTGAGTTTGGGATTTTCGTAAGAATGTCTGCTTTTAGTTCATCATCAAGCGGGGCTATATGTGCCGATTACTTTGGAGATGAATTGGGTTTACCTCTTCCTCCTTTGAGGATGGTGGGTAGCAGCAAGGAGGTTGAATCAGAGGAAATCGGGAATGCGCGCACCAGCACCGCACCGGCAACGGCTCCGGCACCAGCACCAGCAACAGCAACTGGCATGGAATTGAAGCTGCAGATTTCACTGGCTTTCACCCCTTTGAAAATTCGTCTGGCGCTGAAATTTAGTTTTGATTTCGTAATTTGTAGGAACATTAGGGATGGAGATATATAGTATCCATAAATCAAAATAGAACAATATTAATTCTACTGAGTGATGAACTTTTAGGTTAACTATACCAAATTCTTATTAAGTTTCTGAAATATTTTTTTTGAAGTTTTTGAAATAATAGTCTTTTTTATTGTTATTGACAAATTACAAATTTAAGTTCAAATTTTTTAAATGTTGGAAGTGTCACTTTTAATTATTATTTTTATA